>CM029280.1:23885778-23930948 GCA_016920895.1 Vaccinium myrtillus | reverse complement strand
AAATAGCTGATCAGTCCTTCCCCATGAACTAATGGAAAATTTTCTGCTGCACCGGGAAAAGAAATTTTCCAATAGGGTGCCAATTAGTTTCTTAGTCTTCGGATTGAGGAAGCCACGACTGTTGCAGGTCTTTTTACATCTCTTCTAATTAGGAACTGTTAATATTCAGCCACGCGTTCTTTCAATTCGTGTCTTCGATATGTAAGAATTCTCACTAATCACTCAAAGACATTAAGATATTTGTCATGATACTTTGTTTTGTACAGGCACCTAACGCATCTGGCAAAGAAGGGTGGGAACCCCCTGAATTTTGAGTTTGTAGAGCACCATAAAGTACGTTTTCCCTCCATTTTCATTCTTCTTGGTCTATAATCTTGTTTCGTTGTAACATTTTTTTCCCGATGTTCTATGCATAGACTACGGCTTTCACATTCACGTCTTCAGGCGAGGAGAGTGTCTGGAATGTAGACGGCGAGCTCTTCCAAGCACATCAACTCTCGGTGCAAGTATTCCGCGGCCTCATTAGCTTATTTGCATCTGGCCCTGAAGTGTAACGTTACACCTCACGAAAACTGATGTCTAACATCCCGTAAGTTTGTTCTAATTCATTGTTGTCTTGTATAATTAAAAGTCCGATTAATATTAATCTGTGGAACCACATATCAAATGGTGATTTATATTTGATAAGCTTCTTCTCAGCCTCGTCGTTATCCGCCGTACTTTTTGTGTTTTTTTTTCTCATGTTTATATTTCTTTCTTTCGACGAGTTGGATAAGCTCTAAAATTTGCGCCTTTTGTAATCTTTGAAACTCTCTCAATCGATCTTTCATTATGAACGGATGAAAAACTTGGCTTTGTGCAAGTAGAAAAATCGTTCTGCTCAGTGCTGATAAGTAAAGCATTTTTGGTGGAACAGCCTTTCAGCTCGTTCGACTTTGTATAACTGTGTATATTTGACCAAGTTTCAGCCCCAAGTTTGAAATCTGTTTGTGTAATGTTGTAATCTGTTAGTCGAGATGTGCGTAAACGGATACCTGAATTATCAAAAAAATTACGTTTCCGAATACGAATTCCGCCCCGACTTTTATTTTTTGTAGCCCTGGTTAGTATAAAGAGCTGAGCTCAATCCACCTTGCTTGATTATTAATTTATTCAAGCCAAGCTTGAGCTGAAATCATGCTTAGTAATCAAGCAATCATCGCTTGATTACTGTTAATCAGCTCGGCTCGGTTTGTTTACGCCTACAATTTACTTGTCTCCCACATTTGTACTGAGGCGTGCCCTATTTTTTTTTTTAATCTTTTTTTGTCTTTTTTCCAAGGGAGAGTTAATTAGGCATCCTGTACAAAAAATATCATTATGATTCCATCCTACGAGATTTGAATACTTATGATTCCATCCTGAAATTCAAATAAACCCCAAACTACCCTTTCTCTCTCCTAATTAACCTAATATTTCTCTTAATGTTTTCGTAACTTATCTCAATCACTATCTCCTATCTTTTTAAATTTTTCTCTTCCCTAATCTTCTCTCTCCTACTCTCACCTAAAATCTCAAAACAAAATAAAAAATAAACTTGACATGAAAAATTCTTATGACAATGAACACAAAAAAACATGATAAATTATTGAACAATCTTAGACTATGTTAAAAATATGATAAATTAATTAACCATCTTAGACTACGTAAAAACATGATAAATTAAAAATATTTCACCATATGAATAACCTATACTTGATCTAATGAACCATCTTTTAAAATATGTAAAAAAAAAAAGAAGATAAATTAAATAATTATCTTAGACTTTGTAAAAAACATGATAAATTAAGAACAATTTTCACCGTACGAATAACCTATACACGATATAATGAACCATCTTGTAAAATATGTAAAAAACATGATAAACTAAAGAACCATCTTAGACTACGTAAAAAACATGATAAATTAAAAATAATTTTTACCGTACAAATCACCTATAAATGATAAATTAATGAATCATCTTAGACTATGTAAAAAACATGATAAATTAAAGAACCATGTTAGACCATGTAAAAAATATGATAAATTAAAAATGATAAATACAGAAAACATGATAAATTAATCAACCATGTCCACTATATATACCAATCACCTACCATCGTACAAAATACAATACGGACCATGAAATATGGTGAATCAACTGACATAGTAAAACAATTAACCATGAAACTTGGGTTGTGTTTGGTTTGGGTTTTGAGTTTGGTTTTTGGTAATGATTGGAGGAAGAAATAATGATAATAATTAAAAATAGGAGTTAATGATTAGAGAGAGATAGAGAGAAAAAATGAGAATAATGTTTAAAAATATAGGTAATAATTGGATAATAATTGAGAAAACCGGGTCTTGAAACCCAAAACGAATAAGACCCTTGGAAGTTGCAAAAATTATGAAGATCACGAACAATTAAATCAGAAAAACAATACCACTATTAGCAAGATTTGAAACCCACTACCACTGTACAACATACATCATAGTCAAAGTGAATCAAACGAACGAGTCACCAACCACCGTCGTGGTTACTTTTTTTGTCGCCGTCGAGATTGATTTTGCCGTTGTCGGATTCGTTCTTTTGAAGGGTTGTTCGTTGGGTTTTTGTTGCCTTACCCATTGATTACGAAATACATCATAGCAAATGATCGATTGGAGAAGACGAAAAAGAACTCTTGAACTCGTGTTTCGGATGAGAAAGTAATGGTATTCACAGTGAACTTTTCAAAATTATGGTATTGATGATCAAATGAGTAACTAAATCCCAATGAAAAAGGGAATCTCTGATCCGTAGGAATTTATCCGGATTTTATGGACGTGAGTAGGATAACGTGAGTAGGATAATTGAATGACCAAAATAAATGACATCAAAAATAGGAAGGGATATCTCCTACTCACGTGAGTAGGATAACTGAATGACCAAAATAAATGATATCAAAAATAGGAAGGGATATTATGTCCAGATTTTCCGGAATATAAATTACTATTAGATAATACCCTACTAAAATATATAATAGGGGTACAATGGTCCAATTTCCATTTACAGGATGGAATCATAAAGACTCAAATCTCATAGGGTTGCATCCTAAAGATAATATTGTAACAGGATGTCTAATTAAAATTCTCTTTTTCCAAATGAATAAGATGTGTGTATTTATTATTCAAGCTAAATATGTATTCTTTTTGTATGCAGACACGTTTATAAAATCAAATGCAATGATTTCTTCTGATGGCACCTTCACAAAAAATTACATTTATGGTGTGAACCTACTAAGGTACTTTATACATGCGTGTCAAAAGTTGCACTTCTTTTTATATAATCTATAAACGGATTGGGGGGCTCTGCTCTCCCTTGGGGTCGGCAGGGCCTGCCAACCCCATCCGCGCCGTCCATTTCGCACATCAACGGCTCAAATCTCACCTCTCCAAAGTGTATCCGAGCCGTCGATTATTTTGCAATCAATCGCCGTTGATGCGCGAAATGGAAAGCGCGGATGGGGTTGGCAGGGCCTGCCGACCCCCACGGACAGCAGCCCCCGGATCCTCTGTAAACTAGTATAAAAAATCCTAAAAGTCTCATTACAAATCAAAATTCATCAATCATGTCTTCTTCTTTGTTATTCAAAGGTTTTATAAATGTGTGATGCAACATGATTATGGTCATAGCCGGCCACAACCGTGTCTTCTTCTTTGTTCTTAAAATTAATGATTAATCAATTGTGTGATGCAATATGATTCTGCTCACAATAAAAAATTCCGTGTCAAAAAGTCTGAAAAAAAGTTGTCCAAACTCATCCGAAATTTCGGTATTAATGTAAATACCTAAAAAGTTTTGATCCACAAGTTTTATATAGAGATTTGAAGTGAAATTAACACTTGTGAACACATTTTAAGTACTTTGGACACCCTCAAGTTCCCATTTAACCCACTTTTTGATACTTGTCAGCATCACTTATGAGCGCTCAAACCATGATATTTTTTTTTAATCAAACCATGATATTATTCTAGTAAGTTACCACGAAAAGGGAATGATTTATTTTTATGATTGTACACATTTGGTCTTTCTCATTTTCTTAATAAAAAATAAAAACAAGTGATGATGGTGGGTCCCACAATAATATTTTGAGGGTCTCACCGTTATTTGTAAACGAGGATATAAGACCGAATGTAAACTTGTATATGTGATTATCATTGTGTTTTCCAGTTCACTTCATTTCCTATCTTCTGTTTCAAATATGCAAGCAAGGAGAGAGAGCAATTTGAACAGCGGAAACGCCAATTAGTAGTGAATTTTTTTATAACAGGAGTACAAGTCACCTTACTCGCTCCGCTTGATTAATCCATGCTCCCACTCGAACAATGGCCGGAGTCGAACTTGCAAACTTAGAAGAATAAATACGAATTAATTCGTCCCAAAGCTCATTTTATGCAGCCCTGATTAGTATTTGAGCTGAGTTATAGCTTGCTTGATTACGTATTCATTCATAAAAAAACATCACTGAAATCCGCTAATAATTGCTCAATTACCGTTAATTAGCTCGGCTCGGTTTGTTTACAACTTACTTGTCCCGACCCTTTTCTTTCTTTCTTTCTTTTTTTTTTCTTTTTGCAAATAATTCTGACGTGCAAATAATTTTTAGTTTGACTGACTTATTCCACACGGCCAAGTAAATGAGACGGGCAGAAAATTCAAATGCAATTAAGGTCAAGGTCATTAATTAGCATTTTGCTTTCGGTCCTTGTTTCCCTAACTTGACGTCTATTGTTGCAGCTGACCTCTATCAATGCCCATATTTCGGTACTGAAAAACAGGGGCACTTAAAATCTTAAATAATGATCATTGGGAGTCTTTGTACTTGTATTTTCATCCCGCTCACTATTCGGAGTTATGTTTTTATCCTCTTATCGTTTGGTTTATTATTTGTACCCTTAGGTGAAAATCATAAGTACTGCCGGACCGATTTTAACTATGATTGCTGGGAAAATATAATAACACTGCTAGATCGATTTTAAACATGATTGCGAGTTCGATTTTAAACATGACGTTTGGGGTATATTGACTGCTGAATCGTTTATAACCATGATTGTTGGTTCGATTTTAACCATGATCGCTGGGGTATAAATAAGGATCATGGTAAAACTTTTGTTTCACTTCCCTTTATGAATTTATTTTAACCATGATTGCTGAATCAAGGATTTTTAGATGAACATATAAAAAATTACAGCAAAAATCATTTATATTTTTATCCCAAAAATTTTTACCCTATAGGCAAAGAAATTTAGGATGAAAACATGCATAAATTTTTTTGGATAAAAACATATTTGCTTGAAAGGTAAAGAATTATTATTATTATTTTTTTAAAGTTTTCCTCCAAAAAACTCTTTACCTTATAGGCAAAGAATTTTGAGATGAAAACATAAAGAATTTTGGATGGAAACTTAAAGAAAAATCTTTTCCCATAGGGTAGAAAAGATTTTTCTTTAAGTTTTCTTCCAAAAAGTTTTTACCCTATAGGCAATGAATTTTTGGATGAAAACATAAAGAATTTTGGATGAAAACATAAAGAAAAATATTTGCCCTATAGGCAAAGAATTTTTGGATGAAAGCATACAGAATTTTGGATGAAAACATAAAGAAAAATCTTCGCCCTATAGGGTAAAGATTTTTTTTGGATAAAAACTTGAAGAATTTTGGATGAAACTTTTCTTTAAGTTTAATTTTCTTTAAGTTTTCATCCAAAATTCTTTAATTTTTCATCCCAATTTTTTTTTTTGCGTACAGGGTAAAAATAAAAACAAGTGATGGTGGGTCCCACAATAATATTTTGAGGGTCTCACTGTTATTTGTAAACGAGGATATAAGACCGAATGTAAACTTGTATATGTGACTATCATTGTGATAATAAAACCAAAATGCGCAAGTCTTCCAGTTCATTTCATTTCCTATCTTCTCTGGCTGTTTCCAATATGCAAGGAAGGAGAGAATATTGCATTTTGAACAGCGGAAACGCCAATTAGTAGTGAAATTTTTTATAACAGGAGTACAAGTCACCTTACGCGCTCCGCTTGATTAATCCATGCCACTCGATCAATGGCCGGAGTCGAACTTGCAAACTTAGAAGAATAAATACGAATTAATTCGTCCCAAAGCTCATTTTATGCAGCCCTGATTAGTATTTGAGCTGAGTTATAGCTTGCTTGATTACGTATTCATTTATAAAAAAACATCACTGAAATCCGCTAATAATTGCTCAATCACCGTTAATTAGCTCGGCTCGGTTTGTTTACAACTTACTTTTTTTTTTTGAACTGGTTTACAACTTCTTTCTTTCTTTCTCTTTTTTTTTTTTTGCAAATAATTCTGACGTGCAAATAATTTTTAGTTTGACTGACTCATTCCACACGGCCAAGTACATGAGACGGGCAGAAAATTCAAATGCAATTAAGGTCAAGGTCAAGGTCAAGGTCAAGGTCATTAATTAGCATTTTGCTTTCGGTCCATGTTTCCCTAACTGAACTTCTATTGTTGCAGCTGACCTCCATCAATGCCCATATTTCGGTACTTGTATTTTCATCCCGCTCACTATTCGGAGTTATGTTTTCACCCTCTTATCGTTTGGTTTATTATTTGTTCCCTTAGGTGAAAATCATAAGTACTGCCGGACCGATTTTAACTATGATTGCTGGGAAAATATAATAACACTGCTAGATCGATTTTAAACATGATTGCGAGTTCGATTTTAAACATGACGTTTGGGGTACATATATTGACTGTTGAATCGTTTATAACCATGATTGCTGGTTCGATTTTAACCATGATCGCTGGGGTAAAAATAAGGATCATGGTAAAACTTTTATTTCACTTCCCTTTATGAATTTATTTTAACCATGATTGCTGAATCAAGGATTTTTAGATGAACATATAAAGAATTACAGCAAAAATCATTTATATTTTTATCCCAAAAATCTTTACCCTATAGGCAAAGAAATTTGGGATGAAAACATGCATACAAAATTTTGGATAAAAACATACTTGCTTGTAAGGTAAAGAATTTTTTTATTTTTTTTTTTAAAGTTTTCCTCCAAAAAAATCCTTACCCTATAGGCAATGAATTTTGAGATGAAAACATAAATAATTTTGGATGGAAACATAAAGAAAAATCTTTTCCTATAGGGCAGAAAAGATTTTTCTATAAGTTTTCATCCAAAAAGTCTTTACCCTATAGACAATGAATTTTTGGATGAAAACACAAAGAATTTTGGATGAAAACATAAAGAAAAATCTTTGCCCTATAGGCAAAGAATTTTGGATGAAAACATAAAGAAAAATCTTTGCCCTATAGGCAAAGAATTTTTGGATGAAAACATAAAGAAAAATCTTTGCCCTATAGGGTAAAGATTTTTTTGGATAAAAACTTGAAGAATTTTGGATGAAACTTAAAGAAATTTTTTCTTTAAGTTTAATTTTCTTCAATTTTTCATCCCAAAAGTTTTTGCATACAGGGTAAAGATTTTTGGGATGAAAAGATAAATTATTTTTGTCTTTATGTTTTCATCCAAAAATCTTTTGCATACAGGGTAAAGATTTTTGGGATGAAAAGATAAATGATTTTTGTCTTTATAAGGGTAAAGATTTTTGGGATGAAAAGATAAATGATTTTTGTCTTTATGTTTTCATCAAAAAATCTTTGATCCAGCAATTATGGTTAAAATTCTTAAGGGAGCACGCTGTATGGGCCAAATTCATTAAGGGAAGTGAAATAAAAGTTTTACCATGATCCTTAAATATACCTCAACGTTCATAGTTACCGAACCAACAGTCATGGTTAAAATCGATCGAGCAGTATTAATATATTTTCCAGCAATCATGGTTAAAATCGGTCCAGTAGTATCTATGATTTTCGCCTATGGGGAAACCAGACGATAAGTAGATAAAAATATAACTCCGAATAGTGAGCGGGGTGAAAACATACGTGATGCCCAAAAATAGGATGATTATTTAATTACCTCTAAACAATATTATGTTACCATCTTTCTAAATTTAATATTATATTTTCTGTTTGGTTTATGTTATTATTCATATTTCGGCAATTTCTAGTTAGTCTAGGTTTCCTTAGTATACATGTTTCCCTGTTTTGTTTCACTCAGGGATGAAGGGTAAGTTGGGGACATGTGCCTCCCCTGAGTCTAAAAGAAAATTTATTTTTGTACTGCAAGAACAGTATTATTATTCAAAAATATTATATTTTGATATTAATCATATTGATGAGTGATTAATCGATGAAAATACATACTTTTGAATACTAGGTATGTTGATACGTGATTAACATATGAAAATGTGTGTCCCTTCGAGTATTAGAAAAAATAAATTGTAGAACATTTGTATTTTTTTATACTAATTATACTCTCCCCGCCCGTGAAGATAATCCACTACCCAAAAACCTCCAATACGGATAAGAAAATGAAGCACTTTCAACATTAATTTCTTACATTTCTTGAACAAAATTAAAGAACTAACTGAAATTTCTATCCAAAAATTGCACGTCGTTTTATAATTGTTTATCTTTGTGGGACGGAGAGGGAGAATGATTTTGAGTGCCGCCTCCGAATAGAAATCCTAGCTCCGTCCCGCGTTTCACTTTCTTAGTCATTCAGTTTTGTAACCTATATAAATATACGTACGAGAACAATATGTTAATACAGGGCGGGAGTTCTTGGCAATTCTATATATATATTTTTTTTATAGGAAGCGGCAATTTTCGTTGATAATGAAAGAGACCATTACAAGGGATTGACTTCAAAGTCTCTGTCTTTGGAATTTCCCAAGCCTTAAAACAAAGCCCATTCCATATTTTCATTCCCTGCATAAATAGTTATTCATCAGACACAGGCCACCGTCGATCACCACCGTCTAAAATGGGTGATCCAGGGCAGTAAGTGCTCTGTCTCTCTTCCTCTCACTCTCTGGTTTCATAGCATGCTGGTTAACTTATGTCCAACACTAGTTCTAATGGAACCTTTTTTTGGTCCATATTGACCTGAATTTTTTTAGCGTGCGTGTAACAGAATTCGCGGTTATGGCATATTAATCGGATGTTTTAGAGCTTTTTGTTGTCTGGCTTTGCTATTTGAGTTCTTCATGGAGGATTTTTAATCTTGTGTTTTGCAATTTCATCTGTTATTTGAAGTAGTAATTTCGTGAGAAACTTTATGTGTGTTCTGTACCAAGGAAAACTGGTACGGTATTCCATGGTTTCGCGGTCCATATATTTTTTTCCCATGTCATAAATCCTTGTATTGCTCTTTTTGAGACCTGAATTCATTATGCAACAATATAAGACACAATTTTTCGGATTATAGAACGCTATGGTAAAATCATTTCCTAAACTTTCATTTCGCGCGCTCTAGTTTCTCGGTTTTTCATGCACCATGTAATCCCTTGAAATCATCGAAGGTTCTCCTTTAGTTCAGTTTCTCTCTTTCGCTCTTTGGGCTAATTAATGTTTGATACCGCGAAAAAATTTGGCTTGCTTTTACCTCTAACTCTGTATTGTTCAGATACTATCGAGATTTACCACCTGTATCCAAGGCGTATGGCGTTCTCTGTTTGATGGCCTCAGGCGCCTTTCATCTCGGTCTTTATCATCCTCGAATTATAGCACTGTCCTATGGAGATGTTATAAAACGTTTTCAGGTAAAAATGTTGTTCTCAATGACCGGTCTGATGTGTTTGGACCATTGCAACGCCTTGATTTATTCTCTCTATATTTGGTTGTTCAAAGGACGTGAAAAAACAAAAAACTTCTTGTTTGGTGATGCAGATTTGGAGGCTCGTTACAAACTTCTTCTTCCTCGGACCATTTTCATTCACATTTGCGTTTCGCCTTCTTCTAATGTAAATATTAGACCCCCTCTTATTCCAGCATTATCCGGAAAAACCATCACTAGGTTTTTCCGGATAATGGATCCATGATCCAAACCGGCCTTAATGTCTGAATATTTTTCGACATGACCGATCGACTTCTAATAGCAACTTTTGTCATTGTTTTGGTTAGAGCAAGGCATGGAGTCCAACTGGAAAGGGGACCCTTTGACAAGAGGACAGCAGATTATGTATGGATGTTCATCTTTGGTGCACTCACCCTGCTGGTACAATGACAATAACCACTTCCTGTTTCAGTTTGATAAGACCATATATAACGTCGAATTACCCGTAACTGGGAAGGAAAACTGAGAAGATCGATCAAAGTAATAACCGATGTTTCTTGTGTTTATGTACCTAGGCGATGGCTATTATCCCGTTCCTGTACTCTAGATTCATGGGAGCTTCTCTGGTTTTCATGATCGTCTATGTTTGGGGCCGTGAGTTTCCAAATAATCGCTTGAATATACATGGCCTCTTTGAGCTCAAGGTATGCTACCCTTTTCCCCTTCTCTATTCTAAAAGCTTTTCATGATCAAGCAAAGATGATGTAATAAGTATGCAAACCAGTCCAGTCGATTCGAGTTTCGATGTGTTCAAGCTTGTTTATTAAAATTTTACTGAGCTCGAACATAGTAAATAGTTAACAAGCCGAGCACGTCCCGAGCCAGTCGAGTCGAAGCTTGACTCGAGCCCAAGCTTGTTCACGAGCCGACGACAAACATATATTTCTACTTGCATAATAGAGAGAGTTTTGATGGGGCATGTACATGTGTCTTAAATATATATGTTTAAACTACAATTAAAGAGTAACCTAAGAACTCCATATGGTGAAGATTACTCAGATTAATTGTATTGGGCCTGGACTGCCCCATGGATTTGGTTACACAATGTCACTCTCTGCGACCGCTCTAAAAACATACTTGCGGGTGCGATGTCGAATACCATAAAATACTTAATTGAAGTCCTTCCTAACACCAATTGATTTTAGTAGAGATGGTGGAAAAACGGTCCGACAAATTGTCAATCCTTGCCTTCAGCAAGATCTCAGAGCAGAGAGTGTACAAATGTGAGACCTAGCTGCAACTAATGAGAAAGTTGAATTCCCTCAATTTAGTTATCTCCATAGATGCCTCATTTTCCATTTCGTGGAATTGTTTTTGCTTAACCAGTCCAAATGGTGCCTTACAGGGCTTCTACCTTCCGTGGTATATGCTTGGAGTGGATTTGATTCTTGGAAATCCCTTGATGCCAGATCTGCTTGGTATTGCTGTTGGACATCTCTATTACTTCTTGACAGTACTTTATCCTCTTGCCGGCGGGAGATTCAACTTCGGTACTCCCCTCTGGGTGTATCCTTTATGTAGCTTCTCTCAAATTACCGACGAACTTATGTTTCCCCATTACTTCCAATACACATTTTGACTTGAACGGATTTTGAAATCCCAAATCGTTTTTCCAAAGGAAGTTTGCTTTTAATTGGCCGGTAAAATGATTACTGTAAAAACGTGTCACACTACATCTCGACAGAGTGTGGGTTCCATAGCAACTCACACTCTGTAACGCTTTAGACGAGAAAGTGTTTATTAACTCGCTGTTTTTATGTAATTTGTGGACGCCATTTTTATTTCCTTGATTACACATACATTAGTCACAAGCTGGTTGCATTTTGGGGTGTTGGGTACCAACAAAATGCTCCAGTACCGAGGCAGGTTACTGCAGTCCCGGAAGTTTTCCAGGGGAGAGGCCGCCGTTTAGGTGGGACGCGAACAAGCGCCTCAACGCAGGCACAACCAAGCAGTTCACAACAGGCGCAAACAAATGCGGCGGCACAACCAAATCAAGGCAATGATGGAGCAGCTTTCCGCGGGAGAAGTCATCGTCTTGATGGTGGCCGTTAGCATGTGTTTTTTTCTCATTGAGGAACTAACAGGTGATAACGCTGTTTATCGGGTTGATATTGTTCGGCAGGAAAGAACACAAGTTTGGTAGTTGTAATGGCAAAGTTTGGAACGCAAAAGCTATAAGATGTAATAATTTTCTGTATCTCTATGTGTAAGGATTGGAAAGTACAAATGAAGTAAATAAACTGAAAAATTTCTATGTTCGGCCAGTCGAGTTTTGTTTAAGCTCTATTTTTTTTTTTGGAACTGCGTTTAAGCTCTAGTTGGTACTAATAGGCGTGAAGATTGGTAATGGGTCAAGTTACCAAAAAATTGAACAATTTGACCTTTTGCGCTTACATAATAAAAAAGTTTGATCCAACTTTCCAGACGAAAGTGATAAGTAAGTAGGGGGAGGAAAAAAATTTGTAAACGAAACTGAAAATTGATTTGGACCAAATCGGTTTATACAGGTAAAGGTTTGGTCCGGTTTGAGTTTTAGCCAAACGGAAAAAAAAGATCGGTTCCGCCCTATTCGCATCCTCTTCATTTCATGGATGTAATGAGACCATGCATGGAATCGAGATCTCCATTCCATTTTACGTGAGATTAACACCTCAATGATCTTGACTTTGTTAGCTCTAAAACTACATCATTTTAATTGCTCGATTAAAATTTATTACGTACTTTTAGACTTTTTTCGAAGAGATAATTACTTTCAGACTTGAACAAAATAGACAGTGTACCATGAGATATCTCTCTTCTTTGTTTGACCGCTAAAACAAGAATGGTTGAAAGTACGATTTCAAGTTTCCGCAGCGCTCACAAGTATTATCAATTTCTTTCAAGCTGGTGATTTCAAAATTCAGTGACCACTGACCACATAATCGGTAATTTTTTCTCCTTCCCACTAATGATTTGTGAATAGAGCTGGGAAAAGAAGAGAAAAAATCCCAACTCATGACCTATTGAATAAGCAGAAATGATTTACTTCTACGCAAATCATGCATAGACTGAATTAACTATTGGCTTCTGGGTGATATTGTGAGAACATAATTGACAAGGACAGAACTCTTAAAAAATGCTAGCAGAAGCAGAAGAAAGAAAGTCTCCTTTTATAAATAGAAGATCATGCCAGTTGAATTTGTAGACCCAAAATTTAAGAAAGTCTTATACATTAACCAAGTTTGTCTGTTTTTTCTTCGAGTTCTTTTGCTTTTTCTTCCAATTTACAGATGATTAAGCTCTGAAGGAAACGAGCAGAGTACTAATGGCACGACGCCAGAAAACTAAAGTGGGAGGCTTACTTAGATTGCCTCCTCCCTCATCTGTAACTGTTATTATAGCTATCAAAGGAAATAACAAAAACAAAGATCTAGGAATTAATAGTCAATTGGGCATTGGATAAGTTCGTCGCACAGGGCATGTTCATGTTCAAGTTGATACATGTTTGCCCCACGATAACCACAGTTCGAACGGCTGGTAATTTTCTCCTCTTCCAATTTCTGGTAAAACAAATTCTCGATATCTAATTTTGAGCGTGAGCAGAAAGCGATTACTATGTTGCGTGTATTGGCCTCTCTTGTTTGGTGCCTTAACTCCCGAAAATCTTTAGATTCTACCCTCAAAGTTGTTTTGCTGTGTTGATGTTCTTATTTGTTCCACAGTTTTTTGTATTTGATGGAAAATTTCGATCGGGGTCTTTTCAGCTTCACGTCTCCGATAGGAATATCTTCTCCTTTCTCAATGTGACTTGTGTTTGTTGTCCCCTTTTCCGCAGTGAGATCATTTTGTCTTTCAGATGCAGAAGCTTACAGGGAAGAAATACATTGGCAAACAGAGAAAAGGCTTCAACCTTTTTTTTTTTTGATAATCAAAAAATTTATTAATCTTTGAAAACAGATTACAAAGATTAAAAGGGTCCAAGACTGAAAACGCCAAGGACCCAAAAGGGGAAATAACAAGACAAACATGGGTGGCAAGATACCAGCCAAACTACAGAACCAGAAAAACACCCAAAACGGCCAAACTCCTGAACCAAAAGCAAAGCTGCCAAGAGCAAGAAAAACCTAGGCACACTTCCCCCTAAAATAGCAAAAGCAAGCAAAACCAAGAGAACCAAAACCTAACCAGGGAAGCAGAAACCCTAAAAACACCGAAGCACAACAAAAAACCCAAAACGCCGAAACCTCGATCTTCCACCACCAAAAAAGGAAACATCAGAACTCCACTGAAATGGAGGTACCGTCCTCCAAATCAATAAAAGCTTTAATATCCTGTTCAGATATATCAACTCCTTGAATTTCTAAGAATTTCTTAATATTGTAGCTCTCCCTTCCGAAGAATTTTACACCCAAAGAAGCATTTATCTCCATACTCTCACGGGCTTCCTTGATTAAAATCGCATTCCTCTTACGAATGTCGCTACAAGCTTCACCTTCAGTCGAAAGAGAGCGCCCATCAAATCTATCTTTCTTCAAACCCAACTTTAAAGACTTAGACCTCTTCTTTATTTGATCCCGGCTGACCGTCCTGGAAAAGATGGCAGCTTTCAAAGGGTTTTTAGTCCAAAGAGGATTCCTTTGAAAGCCTTTTTTAGCTCGGGTTTTCTTTTTATGGCGCATGGACTCCACATAATTAATAAGGGGGTCGGCAGACACAATATCATCAGATGAGGAGTCGACTGAACCAGAACTGGTTGTTGTCTCCTCGGCAACTGGAAATGACTCATCCAAAGCAAAGTGGGGAGGCCTAGAGGGCAAAGGAGCCACAACTGGCTTCAACCTTACAAAAAGATGTGTGCTCAAAAAAGGGTTAGTAGCTGTTCATGCTTGATCTTCTGATTACTCAAAGGAAGAGTTAAATGGGTAAAGGGTCTAACTGTTATGGACTCGAATGCAGATGCATGCAGAAATTGTTCAACTCGAATCGGATGATGTCGCAGATGCCATATCAGAGGAAGTTGTTAAGTCTTCTGTTAACACGCTTATTATAGGGGCTTCATCCCGTTGCATGTTGTTTTCAAGGTAGCAGTGTAATTTTCTGCTAAACACAAATGATAATTGAAATACTGTTTTATTACTTGTCTTTTATATACTCGTCACATTTGATTTGAACAAAACGTAGAGATTGGTTCACTTACCCAAAAAAAAAAAAGCACAGGTAGATGTCGGCATTTATTTCTAATCCTAACAATGCAATGTTTGTTGCAAACATAGGTGCAGAAACTTGTCCTCGGAAATAACAGAATCCATTCCAAAGTTTTGTACAGTCTACGCTGTTTTAAAGGGAAAGTTGGCATCTTTGCGCCCGTCTGAGCTCGATGGAAGCATTAAGGAAGACAGAAGCGAAGCAAGTATGTCTACCAATAGTTCACCGATCCGCAAATCTTACTCACAATCAGGTACAGCAGTTGATGGTTTTGTGGCGAGCTCATACAGTCATACAAATTGTGCTGGGTAAATTTCTCTTATATCCCTTCGAATTTACGTGAAAGTTTAGTTTGGTCCTTCATGTTTCAATTTGGACAAATTAAACCTTTCACTTTGAAATTGGTTTCAATGTCAACCCCTTTTGCGTTCCATTAACAATTTGGACGGAAAATCGACATGTGCCCAGCACATGATCACTTTTGAGGGGTCTTTATGTCCATTTACCTCTCTGGCTTCTCCCCATCAACCCAAACCCTCTCCCTCTCTCCTCTCTCCTCTCCAATTTTCATCACCCAAAAATTCCCTGAAAATCTATGTTCTCGTATGCATTCACCATTAAGATAGATTTGAGTTTTGAAATGGGTGATTGTTGAATTTGTTGTATTCCAACTAGGCATCATGTGCAATCGGGTAATTCAAAAAAAAGTCTTGTAAAGTCCCTTTGATCTCCTGAACCGCTTCAGCAGTTGATCCCCTTCGATCTCCGGCATCATGCAGCGAGGGGTCTCTAGAACACTCCCGCGCCGTGAGCTCTGAAAGAAAGGTGAGTGAAGGAATTGACTGGGTTCGATCTATCTTCGACGAACAGATCACATGCATCGAGATCCGGACACTCTTCCACCCAAAAAAATTTCCACCACCACTAAGGGGGTGTTTGGGAGCCTACTTTTTAGCTTTTGATTTTTGACTTTTTGGTTTTTTGGTTTTTTGGCTTTTGGTCAGAATGAGTTTTGGATATGGGAGGAGTGTTTGGAAGAAATGTGCAGAATGTGTTTTGGAAGGGAAAATGAGAAGTAGAAATCAAAAAACACCTCCAAACCTATTTTTGATTTCTGGCTTCTAAATGGAAAAATGGAAAAACGATTTTTGGAGAAGTAGTTTCTGGGTGTTGCTCCCAAACACCCAGAATGCAAAAATGAGAAATCAATAAGTTGATAAATAGGGGGCCAAACGGCCTTTAAATAATGGAATCTGAATTTTAGCGGCATCAATTTCTAATCACGTTTTTAAAAAAGGGACCTTCAAAAACACACTTGTATGTGATGTTTTGTCCAATTTGGGAATTTAAGCTAATAGAAAAAAAATTCCTTGAAGAAACACATTTTCTTTGTCCATTTTTTTGTTTTTTTTAATTTTTTTTTCAATCTATACTACTACTTTTAAATGTACGAAGATGTTTTTCTACTTTTTTTTTTTTTTTGTATGCCCTAACAACCGATATGAATCCCAACCCTATCTCACGCCAATTGTCAGCCGCTTCAGGTGGGGACACTAGTTGAGAAAAATCAGGAGCGTAATGTTTTGGTTGTATAAGGGGAAAATGAGTTAAAAGTACTTCTCAAGTTCAATACGAAAAGTATGTTGACAGTGACACATTGATGAAATTTCAAGAAACTTCTCAGGTTGAGAATGAGAAGTAAAGATAGATCTCAGGTTGAAAATGAGAAGTACAAAACAACGGTAGTTTTATTAATAGTTTGAAAACAACGGTAGATCTCTAAATTGTTTCAAAAAGAGCCTTATTTTGATAAAAAGCTCGACGAAATTTTGGAGAGGAGTGAGAGAAGAGTTTGCATGGGGTGAAGAAAGAAAGTTGAATGGACATAAATACCCCTCAAAAGTGATCATGTGCCCAACACATCTCAATTTTCCGTCCAAATTATTAACGGAACGCAGCTGAGGGTTGACATTGAAACCAATCTCAAAGTGGAAGGTTTCGTTTGTCCAAATTGAAACATGAAGGACCAAACTGAACTTTTGCGTAAAGTCGAAGGGATATAAGAGAAATTTATCCAATTGTGCTACTGTAACTGTAGATTTTGAAATCGCTTAATCACAAAGTGCGTATCGTTTTACCAGTCAATTATAAAGCTACTTACTTTTCTACATTGTGTGTCTCAAGAAATGGTTTGTTAAGTGTCTTTTTTCAAAAGTGAAAAGGTTTTGTTTTGTTTCCAATATTTAGTCAGTAATCAAAGTTTCCTTCTCGTTTTGCAGAATTGACCAACTCCAGCTCGATTGCTTCATATGCTAGTTTCCCTTTTCCTTTTCACGGTCTTTCGACTGTAAATCAGACCCTTCTGTATAAGAAAGCAAATTCATCTGAAACTCTTGATTCAAGATTTACGTCTCTGGAATTTGATCGCGATGATTGTATGAGCTCTTGTCCTGGAAGCTCATATATTGGTCGTCCAAGTAGCTCATTGTCTAGTCGCCAAATTTTGGAAACAGACACCTTTTCGTGGGTATCTCATCAAGCTACTTTCGGAGATGCTACATTAGATACCATATCAAAGGAAGTTGATAAGTCCACTGTTGACAAGCTTGTTATAGGTGCTTCATCGCATGGTGGCATGTGTTCAAGGTAATAACATTGTATTTTTCTGGTTACATGGTCTTTTCTTTTGTAAACTTGCCACATTTGATTTTTTAATTAACAAAATGGATAGATTGTCATTTATTTCTAATTCTAACGAAGTAATGTTCGTTGCAAACGCAGATGCCGAAATGAGTCCGCAGATATTGCAGAATCCATGCCAAAGTTCTGCACAATCTACACTGTTTCAAAGGGAAAGTTGTCATCTTTTCACCCGCCTGATTTAGATACACATAGAATCATTACAATTCCATCTCGAATGATTCATAGCTCTTCCAATGAGTCGTCATTTGACAATTCTAACTCACAAGCAGGTGCAGCAGTAGATGATCATGTTGGGCTTCATAGTGTCATACAAGCGCCTAATTGCAGGCAGAACCAAGCAGCCAAATGCAGCGCTGCAACCAAATCAAGCCTATAATCGAGTAGATTTCCGGGGGAGATGTTACCAGCCGGATGATGGTCGTTAGCAAGTGTTTCTTGTCATTGATTAACAGTGTGACAACACTTTTAATTTTATTGAAAAAAAGAAGAAGTAAACTTGAGTTGCTTTCCCAGCAGCCCATGAATAACACATGCGTGGCAAACTATTTAAGATAGGCTTGAAGACTTTTGAACTTCCGTAATATGTTTTGTGATTTGCACAAGAAACATAATATGAGTTTATCTCATTTGTGATTTCTCATCTTCTTCTACTGGCTTGTAATATGATTTTGTTTAATTACCATGTAAATAAAGAGTGGCCAAAGAATGTGAGAAAAGTGTAGAGAAAGGAAGTTTCTCAGTTTGTTGGAGTCTAATATACAATTGTGACTATTGTGAGTTAGTAGACGTCAAGCTTTGTGCACCAAATGGGAGCTTCAGCGAAACGAACATACTATAGGGATGACAACCATAATTAGTACATTAATTCAGTACGTTAACTACAGCCGGAGATTCTTTTGGTGAGATCCACACTGTTTCAATCAATAACAAGAGTGAATTCGGTAATATTCACCATCTTTTACGAGTTTTTAGTATAAAAGCTACGATAGCCCTCAATATGTTATGATTTTTAGTGAAAATGTTATGAATCATATTGCTAAAAAGTTACGAGTTTTTAGTACTTCCTCCATCCCATAAAGTTGGTCCCCTACGAAACTACGTGCAATTTCAAACTTAAAAATAATATGTCTACTAAAATAATTTTTTGATATTTTTTGCACCATTCAAAAGATCTCATCGAAAACTATTAAACAAGATCCATATTGCAAAAAAAAAAAAAAAAAACCGGTAAGTATATTATTTTTAAGCTTGAAAATTGCACGTAATTTTGTAGGAAACTAACTGTATGGGACGGAGGGAGTATAAAAGTTAGGGAAAAATTCAAAAACACCCCCGAACTTTGACTCCAATGTCTCATCGCCCCTCAAACTTTCAAAATTATCAATTTAACTCCTGAACTTTCATTCCGTTATCAAATTTGCTCCTGCCGTCTCAATCCGCCTCCTTGGTAACGAAATGTGATGAGGTGGACTTAGACGGGGTGAAAAAAAATGCCAGGCTAATATTTTGGAGGGAAAACAGCTGATGTGTACAATTAGCTCGGGGTTCACCTTGGTGGTCAAGATTTGAGATTTAGAAGTTTGTTCCCTAGTAAAATCTCAGGTTGAAATCTCTCAATGCTATGGACTTGAGATTTAGATTTTATATAATCACTTGATCCCAGAATTTTCGCTCGGCTCATTGGTAAACAAATAAAGTTCGAGTGGCTCATTGATAAACAAATATATCTCGAGCTTGAGTTTAAAGTCGTTTAGTAAATGAGTTGAGCTCGAGCTATATGTAGCTCTGTTCGATTATAAAATCTCAGCTGGTTTGTAGGGACTCGACTCGTTTATAGAGGCTCTTGAAGTATGCGAACCAATCTCGAACACCTCGATAATAAATGAGCAAAGCTTGAGCTAGACTAATTTTGAACGAGCCGAGCTTCTACACATCAAATCTTGTCTCAGCTCATCCACGCGAACCAAGCCTTAAGCTCCTCGCTAATAACTCGCCTTGAGCCGATCGGTTTGTTGCATGCAGCCCTACCGAGGAATAGTTGAGGTGCACTTACGGTGGCCTAAACAACTATAAGTTATTCAACAAGTTGCTCCCCATAATTTAACCTCGAGAAGTCTCATTTCAATTTCAAGACTTTTGCACACTACATTTGTTTGTAAGAAAGATTTTTCGTGTGAAATTTTATAAGCTTCTAATTAGGAATGAGGATTGCGTTCGTAAGAAAGATTTGTCGTATAATTACCAAGCGTAATGTCTTTACTTTTGTCTTGGGTCTCCTTAATTTGAGGTTCTATTTTCAATTAAGAATGTCAATGTACGTACAAGCAATTTTAATCCAATAATGTGAGTATTTCCAACATTTTGCTAGGAGAAGGGGACTTTATATATATACACCACACTTCTAGTAAGGAATTCCTTACTTTGTTACGACTAGGGACTCCCATTTTCGGGTTGAATTTTGATGATCTAAACCATTCAATGCGTTTAAAATGTATTTTTAAGAGTCTACGCAAGAAATCATCAAAAAATAAAAAAGTCCGGTTATGGACTATATATATACACACTCACACACACACACACACACACATATACATATATCTCCACGGGGTGCTACATTTAATCACCACGATGCAGTTACATTAAATAAATAAAGAAAATTCTACTGTCAGCCCACTTGGCGGACGATAGAAGGACTGATTTATAATAGTAGATGAAATGATCTCATCCTAAGGCTTTTCCGAAGGAAATTTTATTCTATGTATATTGGTTCTTCAATTCTACCATGGCATATCAAAGTGGATACAAACTAATATATTTTACTCATCAATGCAAAACTGCCCTGCTTTCTCTATCAATTGATATAAGATAAATCACCACGTATCAATTGAAAAAAAATTCACCAATAATGTCTTTTCTTTGTTATTCAAACATTCAATCGATCGTGTAATCGAATATGATCATGGTATCATGCACGTATCTGGTCTATCAAATGAGAAGTCGGGCAAAGACACTGCATGGCATCCTCTAGAGAGATATTCCTAGTTCCGTCAATTGCTAGGGCATATTCCATTTCATTGATTCATAACTAAATAAAATCTTTTCAAAACTCATTGTCATGACTCACCCATGTGAGAGGGCTTTATAAATAACCGTTGTTCAAAATTGTTTTCCAGTCAAAATTCAAGGGGTCCTGAAAATTGATATTTAGCTTTAACCGCATTGCATTAGACAGAGATTATCCCCCAACTAGAGAGGAGAACTAAATTCTAATAATAATTGATGATTATTATTGATTTTTCCTTTTCATTTGGTTATGAATAATCAACAAGTAGGATAACCTAGCATAGCATGCATCATCTTTCCTCATTAAAGCTAACAAATTGGTTTGCTTAAGTATCTGTCGGGGGTGCTGTCCATGCTGACCCCATCCAAACTATCCGTGCTTGACGATCAACAGCCCAGATTAGTTTGGTAATGAAAGGTGCAAATCTATTTAGGTTCGAATAGATCTGGGCCGTTGATCGGGCCAACATGGATGAGGGACAACACGGCCCCGCTTTCTGACTTTTGGTGCTTGTCAAACAAGCGCTTCGATTCAAGCATCATTGTAATCTGCATGAGGTATTTTTGAGCATTCTCTTTAATTTCCCCCGGACGATTATTCAAAGATTTGGTTCCATTTGATTCAGTCATGGATTCAGGGTTTTGAATACTATCACGTCCGAATCACTCTCCACTGTGATCTCAATATATAATTGGGTGACGTGTTTTAATTTATGGTGAATTAATTTGAACGAGAATAGCTCTTGAAATAGTGACACAGTACAATGTTGCGAGGACAAATATCTTGCTTAAAAGTAAAGACAGTGTAAAATAAACAAATTACTTCTTTACTTTATTACCCTCTAATCAGCTAATGGCATAACGGTGGACCATGGTTCGTAATCTTGAAAAAAGAAAAGAAAACACCCAAGAAGATACAGATTTTACCCGGTCTTGTTTTTTAATGCACTTATAGAGGATATCCAAGGAATTATACCCAACAAACATGCCATAGAGCATTGAGACCCCAAAGTCAACATGTTCAAACCATCCCCATCATTTACTAATTGCAATAGTTGTTGAGAAATCCTATGATTCTATTAAGTAAAATTCAAATTATTTACTGAATAGGAGGAGAAGTAAATGGGAAAACTTCAAAAAAAAACCTCTGAACTTTCACCCAAATGCTTCATAGGCCTCCAAACTTTGCGAAATTTCAATTACACCTCCAAACTTCACACATTTTACTCAAAAAAGCCCACGCCGTTACTTCCCGTCCAAAAACTAACGGAAAACGCTTACCTGTCCTGTGGACCCTCCTCGTGGAGGGAATTCCCACTCGTTTTGGAGGGAATTCGAACCACGTGACATTCACGTGCCTAGAGAAACATGTATAATGCACCCTCAGACCAACTTCCTCATTCTTAATTCGAAACACGTATATGGCTTTTTTGTATGGAACCTGTGATGGCCTTTCATGTATGAACCTGTGATGGCTTTTCATGTCCTCTTATGGTTTTTCACTGTTTGTTTGGTCATGCTTTCCTTCCTTGCTATTACAACACAACAAAACACCCAGTGCAATTTCTGGATGCACTCTGTTTTGTTTCCCAAACAAAGTCCATTCTTACATGCTCTGTTTCAACTGTGGACACAAAGCTTGTTTACACTTAGGATTAATTCTTCTTCATACACACAAGAATTAAGAAACACAAAGCTTCATTACCATACATTAATAAAAGGGTAATTACATTACATTATCCATTAACTTCATACACCACCACAAAAACCAAAGAAATACATACCCTTAGCCTTACCCATACCCAGTACATACTTAAACACCACCACTAACCCTTACACACCAAATACATAGGCAAAAGCCCTACATTTTCTGCAACCAGACAATGGCAATGGCAACCCAAGTCATTGCTAATGCAACACATAGCTTCTTCTCCCTAGCTTTCAACCTTGTGATCTCTGCCTCCATTCTGTTTCCCCTCCTGAGTAGCCTTGAAATTATTTGCACTGACCTTGCACACATTGGTGGATCAAACCAAGAAAAGTCTTTCTAGCTATCATTTGGACAAGAAACAAACCTTCTTCCTGGGTTGATTGTTGTCCAAGAGGTGTGCATCTCTCTCCGGTTGCCACAAATTTTGCAAGGATTGTCTTCCATGAAGTTGCCAATGTCACGGTGGGTTCTCATTTTTCAGGTGAAAGAGAGAGAGAGAGAGAGAGAGAGAGAAGATACCAGTCGTTTAAGAGGAGAGAGGAGAAGAAATGAAGAAGGGCAGTACGGTTTTAGATTTGTGGGAGTGGATGAATATATAGGATAGAGTGAAGGAGGGTGAAAATGGCGGGATAAAGTGATGGAGGGAGACACTGCAGCATGCATTTCCCTCCAAAAAGAGGGCCCAAATCGATTTCCGTTAGTTTTTGGACGGGAAGTAACGGCGTGGGCTTTTTTGAGTAAAATGTGTGAAGTTTGGAGGCTTATGAAGCATTTGGGTGAAAGTTCAGAGGCTTTTTTGAAGTTTTCCCGAAGTAAATATATCCTTAAACTTTATAGGAATATACACAATTATGTATATTTGAAAGACATCTTTGAAATTAGTTAAAAAACCGGATTGAAACAAACCAAAAATCTAGAAAACGAAATTGAAACAAAACCAAAAACCGTAAAAACGAAATTGAAACATTAAACATATGAGGATCGTATTGAAACCTACATATAACTATCATGGCAAATGGAGACATTTAAAAACTTAAGGACCAAATTGACACATCCCTATAACTATAGGTACGAAAGTGACTAGATGGTCGACTTAAGATTGTTTACCGAAAGCGCGTTCAATTTTTAAACTGTCATCTTTTATAAATTTGTAAGTATTTCTTCTTCCATAGAAGGAGGTAATTTTCAGAGGTAGTTTTTAGGAAATCGTTGTCTCTCCCTCTCTGCGTGTGTTCTGAATTTCGAGTAAAATTTCTTGGATTTGAGAGTGGACATTTAGAAACTTCTCTCTGTCTATCTTTTTGTGTACCAAGATCCTCTTGATTTTGTCTTTTTCAATCTTTCGGGTTTGAAGTATAACATTCCAAGGATTCAAACTTACTGAAAATTTTGATTTTTATTAACGGAGTTCGTCTGTTTTCTCCTTCCAATTACAGATGGTTAAGCTCTGAAGGAAACGAGTCGATCCACTAATGGCAGGAAGTGAAAAAAGTGAAGCCGGAAGCTTACTTAGATTGCCTCCTCCCGCATCTTTAACTGTTTCTATAGCCATCAAAGGAAACAGCAAAAGCAAATATATTGTCAATTGGGCGTTGGAGAAGTTCATCCCAGAGGGCATTGTCATGTTCAATTTGATACATGTTCGCCCTACGATAACCAGAATTCCAACACCTGGTAATTTACACCTCTTCCAATTATATCATACCACAAATTCGCGATATCTAATTTTGAGTACGAGTAGAAAACAATTAGTATGTTGCTAGTACTGGCCTCTCTTGTTCGATTCATTCATACTCGAAAGCAATAGATTCTACCCTCAAAGTGGTTTTGTCGCTTTGATATTCTGTCTTGTTCCATAGTTTCTGTTTCATATTTTCGATATGGGTTAACATTTTTGATCTCCTTTCTCAATGTGGCTTGTGTCGTTTGTTGTCTCCTTTTCGCAGTGGGAACGTTTCGTCTTGCAGATATGCGAGAGGACATAGTAGATGCTCACAGGAAAGCAGTAGAATGGGAAACAAATGAAAAACTTCTACCTTACAAAAGGATGTGTACTCAAAAAAAGGTTAGTATCTGTTCATGCTCGAGCTTCTCACTCAAAGGAAGGATTAAATGGTTGAATGGGCTAACTGTTAGGGACTCGAATGCAGGTACAGGCAGAAATTATACAAATCGAATCGAATGATGTTGTACAAGCCATATCAAGGGAAGTTGATGATTCCAACGTTAACAGGCTTGTTATAGGGGCTTCACCCCGTGGCATGATTTTGAGGTACTTATATTGTAAATTTTCTAGTAAACAGAAAAGGGTAAATAAAATTTCATTACTTGGTCTTTTTGTAAACTTGCCACAATTGATTTTCGAAGTAACAGAACTTAGAGATTGATTCAGTTAAAGAACATGTAGATCATGTTTCTTTCTTATCCTAAGTTCCTAACAAAGGAATGCTTGTCACAAACATAGGCGCCAAAATGTGTCCTCGAAAATCGCGGAATCCATTCAAAAGCCTTGTACAGTGTATGCTGTTGCAAAGGGAAAGTTGTTCACTATGCGCCCGCTTGAGTTAGAAATACATGAAAGCATTACCGTTCCGATTTCAATGACAAGTAGCTCTACCGATGAGTCGTCAATTTTCAATTCCAACTCACAAGACGGTATAGCAGTGGATGATTTTGGCGTGCTTCATACTATCGAAGAAGAGCCTCAAGGCTGGCAGAACCAAGAAGTTCAGAACAGGCAATTGGGCGCTCGGCAGACCCAAGCAGTACAGAGTAGGCACTTGGGCGCTTGGCAGAACCAATCAATTCAGAACAGGCATTTGGGCGGTTGGCAGAACCAAGCAGTTCAGAATAGTCCCACCCAAATGCGGCGAGACAATGAAATCAAGCCAATGATGGAGTCGCTTTCCGAGGGAGAAGTTACTGTCTCGATGGAGGCCGTAAGGTAGTAAGTGTTTCTTTTCATTGATTAATAGAGTGATAACGGATTTTATCGGGTTGATGTTATTAAGAAAATTGAATCGACAATTTTATTGTTGTAGATTGATGTGTATAAAATATAACCCTAGCATGTCTTTATATAGGTTACAGGACATGATGACATAGAAATTTAACCAAATAAGGAAAACCATGTGTAACAAGGAAACCTAAAATAACTGGAAAACATGAGTAATAAACTTCGATAACATGGTAAAATAATGATTTTTAGTATTATACTAACATCCCCCTCAAACTCAATCAGGTATACCAACTTGAATTTGAAAAAGAAATCAGGAGAAGCCAGGAGCCAGGAGCGAGAAATCAAAAGCCAAGAGAGAGAACCAGGAGAATCCAGGAGCCAAGAGCAAGAAACCAGGAAAGAGAACCAGGAGAAGCCAGGAGCTAGGAGAGAAAATCAGAAGAAGCCAGGAGCCAAGAGCGAGGAACCAAAAATCAGGAAAGAGAATCAGGAGAAACCAGGAGCTAGGAGCCAGGAGCGAGAAATTAGGAGCCAAGAGAGAAAACCAGGAGAAACCAGGAACCAGGAAACAGAATCAGGAGAAACCAGGAACCAAGAAACAGAATTAGGAGAAACCAGGAGCGGGAAACCAAGAGCTAGGAGAAAAAATTGGGGGAAAACAGGAGCCAGGAAAGCAAAGACGGTAGGATCTAGTGTGGAAGCAGAAAAGAGTGAGCCAGTTACATGATGTGAGTGCCCGATGGACGGCGGCATGGCTTGGCCGCCTGCCGAAGAGCGAGTTTCCACAGGGCCTAGACCTTATAGCTTTGATACCATATTAAGAAAATTGAATAGATCGTTTTTATTGATGCATATTGATGTGTTAAAACATAACCCTACCATGCCTTTATATAGGCTACAAGACTTGGTAACTAAGAAATTTAACCAACGAGGAAAAAATGCAAAACAAAAAAACCTAAAATGACTGCAAATGTGAAAAATAAAATCTCGATAACATGGTAACATAATATTTCTTAATATTAGGCTAATTGATGTAGTTTGGCAAAAAAGAACAACAAGGTCCTAGTAGTAATGGCGAAAGTTTGGAACAAAAAAGAACTGATATTGAGTATTTTTGATATTGAGGTCAAAGTCTGGCATTATTTGTGTTGATTTTGGAAATTTTCTTGAGTATTGGAAAGTACAAATGGAAGAAATGAAGGCTTATTAATCTTTGGTTCTCAAAGTATTAATGGCATCTCCATCATGAATTATAGATGGTGTATTAGTGTATAGAATTGATTTCACGTTTCATGGTGTATTTGTTAGTCACGATTTTCCACGCAGGAGTCATGGTTAATTTATTTACCATATTAGGAGATTCGTACAGTTTACATGGTTTTTTAATTTACCATTTCATCTAGTTTCATAGTGTTTTTTTCCTCACGATTTTTCACACAGGAGTCATAGTTAATTTGTTTACCATGTTAGGTGATTCATATAGTGAACATTATTTATTACTCCCTCCGTCCCTTTTTAAATGTGTTGCTTCGTAAATCCAACTTATTAAAAAAACATCATCATTACACCTTTCACATCAACTTTTTCACTTTCCACATCAACTTTTACCTCCCCTTTCCAAAATTATCCTTCACCCTTACCCACTAACTTTTTACCCACTAACTTTTTAAAAGGGCAAAATGATAATTATACAAACTTTTACCCATTAACTTTTCAAAACACACACTTATTAAGGGACGGCCCAAAATGGAAATGTCAACACTTAAAAAGGGACGGAGGGAGTATTTTACCATGTTTTCAGTACTTGTCATCATAAATTTATTATGCTTTTTTTTGCAGTCTATAGAAATCGATTAATTTATCATGTTTTCTATTTTTGTTTTCCGAACAAATTTTTTGTTTTTACTTTTGTTGTTGCCATTTGTTGCATAGTTTTCTTGATTTTTTGAGCCGAAACATGTCATGTATCATCAAGTAATATTTTTGTGAATTCATTTATTTATACCAATCATATTTCACAAATTGTATCTTAGATTTTAGGGGAGAGAAGATAGGAGAGAGAGAATCAAAAGATTAGGAAAGAAGATGATTTGAAAGATAAAGAGAGATTGAAATAAATTAAGAAAGATTTGGAGAGAGAAATATTTAGAAAATTAGGAGAGAGAGGGCGGTTTGGGGTTAATTTGAATTTGGGGTTAGCATATATAATATGCATTTTGAAAAAGGAAAGTTTTGTAAACAAAAAAGAACAGATTTATAAAAAAATAGTTTTATAACAAAACATTTTCCGAAATGAAAAACGTTTTGAAAGTAGTTTTTCAACGAAAACTATTTTTCATAACAGTTGTTTGAAAAAATAAAATTATTAAAAAAAATTTACTAAAAAATTGAGAAGTTAAAAAAAAAATATTTTGGAAACATTTTGAAAAACTTTTTTCTGAAAATAGTTTTAAAAAAAAGATAACTTTAATTAGGCATCCCGTATCAATAATATCGTTATGATTCCATCCTATAGAGTTTGAATACTTATGATTACATTCTGAAAATGGATAATCGGACCATTGTGCCCTTATTAATTGATTCATTATCAATTTGTTATAGGATAAAATATCTACACTAATAGTAGATTATTAATTAATATTACCATAATTATTTTTTCATTCCCACGTAGGTACTTGGTTTCCAAAATATAAGGGATATATCAATCCCATAACTGTTTCAATTTCTCCATAAATAGATGGGATTATCACATCCCTAAATGGTGTGATTATTTTCCATAAATGTGTAAAAAACGGCAACGTTTAGGTGGAGTTAAATTCCATTAGAGAGATCAATCACAACGGCCGATCATTTCCATATCTTTAGGTGGAGTTAAAATTTCAATTTCAAATTTTCTAATCCCAATCAAGAAGATTAGCTGATTCATTTCCATACCAGCAGGAGAATTTCAATTTCAATTTTTCTAGTCCCAAGCAAGAAAAGAACCCACGCACATTCTTCTTGGTGTATTCATTTATCATGTTTTGAATGGAAAATCCCCTTATCCATTTTTTAATATATCAAACCAGTGAAGATGATAATTCAAGTAACCATATTAATGTATGGTTTCCGAACTCGTGAATATGGTAAATCAAGAAACCATATTTACTGTATTCAATTCCCTTTTCTATTTTAAAAGACATGGGGGTATACCACTTGTCCACTGTGTCCACATACCATTTAAAAATGAAATGGAAACATGGTTTATTGGCTTCCCATTTACTGTATTCAATTCTCTTTTCCATCTTTATTACAGAAAACTCCAACATGGATTATTGATTCACTATGATTTTGGGAATAGAAAGTTCAAATGTGGTAAAAAAATTTAAGGGAGCCACTGCGCGGGCCAAATTCATAAAGGGAAGTGAAATAAAAGTTTTACCATGATCTTTCCTTTATGAATTTGGCCCGCGCAGTGGCTCCCTTAAAGAATTTTACCACGTCTGAATTTTCTATACCCAAAACCATGGTAAATTGATAATCCATGTCAGAATTTTATGTAATAAAGCTGCTAGGTAGTAAACGATGGAAGATTTTCATACGCATGAACATGATTTATAAGTTTATCACATTGACTGCGAAACAGTACAGTAAACATTGGATGTTAATGAAAGTTGGGGTAAAAAATCCTACAGATTTCGTGCGTGCAATCCTCGTAAAGTTTTACCATGATCTTCCATTTATGAATTTGGCCTGCGCAGCGGCTCTTTTAAAATTTTACCACACTTTAACTTTCTATATATTATCAAAACCATGGTATGTGGAACAATTCAAACATGGTATAATACATTTTACATTGATGGCTGGTTAAAATTAGAAATGGTGGTTAATTGGTTTATCATGTTCGACTGATATATAGTAGTTAAGTTTATTTTAAAAAGTAATCATGGTTCATTGATTCACCATGTTTAAGTTTTCAATACACAAATGATGAAAAATCAATGATCAATATTGTACTGATTTTGAAAAATGGTTTATTCAAATAGTAAACATGGTTCAATGATCCACCATATCTAAACTTTCAATGCCCATAAAAATGGTAAATCAGTAATCGATGTAAAAAATCCACATATTGCAAAAAAAATCACGGTGATTCATAATACTAAAAAAACATGGAGGACTGTAAACCCGAGAAATCAACTTACGAGCCATTACTGGACTATCTCCTTTGTCCACCGGTTAGGGTTATGCACCTTTGAGGTCCCAGTATTTGGTGAAGGTTTTGCTCCGGTGAGCTATTGGCCCTAGTCACCGCCGTTCGAGGCTTCATTTTTTGGGTTCTACAGATTTTGGGTTTTTCGTAAATTTCTGAAAATGGGATGGTGGGATGTGGTTGAACTGGGTTATGGGGAATTTGGGAGCGTAAAATCAGGGATTGAGGAGGAATGGGATGGGAAATGGGATGGAATCAGTTTGTTTGGGATGAGATAGGAAAGGTTTTGGCAATAGGAAAGGTTTTATTATGGAAGAATATGTAGGAAAGTTTTTCGAACGGTCCGACTAAATAGCTCCTGTAAAGAAAGTATTCAAAATCCGTTAATATAATATAGGAAATGCAAGAGTCAAAACACTTTGCAAGGGCCTTTTGGGTATTATTTAAAAGACAGGATAAAATCATAAAGATTCAAATCTCATAGTATGGAATCATAAGGATAATATTGTAACAAGATGTCTAATTAACTTCCCCGGGAAAAAATAGTTAATTCGATCTTCATTTGTTTGGGCTCCCATTGCTTCTTCCCTTCTTTCTTATCTATCTTTATGCTCTATTTCTCTTTTGTTTGTCTTTTAATCTGATTCAAGGGTTTCATATCTGTGGGGCTTCCATTGACAGTTTTGTTGTGGGGTTTTGTTCAGCACCGACACCAACTACGGAAACCAGAAAATAGAGCAAATGCTTTAGGAAGTTTGGTCATGTCGAGACAGATTTCTTTACAGTTGGCTTGGAAAAGATTCGTTTTGGTTGACGAATCTAATGGACTGGTTCCGTTAGTAACTTTGCAAGAGCGGGGCGGGGGTTTCTCGCGAGGGGTTATACTGAGAGGGCACGAGGTGGAATGGGTTGCAAAGAAGCTGAGAGAGGCAACAAGAAAAACTGTTGGGGCTCTGTTTTTAGGAAGATTGAATGACAAGGTGAGATGTATGGAAGTTCGGAAGGCACAAAACAAAGGGGGATGATTCGTCAAAATCAAAATCTCTGAGACCAAAAGGAAAAGCATCATCCGTATTCCTGAAGATGGACAAGGAAAAGGCTGGGTCGAGTTGGAGAAAGTTCTGTCAGAGATGGCTCGCAAAGGTTGTGGCAATAGGCGACAAAAGGATTTGGAGAAGGTAAACAATGAAGACAGTACACGGAGTGGGCAAGCTGAAATTCCATGGTTGAAATTTAGAGAGGTAATTGACAATCTACAACATAACTTGGTAGAATGCTTCGGTTCGTCAATATGTGATTCTCCAGTCAAAATCAAGGTTGATTTCGGTTCATGCGACGTTGTTATTCCTTTTTCTCATGTATCTGTTGGTAAACCTCACACTTATGCACGGGGAGGGAAGCCTACGAGATTGTCAATGGGTCATGCGAAAGAGTTGGTGGCGCGTGAACTACAATTGGGAAGGGCGCGTGAACACGTCTGTGTCGATTTCCGAGAAGAGCGGGCAAATAACGTTTTGAATATCACATCCGTTTTGAATGGCTTCGGTTGTTGTGAAGGAGTACCTGGCTTCAATAAAGGCTCACGGATGGGGTCTTTTCTCAAGATCATAAAGAGAATAGTAATTATGTTTTGAATCAAGCCCATAGGAGGGCGTGAAGTAGGGCGTGCAATACAGTTGCAGGCTATTCAACGTTCCAAAACATAAATTCAGGCGGTGCATTTTTTGGGGAAGTGGATTCTAATAGATCTTTTTTACCTTTGCATGAGAGGAATAAATTGGGTTCTACAGTAGGAGGTCATAAAAATTATGTTTGGGTTCAAAAGCACAAGTTAATTGATGGATATGATTTTAAGGGTCAAAATGAGGATTTGAAACAGGAGACTTTGAAGGAATGTAATTTCAAGTTATCAACGCAAGAAAAAGATGTAGAGACTGACAAGGAAGAAGCCAAGAGGAGTACAATCCGAGGGGTGGAGTGAGACAAGGATTCAGAGAAGGTTTCACATGAAATGCAATAAAAAAGGTTAAGGGCGAAAAAGACATTAAAGGGTCGGTTTTGGTTTTCGAATCGTTTGGATTTCTTTAGAGCACAAAGGAGATGTGGGAGCATTCGAATGAAAAATTTGATACTTGGGGTGTAGAGGTAGATTCATATGGGAGAAAATTGAAGCCGGTGCAAGGGTTGAAGTCAAAGGGATAGTGGCGTGTGTGTCTCGTTAAAGCCTAGCGCTTGGGGCTTTGCTCAGGGTTTTGAATTGGAAATTGTAAGCGCAAGGTGGAGTCAATAAATTTAGGCATGGGGTATAATCAATTGGAAGGGGCCTTGGCGCTTCTTTAGGTTGTTTTGTTTTGGTGTTTGATTGTTTGGTTGTCTCCTCGTCAGCCTTTCAATCTTTTTGGGTCTCGAGAGGCAGATGATTGTCGTCGGGTGGGGTGCCAACATCATTGGTATGCCGCTCCTCGTTTTGATGTTTTTCTCTTGCCCCGTTTAATCTTGTATCTTTGATATTTGATTAATAAAATCTTTTTTTGCCTTCCAAAAAAAAAAAAAGGATCAATTTCTAATAAGGGATCCCTCATTTTCAATAAAGTGAGGACCAAGCAATTTTTTCACTTTCCGAACTGAATTTTGACGATTCTAACCGTTAGATGTGTTTAAAATGTGTTTGAAAGGTCTACCACGAGGATTCATCCAAAAAAAATACCCAAAAGGGCTTCATCCGATCAGTTTTTGTTAAAAACGCTACAAAATTTGATCGGGAAGCATGAGGTCCTCACTTTGGTCCTCATATAAGGGTCTTTATTAGAAGTTGATCATATATATATATACATATAGGCAAATTTTCTAGTCCAAAGTTCCCGAGAATAAGGAAAAATTGAATTTTTTTGTGTTGCAAATTATTTATGGAAAATCCGAGCCGTCCAATATGTTCAGAAGGTGTTTTCAAGGGTCCACGCGCAAAATCTTCAAAAAAAAATACCGGGAAGGGCTTGATCCAAGCAGTTTTTCGCAAAAATTGTATTTATATATTTTTGCGAAAACTGCTTGGATCAAGCCCTTCCCGGTATTTTTTTTTGAAAATTTTTCGCGAAGGACCCTTGAAAACACCTTTTGAACACATTGGACGGCTCGGATCGTCAAAAAAATTTTTGGATCATGGAGGTCCGGAAACGGGAAGACCGGACTAGAAGCCCTCCCTATATATATATATGGATGGCGATCTATTGAGGACTCCCTCAAACAAAAATTCCGTGCGGACCTCACCATTTTTCGACTTTCCGGATCAAATTTTGATGATCCGAACCGCTCAATGTTTTTAAAATGCATTTTCCAAGGTCCACGCGAAAAATCTTCAAAAAAAAAACATTGAGCGGAAGGGTATTTTTTTTTGAAGATTTTTCGCGTGGACCTTGGAAAATGCATTTTAAAAACATTGAGCGGTTCGGATCGTCAAAATTTGATCCGGAATGGTGAGGTCCGCACGGAATTATCCTAAGGGAGTCCTCAATAGATCGTCATCTATATATATATATATAACCCTCACTGTTGGTGGCAATATTTAGAAATCTCAGAAGAAATTTGTAACATGCAACACAAAATATCATCAAATCTCGAAGTTCGAACATGTAATCTTACTCTTACCAACACCAACAAGAGATTACAAAGGAATATTAACAGAGAGGCACCGAACGAACAAGGAACAAATCAATCTGGGCTATTCTCTCAATATTAAGAGTAAAATAGAAAGAAAAAAAAAATTTGACAACTTGAGAGTTACAAGTTGCTTGCTATACAAAAAATTAATCTGGATTCTTGACATGCAAACAGCTTGAATAAAGAAAGGACAAGGAATGATCACCTTGAATGTTTCTTGTCACCACATCAACAATATAATACTCGATATCTTTCGCTTTGTTGGATTTGGAATACCAAGGAGCTTAGAGCAACAGCAGTAGATTAGCTATAAAGGGACTTTAGGTAACGAAAATGAGAAAATGTGAGCTGCAGCCTGCAGGAGCATCTGGTAAGCCTTCGGTACTCTTCTGTACTTCGCTTCTTTTACCCAAGTACCGTGCACAAGTGAAACGACTTTTTCTTTTTCTTTTTTTATTATTCTTTCTCTCTCCTCTCTCCTCTCTCCCCTGTCCTCTGTAGTCTCCTATGTTGATCTCCTAAATCCTCACCGCCTCGTTTTTCTCCGGCAAGGCTAGAGAAATCCAAACCAAGGAGCAATCCCATTGGATTGGCCAAACCAATTGGGTCACATGAGCAAAAATTGGGAAAAAGTTACTCATATCTAAGAGCCGCAGGGCTGGCCAAGACCCAGGGCCCAAGAGGCCTGAGCCTAGGGCATCCAAATAACTCCAAAAAATAGGAGCACCACTATACCTTTTAGTGGTAGGCTTTTGAGTAGGGATCTTTTGTGACTCAATAGAAAAAATAAAATGGCCCAATCTGATTTTTAAGCTTACACAATTGTAATGAACATTTGGTCTAAGGCCCAAACTAAAATAGACCACCTGATCCAAAAAAAAGGAAAAAGGTTTAAGTTGAAAACTTCGATCGGCAGTCCCTCCCAAAAGCAGAAAAGGGTTAAGATTTTGGTTGAGTACTTGGGACTTGGGGTTTGGATATTCTTCGATCAGATCCGCCTTCGGAATCTCACCATCCACCTCTTCGATCTGCTTCAGGTTCGACAGAAAACCTTGAAATTTCTTACTATCTTCCATGGCAATATAGGATCATACATTCGTTTACAGCAACAGGGGGTACTGAATAATTTCTGTTTTCCATATGAGGCTGTGAAGAATCCTGTTATTAACCTTCGTTAAGAATATAAGGGCCCACGATTTTCAACCTCATTTAGCGCGATTGCGGTTTTGTTTAATAGTGAACTGTTAACGATTAGTTTGTTACTACTTATTAGGGCTTTGTTTAATAGTGAATAATTAGTTTATTAGGCTTTTGATTAGTAGTTTTGATAGGGTTTTGACGTTTTGTTTAATAGTAAATGATTAGTTTAGAAATGCAACAAGAGTAATATTTAAGTGATACTAATGCGTTCATGAGATAATATGCATTTGGAGTACTTTTCTGTTATTATATAATGAATAGTAGAATTTTATATTGTTTTGGCTTTTTCGTATTGTGATTGTTGCCGGAAAAATTATTTTAGTGTTTTACTCTTAGGGCACAATTTTTAAATTAGGCGTAGGGCACGCCAAATCCTTGGGCCGGCCTAACGCATGGTCTTCTATACTCTCTTTGCCTTCTGTTTTTGTATAGCATGGGACAGCAAGTTTAGAGGCCAGTACTGATTTTCATATTTTATTTTCCATATACTTCACTAGTTTATGGGTGATATTTTTCCTAAATATTAGTAGAATTCTAATACTTATATTTTGAATTGGTTTTTTTTCTAATTTTTTTTCTCGAAAACGTGTTAATTCATCAATAATCAAATTCTGTTCCCATAATGATTTCAAGTGGAGGGCAATTACCTTTAGTTGATTTTGTTACAAGTTATGTAGTCTAACCAAGTGTTGGTCTTTGCCTTCTGTTTTTGTATAGCATGGGACAGCAAGTTTAGAGGCCAGTACTGATTTTCATATTTTATTTTCCATATACTTCACTAGTTTATGGGTGATATTTTTCCTAAATATTAGTAGAATTCAAATACTTATATTTTGAATTGGTTTTTTTTCTAATTTTTTTTCTCGAAAACGTGTTAATTCATCAATAATCAAATTCTGTTCCCATAATGATTTCAAGTGGAGGGCAATTACCTTTAGTTGATTTTGTTACAAGTTATGTAGTCTAACCAAGTGTTGGTCTTATTGCAGGGACTTGGGGATACTGGAGATCACATCCGGACCGTTGCATATTTCTATTTTGCTATAATTGGAATTTGTCTAAAGTTGATCAACAAGTTATACATTGTTTTTTTTTTTTTTTTTGTCATTTGAGAACACATCAAGTTTTATCCAAACTCAATTGAACTCGTATATATATAGGGGCACCAACAGAGGGTTACTTACATTTTCTACATATCCCCTTTTCATCTTTATCAAAACTCTGAAAGGCTAGACCAAAAATGTTAACTTCCATGGTAGGAGTTGGAACTCCCCAGCTTTGTTCCCCAACCGTCTTCTCCCCAAGGGAGAAGTCTCACCTCACCCCAAAGTTGGTGAGTTTTAAACCTAAGGAGATGTACCCAAAGTCGTTGAGGGTGAACTGCATCTCCTTTGAATCGCTTGATGCTCGGCACCAAGAGCTGCTTGGAGGAAGTACCCATGGAGTGGTCACTCTCCAAACTAAGGAAGGTATGTCGTAAACACACTTTTTATTTGTTTTATCATCTTTGATCTCTTTTTACATCTTCTCATTTTTTTTTCCCTCCTATTATCAGTGGACACATTTTGGGGAGTTGAGATAGTCACCCAAGTTTCATCGGGGTATCTGGTGTCTGAGAATGGTCTGATAATGACTTGTTGTCACTGTGTTTCACCCAGAAATTCCATTTATGTTCGAGAGCCTATCGTTGATGTGTATTTCTTGGATAAGGAAATTCCTAAGGTTAGGGCAGAGGTCTTGACCCTAGTTCGGAACTTAGACATAGTTGTTCTGAAAGTTCCATTTATCCCAAACTTTTCAAAGAACCATGTTATCAAACTGTCCAAGTCTCTCCCCCAATCTGGGGACTCATGTTTCCTTATCGGGCACCCAGGGGTTGAGTATGCATGCAGATCAGGGGTTGTTTCATCTGCTCTGAGGTACCCTTATCATTTTCCGAGTGCTGTTTGGGAGTCTATTTTCAATAGGGTTGTGGATGGGTTTTACCTTACCGAGCTTGATATTTCCTCGACTATTGATTTTTCTGGGTGTCCCGTCTTGAATGTCGATGGGGAAGCTCTCGGGATGTTAATAGGGCAACCCCCTGGCAGTGGCGTTCTAGCAGTCCCGGCCAATTTCTGTCGTGCTGTTCTTTCATATGCTATGAAGAACAAGGAGAAGAGTGATGGAGTTTGGGTTGATGCATCTTTACTTGTCACAGGTTCCTTTTTTTTTTTTCATTTTAAGTTGACCTCAAATGGCTTGATATCGTATTAATTTGATTTTAAATGCTTTTTATGGCAATGCAGCTGATGAACCTGGAATGGAGGCTACGTAAATCAAGAATCGGTTTGGAATTTGAGATAGAAAGATGCTGGGGTCGCCAAAGAATCTCAAAAAATAGGGGCACTCCCATTCTTTTTGTAGTAGTCTTGAGTATGGATCTTTTATGACCCAATAGGATAAATAAAATGGCCCACTCTAATATTTTAGGCCTAAACAATGGTAATGAGCATAGGGCCTTTTAGGTCCAAAATAAAATAAACCCCTGTTCAGGAAAAAAAAAATAGTTATGAGCATTGGGAAGACTATTCCCCCAGTCACGTGGGCTGAGTAACTTATGAGTTATGATTAAATCTTTTCTCAGGGACAATATAATTACAATGACATCCCTGATGTTCCTGAATATATATAAAAACCTCTCTCGTTTTTGAAATTCTAACTCCCTCCATCCCTTTTTAAATTTGTTAATTTGTAAATCCAACTTTTTAAAGAAACATTATCATTACACTTTTCATATCAACTTTTTTGCTTTTCACATCAACTTTTACCTCCACTTTCCAAAATTGCCCTCCACCTTAACCTATTAACTTTTTACCCACTAACTTTTCAAAAGGAAAAAATGATAATTCTATAAACTTTTAGCCATTAACTTTTCAAAACTAACACTTATTAAGGGACAACCCAAAATGGAAATGTTAACACTTAAAAAGGGACGGAGGGAGTACTTCTTACACTCTATATTGTTAACCAAAATTAACTGATCTGTTTTTTGTGTTCGACTGACGAATTTTCCCTTTTAAAAAGCACGATCAATACAATCAAATAATTCCTGATCGTGTCGAAACACGCCATGCATCACTCCTAATATCTCTTTTCCTTTTCAACTACAATGCCTCTCCAACTAAAATTTCATTCCTCATTCCCCATGCTGAGTGGTGTTTCATGCCCAATCATTCATTATTAGCGGCGGACTGATGTACCATCCATTTTATTGATTGGAAACGTCTTAGTAGAAGAGGTGGATTATAAAAATGTAATTGATGCTTTTGCTTCTAGGAATGCAACACAACTAATAGTCAAGTGATACTCATGCATTCTTGAGATAATATGTATTTGGAGACATTGTATTTTGACTTTTCTACTATTATATAACTTTATATTGATTTGGTTTTCTCGTATTGTGATTGTTGCCGAAAATTTTATTTAAGTGTTGTACTCTTAACTCTTAAGGCCTGATTGGATGCCGGATTAGTTTTAGGGGTATTATATATGGAGGGGAATAAGATAGTAGGGGGTAATATATATGGAGGGTGACCTCACAGTGATGTGACATTTATGGAAGGAAGATTAAGTAGTACTTGGTTTGGATGATTTTGTAATAAGGGGGATTAATTTTGGATGGATGATGTAAAAAGCTGTCAAAAGACTTTTTTGCCCTTGTGTGCATATTTGTATCAGTTATGTATTTTTTTAATTAGATAAATCTAATAATTAATTAATTTATTATTGAAACTCAATAACTAATTAAGCTATAAGATTTAATTGTAATTAATTTTTATATTAATTGTTTTATTATAAAAACTAATTTAGATGTTTACTTTTTTTTAAGATCTTCACAACTCTAGTGGTGTAAAATGTAAAGATCTAAACAAATGTGCATTTTTCGGATCACAATTTTTATAAAATTTTTAGATTAGGCTTTGGGCACTCCCAACCTTGGGCCGGCCTTGCTGTTTACATATAAAATTAACAAATCCAGTAATTAATTGACACGTAATTAAGAATGCAAAACGTTGGCGACTTAACGTTAATGAAAAGCACTGGATTAATGGGTTATAAATGGGTCAATACAATGTCGTATTAGTATCCAATTTGAAAGACAATTATTGGCAGTTATAAGTCAAAGGATAAGTAAGAAAATTGGCTTCGAAGCCACACTTTTAATTGCTAAATGCATGAGTTACACGTGTAAACATATAAAAGAAGACAATTGATAGTTGAGAAACGTGGAACAAGTCGTGCAAGACAGTTATTCCTTAAAACCAATCATATGATTTGTTTGAATAACTGTGCATATTTAAATTTAAAACTTTTGGAGGAAGATCAAGGCAATTTGAAGCCAAAAGATTGTGGAGGGAAAGAACTCCTCGTTTGAAATACAATGATGAAGTTCGAAGTCAAGAGATCAAGCGGGAAGTTCAAATTACAAGCAGTGTCTATGAATAGAAGAAGTTAAAGAGTGAAAAGCCCTCGGACAAATCTTCAACAAACAACAAAAATGATGCTTGGTTTGTTCTTTGGCTGTTAGAATTGTAGTTTTAGGAATGCGACTCAGCTCGAAGTAGATTAGGAAGTAGTTTTAAGAAGTTGATGTTAGTTGTTCTTGTAACAATCAAGTGTTCGAAGTTCTTGTTATCTTTCTATTTGAAGTTGAAGACGATTTCAAAGTAAGTCTACCTTTGATTTATCAATCAAAATATCTTGTTTCTTTATTGTTCTTTGATTTCCTAAGTAAATTGGTTTGTATTTCTTCACTTTGAAGGAAAAATCCTCTTAATTGAGGTAATTGAACCACTTAAACACAATCGTCTAATTAGATTTGGTTTTCCAAAGTTAATCTGAGAGAGAAGACTTAAAGGCTTTCTCTGGCACGCTCGCACATAATTATTTTTCAAAATAAAGAAGTAAAAGAACCAAACACCTGCTAAGAGAGGCTCTCCCTATCAAGATTTCGTCAGAAGAAAAAATGGAGTGCTTCGTATTGAAATTTAAGTAGAGCTTCCTTCCATGGATGGGAGGGCTTCGCGAGCAAAAATTTGGATTATCGATTGCTCCTCTCACCTCTTTTTTCTTTTTCCCCCCTAAGAAGGCTTGAGTTTTGACAGAGATTATATAGTTAGAGTCGATTTGTCCAGTGAAAAACAGTTTGTTTTGGAACTCGATCACAGTCGCCTAGAAATATCCGGCATCCATGATCTTCACAACGATTTCTTGGTTGGGGAGATCCGGCGTATCGCGTATGTATCTGTACTTTGTATGTATAATGCAATATTTTATAGTATTTGATAAAAATGGAGAAGAAAATAGAGAGAATTGTTGGAGTGTTGAAAGTGATGGGATAGGTAAAATGAAAAATATGCACTGTTCACTAGCAATTTTGGCTCAAATTTTACCTAATTTGCTGCACTTGCTCTAACTCGACAAGGGCGCCTCCATTTGGCGACCTCATTCACGATTCTCAAAATTGTTTCAGAGACCCATGTTACTCTCTTCTAATTTGGGATTTGTTTTGGATAGAAGTAAATTATGGGGAGGAAAAGAGGGAAGGCGCCAAAGGCACGTGAAAGCGGGAAGTGGTGCAGGGAAATTGCCCTATTACGAGTAAATGACACAAATACCGTTTTATCAATTTCTTAATCTAGTACTAGACAAGTGACATGGCGTGGCACTTTTGTCAATTTTGTATGTAGGATGTAGCATATATTTTTATATGTGTGGCGCTTCCGAGGACACAACGTTTTAAACAAAAAAAAAAAAATCAAATCCCCACGCTAATAATTAATTGGAGCCATTCAATTTGTTTGAAACCTTTTTTTAGGATAAAACATCAACTCATTCGGATATTGTTGAGGGTTTGATCGACTTGATCTAGTCATTCAGTTTTCATTCTATCAAATTTAGAGACAAATACTGGTCAAACCTGAGTACCCAAGGTCACGTGACACTCTGCCAACGAACCACGAGAGCCGAGAGCAAAGCTCGAACAAGGCTCAGGAAGACCAAAAGGGCAAGAGAGAATCAAATGCAGCAAAAAGATGAAATAGGCCCAGGGGTTACCAATATCACTATTTCCCCAATACCGGTATCCAGAAGACAGAAACTCTGCATACCACTTATTTCCCCTTTAGTTAGCTCTCTCTTCTTTCTAGTTTTTCACCTTGTAATAGTTAGATTCAAGGTTTTGGCCTTCACAAAATTTGTAATCACATTGCTATTCTCTACGGATCCGTCTTTTATTTTAGTAAAATCTATATTTCGTTTTTCCATCATGTTTCCTTTAATGCTTTGTTTTAGTACGTGCCAGTAGTAGAATAGACTTAGTCATTGGGTGAATATCACCCCATAACTTTGGTGTTTTAATGGCTTTTCCTATTTGTATGCTTATTGTGTGTTTGTGAATGGATAAAACATTCTTATTTTCAGTCTAAACTTAGGGTTGTTAACCTCTTTGATTAGGTGTAGACAAATCACTTGGCACACACAATGCTTTAAGCAATGACACTTTAGGTGTTCGATAAAATGTCTCACTGAGTTTTTACTTTTTATCTATTATCAAACCCCTTGTCTTGTGAAATCATTGTTATAATTGTCAAATTCTCCAAGTGAGAGCAATAGACTTTGCCTTTCACTTGAGATGTATTTGGAGCCATTAATATCCCGAGTCGTGGGTGACATGAACCGGTAGAGTGTAGACCTTGCCACCTTTTAGATTAGTGTTCAAACTACCTCTTCAATGCTTAATTATTAGAGCTAGAGAGAGAATACAAACAAATCCACTCTTAAAAGTTGGTTGTCTTAACGTCGAAATCTCATTGCTAGTCAAACCTCCTGTCGGCAGTGTTCGGTCCCTATTGAAATCCACCCCCAAACTTCCGGGTATTATGCTGCCAACGACCTTGCCCTATGCTTTGGGCAACCCTCTCTACAACGCAAAGCTGGGTCGTAAGCACTTATATGTCCAACTTATTTGACAGTAAACTAAGTCTTTTGCAATAGTTGAATGTACAGTAGCCACACAACCATGGCACAATCATGACGATCGAGCTCGTTGATTTTGATTTGCTTATTGATTAAATTATTCATGTAAGTTTTTGGCTCCATCGGTTTTAGAAAGTCCCTTCATCAGGACGCAATTGATAGGAAATTAAGTCATGTTAAGTAGTTGAATGTAGACTAGGCACATGACCGCGACACAAGTATGACGATCGAGATCGATGACTTCGTTGATTTTATTGATTAAATTATTCTTGTTAAATTTTGGCTCCATAGGGTTTAGAAAGTCCTTTCATCAGGACGCAGTTGATAGTAAACTACGTCTTGTGTACTAGTTGAACACATAGTAACCACACGACTGGGACACAATTATGACGATCAAGATCACTGATTTCGTTCAGCTTGTCATTCAAATTTTTTGGCTCGATTGAATTTAGAAAACCCCTTCATTAGGACGCAAATTTGTTACGCAGCAAAATGATATATTTCCCGTCCAATTAAGTGTATAACAATTTACGCAATTTACTTCAGTCCTGGTACAAATTATCTATTAATTCATATTTTGCAAAACCTAAACAAATTCTTAAAATGAAACATTATTATGATAAAATTAAAAAACAAAATTATAAAAAATGGTTGTAAAACAATGCAATATAATTAAGATACAGTTAACTTCAGTCTAGCTTAAAAATAAAAAAATTCAGTCTATTATTGCTTTCTGTACTTTGTAGTTGGTCTATAAACTTAACATATTTTGCGACCCAACATCCTAGTTGCTTAAACATTTGATATAGAGATATAATGCAACTATGCTGTTCTTGGTCACAAAATAATACTATATTGGTCGCAATAAATTTTCCTTCAACATTTTTATGCGACTAGATACATTTTGGTTGCAAAATCAATTTATGTTGGTCACAGAAAGCATGAATTTATGTTGGTCACAGAAAACATTCCCGTCAGCCGAAAAAATTGGCACCAAGTAATAGGCGACTCACTTTTGCTAACCAACTCTCCTAGTCACTATTTGTAACAGCTTTCCACTAATAGCGACCAAGTTAGCACACAGTCGCTAGAATCCATGTTAAAAGCGACCAAATTTTGTTAGTCGCAAAAACTTAGTTGCTAACTAAGCAATTTCTTATAGTGTGCATGCAAGAACGTTGTCCAAAAAATCAGCGAATCAAACATTGATAGTTATATATTATATGTATAAAAACCGTTTAAAGAGAACGAATTAAGTTTTGAAACAACGCTGAATATTTTGGTAAAGAAAAGTATGTTTTGCTCATATCGTTATTGATGTCTGATAAGATGATTTTTGGAATAAAAGTTCTTAGATACGGGATGTACGAGTTGAACAGTTCGGACTACCATTGTACGACTGGGATGGGGGCCAAATAAATTAAGTTTAATGGAGTTTGGCTGGATCCTGGGCAAAGGCCCAGCAGGCCGCACGCTGCCTAGGGCTCCCACTTTTGGATAAAAAAATAGGGCTCCCAAATAATTTTAATTCTTATCTTTTGTGAATAAAGAATTTATATGTTTGCGAGTGGTCTCAGGTAGGGGGCAAATGAGCCGAATCCTGTCAAGCTCGGGCTTCGCTCGGCACAGTATTGGTTGGGCGCTTGGCTCGGCTCGATTCGAGCTTGAACATGTGAGCTCGAGTTCAAGTCGTAAAATATTTTCGAAGTTCGGGCTCAGCTTGCCAAGACTCGTTAAACTCAAATAAGCCATAAACGAGCCGAGTCAAGGCAAGTGATGCCCTATATATATATTTTTATAATTAAGTAAAAATAGTCAAATAATTTGTCTATATATTTACTTTACTCAATATTGAACAATAAACTTGCTTTGGTTTCAACGGTATGGAAGTCTCATTTGGTTGCATTTGACACATGTTCAATACATGATAGCTACAAATTCCGATGCATTGAATATTTTTTGACAAAAAAATTTTTAACATTTAAAAAAAAGTGTTAGAACAATAAATTCGAACTCAGGCTTGGGCCCAAAATGATAAATTGACCTTACCGTTGGACTAAGTCGAGCATAATTAAATATGAGACGAAAAACCAATATTTATAGTTATTCCCGATTGGTGCTCCATTTTTGGCCCAAAATCCAAAGTCCCGATACCCAGACCTCTTAGGCTTGGGCCTGAGTCGCCTTGCCCTAGGGCTGGGCCTGATTACAAGACTCTATACACTACACTTTTGGCACTATCATCTCTCCTATATTAAGCAAACTTTTAAAGATGTTGATACTTATTTTACTTGAATTTAACCGGAGTCCCGCTAGTACACAATGAAGTCATGCTTGCAAAACATAATCGTCATGCATGCTCGTATAGTCGTATACTGACCTTGAGTTTATTAAAGAAAAAAACTCTTGATGAAAATGTTCACGCTGGCACTGGTTAATTGAGTAGAATTTTTTGCTTCTATATGTATATTTCGTTTTTGATGTATGGAAAGACAGTAGATTGAGGTTTTTATTTCAATTAAGAATGTGAATGTACAAGTGTTAATCCAATAATGTGGGTATTTTCCGCAATAAACTGGTTCTACGTACGGTTTTACATGCAACAGCATATCAAAATGGACACAAACTAACATGTGGAGCCCTCTTTCTCTGGTAGTTCTCCCTGAAAGTGAACGACGGTGAAGATGAAGCCCTCACTCTCGAGTTATGCCTAGGCTTGCACACTCAACACACCGTTAGCACCGGACTGGACCGTAGAGCCCAGAACGGTACTCCGACGGTCAAGTTAATTAGTAGATGAAAGAGATGAAATTTAGATCTAGGGTTCTGAGAGGAGAGTTGTGCGTACCTTTTCTAGGTGATGAAGTTTACCTTTTATAGGTGAGCCTTGGCTTGGCCTCCAAGCACAGCTGTGCTCGTCACGTGACTTAACCGCTCGGCTGACGTCACAATGACGAGCCCGAAGGAATATACTTCGAGCACATGCCTCCAGTAAAATTGCTACACGTGTCGTAACCGTTCGGATGACGTCACTTGTCATGATCACGGTTTGTTACGGGCACATGCCGCATTAACTGCTCTACTGACTCATCATCCAATCTTTCGGCACATTCGTGCATCATAGAGTCGGTTATATGTCATCCTTCGGTCACGCCCCGGGGTCTTTCGATATTAACTCTGAAAACTCACTAATGAGTCAAGTATGGGGTAGTTTATTAAAGAAAAAAACTCCTGATGAAAATGTTCACGCTGGCATTGGTTAATTGAGTAGAATTTTTTGCTTCTATGTGTAGTATATTTTATTTTTGATGTATGGAAAGACAGTAGATTGAGGTTTGTATTTCAATTAAGAATGTGAATGTACAAGTGTTAATCCAATAATGTGGGTATTTTCCAAAATTGTTGCCAGCGCCAGAAACGGACCAGCATATATCAAAGGGGCGCTACATTTACAATAGTAGATGAAATGATCTCTTCTTCTTATGGCTACAATAGTAGATGAAATGATCTCTTCTTCTTATGGCTTTTCCAAAGGAAAATTTATTCTATACGGTGGCTATGGTTTTTATTTTCCGCAATAAACTGGTTCTATGTACGGTTTTATGACGGTATATCAAAATGGACACAAACTAACATATTTTCCACGTAAGTGAAAAGTTCCTTTCTTTCTCTATCAACGACAT
>CM029280.1:23784073-23884778 GCA_016920895.1 Vaccinium myrtillus | reverse complement strand
ACATGAGATACTATAATCACGCTATAGATCAATTAAGAAATTCGCAAATCATGTCTTTACTTCGTTCTTCAACCATTTAATAAACTGATCGTATAATCCTTATGATCATGACATCATAAGTGTATCGGGTCTCTCAAATGGAAATCGGAAAAGACACTTCATGGCATCCTCTATGAAAGAATATTCTTAGTAGCCGTCAATCGCTGGGGCATATTCCATTTCATTTGATTCGTGACTGAATAAATTATATTTGAATCATGAATTTTTAATTAAAAAGGTATAACAAAATGGGAAACATGATTACAGTTGCATATTTTTTAAATCTATTAAAAAGTTCCACCAAAATTGTGTGATGTTTTTTGGGATCCGCGCGCATTTTTTCCTTTCATGGGTAAATTAATGAAATCATCTCCAAGTACACGAGATAGTATTTTATTGCTGTTTCATTTAAAAAATAAACTATGTGTTTAGAAGTCATAACTGTATTTTATTGGTATAACATAGAACTGTTTTAGGATAACAATTTAGAAGTCATAATGTTACTAAAATGCTATACACTTAGAAAAATCCGGCCGGGGTCGGGGTCCGGTTGATATTACCACAACCGGTTACCCGCCTGAAATATATTTATATATATAATTATACTTTTTACCCTAATCTAATAATCATTATACTAAATATATTATATTTTTATCCTAATTTTATTATCATTCTACTAAAAAAAACTTTCATTCTTACCTTAATATTTTAACCGTTACACTAAAATATCACATTACTTAAGCTGAGTTTTTTGTTTGATTTTAGCAACCCAGTTGCTAATCAACCATGATTTTAGCAAATGAGTTCATCAGGTGCTAAAATCATAGTTCATTTTAGCAACTGGGTTGCTAAAATCAGACAAAAAACTTAGTTTACTATTATTTTGCTATTAGATTAAAACAATTTAAAAAATTTCTTACGCAGTAGGGTAGGGTGGGTAAACCCATCCCCCGATCGGGGCAGGAACAGCGGTACGCAAAAAATACCTAGTCGGCGTCTGGTCCATGTGATAATTTTTAGGTCCGGATCGGGAATGCCAAAAATCCGTCCTGCCCCTCCCCATTGCCATCCCTACTGGGCCAATGGGGTGCGTTCAAATGGTCATAGAGTTTTGTGGGTATTAAATTCATGTCCCTTATGACTAGGGGAGGATAAGACGACGAACTTTTAGATTGTTATGATCTTCTTAAGGCCATGTTCCACTAAGTAGTTTTTTAGTTTTTTGGTTTTTTTGATCTTTTGTTTTTCAAATAAACTCACTTGTTCCACTAAAGTAGTTTTTTAGTTTTTTGGTTTTTTGAGTTGTGTTACCAAATTACCAACCTACCCTTGTACCCAAACAACTATTGCACCCTTTTTTGAAAGCCACGACAAGAAAAAAAAAATTGGACACATGCAGCCACCTGGAGATGTTTCCGCTGGGGAGATGTTTCGGCTGCAAGGTGGACCCCTCTCCCTTTGGCAATCACTATTCTCCCCCACCACACACATGCAGCCACCTGTCCCCTCCCATTAGCTTCTCTGACACAACAACCGGAAAAAATAATTTCAAGGGAGGGTAGGTTCGTAATTTTACATGATTATAGTTGTTTGGTTTTTTTTAAGTTAGTGGAATGAAGTGGTTTTTTTGTTGGGTTTTTTTAGTGGAATGAAGTAGTTTTTGATTTAAAACAAATCTAGTTTTTTGTTAGTGGAACATGGCCTAAGTAATAGAGATAAACAAGCTTATGTCATTTAGTATGTCAGTGTGTCATATCAAAATAAAAAATACTTATGTATTCACCTTAAAAATAGCATCATCTCTCCAAATTTTCCTCATAAACCCTAACGATTTGGTTCCGTCAAATATGCAAAAAACTTGCATGCCAAACAGGTATCACGTGGATTTTAGAGTGGCATTTTTGTAAATTTTGGGGGCAAACTTACACCAACAAATCTAAGCTGTCCATGTCTGGATGGGTTCGGATGCGGCAACAGTTACCGCATGACGGTACTCCATCCGCATACAAGTTTTTCTCCTCACATATATCGCGTACGGGGCCCCCTAATCTAGAAAACATACTTGCCGATATCCAATTGAGCTGATTTTTTACGGGGCCCCCTAAAATAATATTTTAAAATTTATGGTATTTTTTTTAAAAAAATTTGGCTCCCACAGTGGGGCCCCCACGTGTTGTACGTACAGGGTTTGGACTAAAATTATATATATATATATACAGTCAGGACCCTGACATAGTCTTACGTCCGCACCTCCCATCTCCCGGCCATTTGGTCGGGATCCGATCCGTTGGATGTGTTTAAAATGTGTTTTTAAGGGTCTACGCGAGGATTTGTAAAAAATAAATACTCGGAAGGGCTTGATCCGAGCAGTTTTCGATAAAACTACACATAAATACATATATTGCAATTTTATCAAAAATTACTCGGATCAAGCCCTTCTGGGTAATTTTTTTTTACGAATCCTCGTGTAAACCCTTAAAAACACGTTTTAAACACTTTGGACGGTTCGGATCATCACAACATGGCCTAGAAAGGGGAGGTGTGGACGTAAGCTATGTCGAGAGTCCTGATGCTTTTCCCAATTGTTTTTCGATCTGTATATATATATATATATACAGAACATATCCTGATGAGGGCTCACTCAAAAAAAGTGCGGGAAAGGATTTGTAGGCCGTTGGATCCTATGCCCTTCACGCGATCCAACGGCTAACAACTGTTTTTCCGCACTTTTTTTTGTGAGGGAGCCCTCATAGGAAACTTCTTATATATATATATATATATAGGGTTTTTTCTTATCCACACTCCCGGATTTAAGGAAAAAATGGGTTTCTTTTGTGTTGCAAATATTTTTTGGAAAATCCGATCCGTCCAATGTGTTTAAAAGGTGTTTTCCAAGGGTCACTGAAAAATCTTCAAAAAAAAATACCGGAAGGGCTTGATTCAGCAGTTTTCGCAAAAAATGTAAAATATATATTTTTTATCAAAAACCGCTTGATCAAGCTTCTTCCCGGTATTTTTTTGAAGATTTTTTGCGTGGACCCTTGAAAACACCTTTGAACACATTGACGGCTCGGATCATCACGGATTTGATCGAAAAAAAAAATTTGGATCACGAAAATGCGAAATTAAAAAAAGATAAGAGATCTTTAAAAAAAATGGGTTTCAAATTTTATGCAAAAAATATATATATATATATATATATATATTTTTTTGAAGATTTTCCGCATGGACCTTTGAAAATGCGATCAAAAAAAAATTTGGTCCGGAACTCAAAAACCATAAGAGACTCCACCTTATATATATTTTTTGATGATCCACAGATCCCGATCCAATGTGTTTTGAATTTACAAATTTTTTGGGGAAATCTTCAAAAAAATCAATGTGTTCAAAAAGGTGTTTTCAAGGTCCACGCGGAAATCTTCAAAAAAATACCGGGAAGGGCTTGATCCAAGCGGTTTTTCCGCAAAAGCGTAAATGTAAATTTTTGCGAAAAACCGCTTGGATCGGTATTTTTTTTTTCCCGGTATTTTTTTGAAAAGTTTTTGAACGCATGGACCTTGGAAAAAAATATCGGGAAAACACAAAAAAAATCAATCAAAAAAAATTTGGAGTCCCGGATCCGGGATATCGGACTCTAGATAGATATATATATATTTTAGGACTCTATAGTAGACATGACTCTATTTTAGACATGACTCTATTTTAGGAGAAAAGTTATCATTGTTCAATTCAAGTACTTTTCATGTATCTGTATTTTGTAGAGACATGTGAACAAGCACTTTCATTCGAGCATCTTGGAAATCTGCATAAGGTATTTTTAAGTATTTTTAAAAATTTTCCTGCAACTATTATCCAAAGGATTTGGTACCATTAGATTGAGTAATGGATTCACTGTTTGAAATTCTATTAAATCGCCTCTGTTATTTCAATAAATAACTGGATGACGTGTGTAATTTGTGGTAAATTAATTAATTTGAACGAGAATAGTTGTCGACATATTGAAGCAGGAAGAACAATGTTTGAAGGACAAAATGTATCTTCCTTAAAAGTAAGACAATGTCAAATAATTAAAACAAATTACCCTTTTTTTTTTGGCTCAGCAAAGAAAGATTATATAGATTATTAATCCATTACTTTATTATCTCAGAAATCTGTAATCAGCTAATTGCATTACTTCGGAATCGTTTGTAATTTTTTATTATATATATATATATGCTTCCTTCATGCGTTACGCTTTTCTTTGTTGACTTATGTGGGGATGTATTATATATGAGCACTACCGTTAGAAATTTGGGGGGCCGAAGTCGGGTCGTTCATATGTGCATGATCCAAGACCCATGAAGATAAAATCCATCTTAATATGGGATAAGTTAGAAGTCTATTGGAATAGGGTTTTAGAAGATTGAGACTTCTAATGTATCTAGGATATGTAACGACCCGGATTTTTTGTAAATAAAAATTTCGCTTAATATTTTAATTATTTATTTTAATTTTCGGTTTATCAGAATATTTTTCTATTAAAATATTATTTTATTCTTTTAATTCGAATAAAGGAAATTCTAGCCATGTTTATGCGCGTACGAGACCGAGTAAAACATCTGTTACACTACCATAGCACCCGGGGAGAGAGAGAGAGAGAGAGAGAGAGAGAGAGAGAGAGAGAGAGAGAGAGAGAGAGAGAGAGAGAGAGAGAGAGAGAGAGAGAGAGTAGTGTGTGTGTGCATGAATTAGTACAATGCACATGCAAGGATTAAATGTTTGTTCACTTGCACAAGTAATGGGCAATTGAGGGAAGTTTCCTAAGCTTAGGTTTTGTACCCAAAACTAGTTAGAATAAGCCTTGCTATTTTTGGAGTAACCTACACATACCCACACAATACATGCATTTGAGCACAAACTACACAAACTAGACTTAGTATTACTTGACCTTGGCTTCCAAGTAACCTAGAGACACACTTCCTTGATTTAAGGAAGGAATATTCCCACCTACTTGTAGCTAGTTAGGGCTACTCTTAGCCATTTAATGCATTCACATGCACATTGGGTGAATTTGGTCCTAAAAACACCCCGTAACAAAGGTGACCATGCAAAAACCTACACAGCGGGAGGCATATTTTTCCCCCACCTTGTTCCCCACGTTGGATACCTTGTACATGCCCATATTGGTTCATTCTTGCAAGAATAAACCTAGATTCCTAGCCTAAGACCTAGCCTAGATTCCTATCTAAACCTAGGGTGCCACCTTTGTACCTCCCATGTGCAAGATTAATGCACCATTTACACCCCACATGGGTGGAATTTTCGGCAAAGAGAGAGGGAGAGACACCGAAATTTTAAAGAGGGAGGGAGAGGTCTCATCTTGCCTATAAATAGCCACCTTTTGTGTTCATTTGGACCACTTTGAACCCTTCTTTATTTGTTGTCTCCCATATTCCCCACAAACCAACTATTTCTACCACCTTTTAGCCAACCTATTTTAGTTCTAATTAGCTACTTACTAAGTTAATTAGTAGGTAAGCTAGGTAGATTAAGGGTTTTCTACACCAAAGGAATTGCTAATCGGCTTCCGGTTTACACCCGGAAATCAAGGTAGTTTACTAAACTACTCTTCTAATTAGTTAATTCTAGTTCTATTAAGTTGTTCTAATTTAGTTTCTAAGCATGATTTTATAGTTTGATTAATTCAATTTATGCATGTGTTAAATTGCTAAGCATGTTTCTTAGTAGTTTAGAAAGTGGTTTTCTTGTTAAAAGATTAACAAGAATGTTTATTAAGTTCTAATTAGTATAGTTCTTCATGAAATTAGAAGTGGATTAGTAAAATTAGAAGTAATTAGAAAGTGATTAGAAGTTAATTAGAAGATGTGTTTTGTTTTTCACTAGACAAGGTTCTAGTATTATTTTGTTAATATTTCTTGGAAGAATTAGTTGATCTTGGTTGATTAACTCATTGGTTGTTGTTTGAAGTGTTTTTCTTAAATAAGTGGAATAATTTATTTTTATGATGAATTTGTTCTTATTAGAAAAAGATGCTATTGTTTATTTTTGGTAAGAAAGTATGGAGTTTTATTTAATAAATATGAAGAGAGGGTTTTTCATAATTGATTTCTAGAAAGGTTTTACTAAAATATTTGTGAGTTTATTTGATCAAGTTTTCTAGAAAGAAAATTGTGATTTTTACTAGATATGAAAAAGATGTTTTACTTGAGATTATTAGAAAGAGAGTTTCTAGAAAAATAGAAAGTATATTTTTGGAGAGATTTATATATTTTTAGAAAGTCCACAATTAATTGTGGTGGATTTTTAGCAAGAGATTTCTAGAAAAGAGTTTTGTTTAAACTATTTTTAGAAAGAGCAAGTTGATTGGTTTTATTTATTTTGGAAAGAAATAAAATAGTTTTGAAAGAGGACAAGGAAGAAATGGGACTTTTTGTTGAGGAAAATATTTTATTTGAGAGAATTGAAAATATTATTTTTGGAGAGTTTTAAATATATGATTTTATGTGAGAGGATTTTTAGAAGGAAGTATTATGTTTGAAGGAAATTAGTGCATTAAGATGCATGATTTTATGTGGAAAGGTTTCTAGAGGAAACAATATATTTTAGAGAGTTGGTATATTTTAAATGCATGGTTTTATGTGAGAAATGTGTATTTGAAGAAATAAGAATTTAGAGAAAATTATGGAATATTGCATGAGCATGATTTTGTGCATGTGGCACTGAGCACGTACGCGATACGTTACGTCACCGGTCGTGAAATCGAATAACTGTTAATGAGAAAATAGAGATGAGAATGAAAATGAGTTTTGAAATGAGAAATGAAATGTTTGGGAAATGAAATGAAATGAAATGTGATAAGATGATTAGACGCCACCTCAAGGTCCGCGGGGAGAACTTAGAGGATTGGAATTAATACGGTAGTGCAGCGAGGCACCGCCCCATTTTCGTGGAGTGAACTTGGTGGTAAGGGCTAAGCATGCACAACACATAGTACGGGCCTTGAAACATATTGTGGGGATCAGTAAGACGAGGAAGCCGGGACTATGTCGTGTGAGTCGCGAGGTGAACGGACCGTGCAAAGAGACTGGTTAGGTTCAGTGATGCACGACAACCGGAATCTCGAGCGGGAAGGTTGGTACCGTCAGCTGAAAGAAGGCGGAAACGGACCAATAACTTTCAGAGTGATGTGAGATATTTGACTTGGTTGAAATTTGAAGAAGAATGCCGAAAATGGGAAATTGATCTGAGACACTGTAGTAGAGAAACTGTTACGAGTTATTGTTTTGAGAAGCTGACACGAGACACTATTTTGAGACACTGAAAATGAGATACTGTTTTCTGCGCATGTTTACTCTGATCCGCATAGACACGCATGGTGCATTGCATGGTTTTACTGTTCAAAAGTATTATATACTGCTTTCAAACTTATTGTTCTAGAATTGCTAGTTAGAAATTTGGTAGAGTGAACTACTGGGCGTTATCGCTCACGGTGTTGCATTCGTGTAACCCTGGCATAATACCACGATGTTGCTCTGCGACTCTGACGTATTATGTCAGACTATAGAGATGAACTGGAGAAGTACTATGGCTTGAAGGCCTACGGAGCAGAGCAGGATTCCGCCGGAATGGTCGACCGTGCGATGGAATAGAGAAGCCTAGTCAACCCTGTAGAGAATGTCTGTATTAGGCAGGAAGATTATGTAATATCTTTTGGGTTACTGTTGTAAAACCCTATTTATTATTTTTGTATTCTTTATTAACGTGCCCAAATTTTTGGGACGTTACAGGATATATACCCTTACATATATGGATTAATATCCTACATAAATATATATAAAAGGTATAAGAGTCTACAAGATCCAAATGATCGTTAGTTGAATTGAGAGCGATACTCAAACCTTGTAGTATCACTTCATCGCTAGAAGGTTGTTACGGCTAGGACGTTGTTATGGTTTGGAAATTGACACATGAAGCACGAAATCCATCCACCAAAATCTGATTTGGTCGCAAGAGGTAACCGGAACTACCCTCCTCCGCATCCGTATTAATAATAGTTTACAAGTACAAATGGAGTGCTGTTTTGAAGTTCCAGGCTAGCACAGCTGGAAACTTCACCTGCCTCCTCAGTGGAGGCGTGAGTTCGAGCCCCACGAGGGGCGTGGTTTGACTAACTCACTAACATTACTAACCCCCCTTCCCACTAATATATATCGTTTGGCAAAAAAAAAAAATGGAGTGCTGTTTTTATTTTATCTTAAAAAAGAAAGAGAAAAGACCCAGTAGTTAAAATAGGTTTACTGTTTCAAACAGGAAGGTTCAAGAATAAACAGATTTTACCTGGTCTTGTTTTTTAATGCACTTTATAGAGAATATCCTAGAAGAGATACCCAAACGGCCAAATCAATATGCCATGGAGCATTGAGACACAAAGTCACATGTTCACATCATCGCCATCATTGACTAAAATTAAGGGAAAATTGCTCTACAATGGAAGTAGGGGCAACTATTTGCAAATATATGGTGTACTTTTCCGGAAATTGCTCCCAACATGAAAAGAAAAATTTTAATTGCACATACATGGTACCAATTTTTGTGTGGACCGAAATACCCTTGTCTAAAAAAATCCCCCTAAACCAACCCCTCACGCTCCCTCCTCCTATGCCTGTGTTGCACCGTTCCTACGTCTGTATTGCACCATTCATGGAATGTGGTTGCACTCTTCAAAAAATTAATTGCACCCGAGTTGGTCCAAACAGGGTTGCAATGTGTTGTCAGGTTACACTTTCTGGAAATGTATTCTTCTCCTTGCACCGTTCATACGTCTGTGTTGTACCATTCATCAAATGTGGCTGCACTCTTCAAAAAATTAATTACACCCGAGTTGGTCCAAACGGGATTGAAGTGTGTTGTCAAGTCACATTTTCTAAAAATATATTCTTCTCCTTGCACCGTTCTTACGTCTATGTTGCATTATTCATGGAATGTGGTTACACTCTTCAAAACACTGCAACGCACCCTACCTCAATGTCGGAGAGAGAGAGAGAGAGAGAGAATCAATGTCGGGTCCATCGATCATGGACTCCCTGTTCCAACGCACCCTTAACGACCTAATCAAGGGCCTACGTCTCCCCCTCCTCGACTCCTCCTCCTTCATCTCCAAATCCCTCGACGAGATCCGCCGTGAGCTCACCTCCACCGACCTATCCACCAAATCCACCGCCCTCCAGAAACTCACCTACCTCCGCTCCCTCCACTCCGTCGACGACTCCTTTGCCGCCTTCCACGCCGTCAGGTAGGGGTCGAACCTACGACTTTTCTGCTTCTCGTGTCCACGAACCCCCCTTTCTTGTAAGAACGCGCCATGTAGGAAAGGATTGGGTGTTTTGTTTGGGAAATCTTACAAGTGAAGGGTATTTTGGTAAAATGCTATTTGTCTTTCCATGTATTTGCAAATGTTTTCCTCTTTACCATGTTTTTCTAATTCTGGAAAAGTACATCATGAGTTTGCAAATAGTTGCCCCTAGTTCCATTTTTGAGCAATTTTCCCTAAAATTAATCAGCATTGATTCGGTTTTTCTCACTCACCAATGAGAGTGCACCGAACATGTACAGACCAGCGTGCGGGGCCTGCTTAAAAGTCCCACTCTAAAACATTCATTAATTTTAAATTATTTTTTTGAGTAGCTCCGTGAAAAAGCAATGCAATCAGATTATTGTAAGTTCTTGATCCAATGTCCCAATTTTATTTATTGAGAATCCCGGATCTAGGATTCTAAATAAAAAAATATGTGCAATGGATCAAGCCCTTACATTAATCCGATTGAGTTGATTATCGAATCACTCAAAATATTATTTTAATATTAATAAACGATCTCGATTAATTTCGTGAAACCCAGAAGTGGGCCCTGCACACCAATCGGTACCCTTAGTTTTATATTTATTGTTCTTCATTTCATTCCTTTATAATGTCGTGTGCCAAGCAGGCAATCTTTTTTTGGAACTGGTCTTATGGACATGTAGAATCGAATCTCATTTTTGCAAAAATAAATGTGAGTGTTTTGGAGCCTATTTTTCCTTACATTTTGGATTATTAATCAATTTTTTTATGATTTGAATCGTTCAATATGTTTAAAACGTGTTTTCAAACTGATCGGATGAAGCCTTCTCGGTCATTTTTTTGACGATTTCTCACGTGGACTCATAAAACACGTTTTAAACATATTGAATGGTTCATATCATCAAAATTCAATCGAGTAATGGGAGTCCCTCACCGTAGCAAAGTATGGGTCAAATCTGTGGACACATTTTGACACTCCATCTTAGTCCTTGAAATCAAGGGCTGAGATTAAAACTTTACACAAGTCCTTATGTTCTCTCTACCCCAACTTCTATTCTCTCTTTATCCACCATTCGAACTTAGCCAGCGCCGTCAACTACCGTCGTGGGCTGAACCCCTCCAAGCCCATGCTGGTTCCACCGGAGCAATTTTTCCGGTGAACCAGTAAGAAAGGTGGCAAAGAATCCAAATCGTAAATCCTCATCCTCTTCTGAAGCTCTCTTCAATCTCTGTGGTGTAACCGCCGTCGCACCACCACCATAGGTTGATCACCATTACTTCGGTGTTGAAGTAACACGCCTTACAATTGGCGTATGTGATGGAGAGAGATGGGTTGGACCAGAATGTCGGGCAGTCAATGGTGGAGCTGATAGAGGTGGAGATGAGGCCCGCGGCGGTGGAGTCATCGAAGGGGTAGATGGTGGCGTGTGGGTGGGACACGGTGGTGGAGGCAAATACAACCCACCCCTGGTACGTGGAACCAACATGGGCTTGGAGGGGATGGGTCCTCGGAGAGGGCTTGTTGGTAATCTAGTTGTCGGAGTTGGAGGAAACCCTAAGGTGTGTCGGCCAGGAGGGTAGCGAGGAGAGAGAACGTGTAAAGATGAAGAGGGAAGGGTTTTTAAAGTTCTAATCTTAGCCATTGATTTCAAGGGTTGAGATGGAGTGTCAAAATGTGTACACGAATCCGTCCCCTATAGCATATGGAACTATGGAAGGATACATATAACCTACATATATATTTACATAAGCAAAGAAATAAAGATTCGGTAGATAAATAGAGGATAATTCTTGTAAACTAAAGAAATCTGAAAGAATCGTGGCATCCGGGTGGGGGTGGGGGGGTTGATAAGGGTGCTCGGTGTTGTATGTGGCTTTAAAGGGTGGCTTTGGGTTATGGGGTGGGAGGTAGGCATTGAAGTTCATGATGCATTCATCATTCATTGCTCACGCGCAAACAGTATTAGAGAGATGACCTAGACGTTAGATGGGTTTTGGGACTACGGTGGTAGGAAACAAGCGAGAGCATAATTCTGTTTCAGTAATGGCGTTAGCTTTATTTTAATTCCTACTATTGGAGGACGTTGAATGTTGAATTTTAAACAACGAGGAGGCAAAGTGAAAATGAGTGTTAGTTTAAGGGGGTTAAATATAATTTACCCATAAGAGAAATGAGAAAGTTCAATTTTTACTTCTATTTTCTACGTTAACCATTGACTGAATTAAATATTAACTTTTGGCTCCTCTCCAGTAATGGGAGAGGAGCTTCCCGTCCGGTTACTCTTTTTTCAGGACTTATTAAGATCACATGGATTATCTCAATCTTATATTTTGCACATCTCGTCAAGTACTTCAACTGTTCAGAAATTCATTTGGATTGGATACCATTTGATACTTGATTCAAACTATTTGCTTTGAAAATAAATGAAAAAGAAAAATGGATTTCGATTCAGCGTGGACGGTACATTTTTTTCAAGATTATGTGACCCAATTAGTTGTCAAACGTTATCTGACCCACATGAGTTTTTATACGGTTGAGGTACTCAACAATATTTACAAAATGTACGATTACAATCACCTACGTGAGCCCGTTATAGACCCGAAAAAAGATGAGCCGGACGAAAAGCTCCTCTCTCATTCATGGAGAGGATCCACATCCGAAAGAGAACATAATTGACGGGGAAAATTATTAAAAAACACTAACAAAAGCAGAATAAAGAAAGGGGAAAGATTACAATACACACCCCTATGAGGTGGCACAATATGAATCATACAATAGGTGCATATGGTATACACCTTTAATGGGTGAATATTGTAGCCATAGCCCAAAGAAAGTAGCCTTCTTTTATAAACAGAAGAGAAGGAGTTGGTAGACCGAATAGGCTTATTGAATTAGCAGAAGGAAAATGGTAACCTCCACCATAGCCCAAAGAAAGTAGCCTTCTTTTATAAACAGAAGAGAAGGAGTTGGTAGACCGAATAGACTTATTGAATTAGCAGAAGGAAAATGGTAACCTCCACCCAAAGGTAGAGGGTAATAAGTAGAAAATGCATAGATAACTGCGAAAAGTATATTACTCCAATAGCAATGAAAGTAAATTAACCTCTGTGGAAAACATATTGATATTCGAACTAGTTTGTTATTATTATATACTCCTACTAATTATCCCCCACCTATTGAGTAGTGTTTAGGGAATGGCTACAATACATACTCATTAAAGATGTGTAACATACGCACCTATTGTATGGTTCATATTGTGCCACTTCATTGGTAATCGTGACCTTTTTTTTTAATGTTTTGTAAGTTTTCAGCAATATGATTCGTAACATTTTCTATGATTCATAACATTTTGGTGCATCTCGTAACTTTTATATATAAAAAAAAAGGTTAAATTCCTAAAACACCCCCTCATCTATTCCAATTTTCCTAGAACACCCCCTAACCTTTAAAAACGTCCATACGCACCCCCTCATCTTTCACCATTAGCCACATTGACCCCTTTTGTTAAAAATCCGTTAACGGGAGGAAGAAAATGACAAGTTTACCCTTTAAAGATTTTAAAATGCAAAACACAACCTCTTCTCTCTCCCTTCTCTCCCCTGCGATCTCACATCTGTCCTCTCTTCTCCCATCTTCTTCCCCAAATCAAAACCCATCCTCCATAACCATCTCCACAAACTTCTACCTCCATTTCCACCGTGATATCTCTCACCCCCTTACACCACCGAAAATCCACCTCTCTTCCTCTTCTCCGAAAATCCAAACTTTAACTTCATCTTCCTCCATCTCCACCATGACCCACTCAACACCCACCATACCTCTCATCCCTTCTCCCACAACCCGAAATCCATCTCTCCACCGTGGGCCACCAACTTCGAGCCCTAGCCGAACTCCACCACCAAGACTTCCATGGGTGCCGAAAATTGCTGGGTTTCTCTGTGAAATTTCAAGGATTTCGACCAATTTCGGGATTTTCAAGGTAATAATCTCTCTCCCATTAATCTCTCTCGCAAAACCCACTGATTTTGAACTCCTCTTGGTCGATTTATGAAGAACACGGGTTAGGAAGTGGATTTTCGCTGAAATTTGTAGAGGAAATGTGGCTTTAGGGCTTGGTTTTTGTGGAGCGTTTTGCTGGAATCGGCAGAGGAGAGAGAGAAGAGGGCCGTGGGGTTATGGTTTTGGTGATGTCAGGTTGAGAGTTCGGGTTATGGGGGGTTTGGGGGTTGATTGATGATGGTGGTTCATGGTGGAGATTTACAGGAGAGAAGAGAGGGAGGGGTTCGGTTATGGAGGTGGTGGTAGGTGGGTTACGATGGAGAGGAAGAGAAAGGGTAAGGTTTTGGGTGGTGTAAGGGGGTGAGAGAGAGAGGGAAGTATATTTTCGGTGGTGTAAGGGGGTGAGAGATATCACGGTGGAGATGGAGGTAGAAGTTTGTGGAGATGGTTATGGAGGATGGGTTTTGATTTGGGGAAGAAGATGGGAGAAGAGAGGACAGAGGTGAGATCGCAGGGGAGAGAAGGGAGAGAGAAGAGGTTGTGTTTTGCACTTTAAAATTTTTAAAGGGTAAACTTGTCATTTTCTTCCTCCCGTTAACGGATTTTTAACAGAAGGGGTCAATGTGGCTAATGGTGAAAGATGAGGGGGTGCGTATGGACGTTTTTAAAGGTTAGGGGGTGTTCTAGGAAAATTGGAATAGATGAGGGGGTGTTTTAGGAATTTAACCAAAAAAAAATTCGTAATTTTTTTGAATAAGAGGTATTCGATTCGTAACTTCTATAAGGGTGTATACGGGGTGTGTATTGTAGCTTTTCCCCTCGAGTTTAACAAGACGCTTAACAGAAATGAGGAAGTAAACATTTAGATTTCTACGTAAATCATTGACTGAATTAAAGTATTGGCTTCTGGGTGAGATTGTGAGAACATAAGTGACAAGGACAGAATTCTTAAAAAATGCTAACGGAAGCAAAGCGTAAGGAAGCAAGTCGTCTTTCTTTTATAAACAGGAGATCATGCCAATTGAGTTGTAAACCCAAGTAGGAAAGGAGACTATAGATAACTGTCAGAGGTTTGTGGTGAATTACGCCACGGTTACATGGCAATACATTAACGTGTATTTGCCAAGTATCGGTATTCCAGGCTTGCAACCGTCTCTTTCTCTGCTAAAAATTGCCCAACTTTTTTGTTAAAATACTCCAGTTTCGATTCATTAAACTTGCGTATTGGGCGCTAAAGCTGTTGCTTCTTGTGGTTTTTGAAGATTTTGAGATTTCTTGATTGCGGAGTTTTGGTATGGTATATTACGCATCTTGCTTTATCTGGTGTCTTTTTGCTGCAATTTCCGTATATGCTAGGACTAACCGAGTTCTTCTGTTTTTTCTTCCAATTTACAGATGATTAAGCTCTGAAGGAAACTAGTAGAGTACTAATGGCACGACGTCAGAAAACTAAAGAGGGAAGCTTACTTAGATTGCCGCCTCCTGCATCTTTAACTGTTATTTTAGCTATCAAAGGAAATAACAAAAGCAAAGATGTAGGAATAGTCAATTGGGCATTGGATAAGTTCGTCGCAGAGGGCATGTTCATGTTCAAGTTGGTACATGTTCGCCCCACGATAACCACAATTCCAACGGCTGGTAATTTATGCCTCTTCCAATTTTTGGTAAAACAAATTCTCGATATCTAATTTTGAGTATGAGCAGAAAACCATTACTCTGTTGCTTGTATTGGCCTCTCTTCTTTGGTGCCTTCACACCCGAAAACCTTTAGATTCTACCCTCAAAGTTGTTTTGCTGCTTTGATGTTCTTATTTGTTCCATGGTTTTTTTGTATTTGATGGAACATTTTAATTGGGGTCTTTTCAGTTTCACGTCTCCGATGTGAAGGCATATCTTCCCCTTTCTCATTGTGACTTGTGTTTGTTGTCCCTTTTCCGCAGTGGGATCCTTTCCTCTTTCAAATGTGCGAAAGGAGGTAGTACAAGCTTACAAGAGAGAAATACGTTGGCGAACCGAGATAAGTCTTCTACCTTACAAAAAGATGTGTGCTCAAAAAAGGGTAAGTATCTGCTCATGCTTGATCTTCTGATCGCTCGACGGAAGAGTTAAATGGGTAAAGGGTCTAACTGTTATGGACTCGAATGCAGATACATGCAGAAATTGTTCAACTCGTATCGGATGATGTTGTAGGTGCCATATCAGAGGAAGTTGTTAAGTCTTCTGTTAACACGCTTGTTATAGGAGCTTCATCCCGTGGCATGTTGTTTTCAAGGTAGCAGTGAAATTTTCTGCTAAACACAAATGATAATTGAAATAGTTTTATTACTTGTCTTTTTGTATACTCGTCACATTCGATTTGAATTAACAAAACGTAGAGATTGGTTCACTTACCGGAAAAAAAAAAAAAAGCACAGGTAGAGGTCGGCATTTATTTCTAATCCTAACAATGCAATGTTTCTTGCAATAGGCGCAGAAACTTGTCCTCGGAAATAACAGAATCCATTCCAAAGTTTTGTGCAGTCTACGTTGTTTTAAAGGGAAAGTTGGCATCTTTCCGCTCGTCTGAGTTAGATGGAAGCATTATAGAAGACAGAAGTGAAGCAAGTATCTCTACCAATAGTTCACCGATTCGCAAATCTTACTCACAATCAGGTACAACAGTAGATGGTTTTGTGGTGGGCTTCATGCTGTCGTACAAATTGTGCTACTGTAACTGCAGATTTTGAAATCGTTTAATCTGAAAGAGCGTTTCATTTTACCAGTCAATTATAAAGCTACTTACTTTTCTACATTGTGTGTCTCAACAAGGTGTATTGAGTTAGTGTCCAAATCTTTGTTCTGTGACCATGTTACATAGTCCAAATGGTTTGTTAAGTGTCTTTTTTCAAAAGTGAAAAGGGTTTTTGTTTTGCTTCCAATATTTAGTCAGTAATCTAATTTTCCTTCTCGTTTTGCAGAATTGACCGACTCCAGCTCGATTGCTTCATATGCTAGTTTCCCTTTTCCTTTTCACAGTCTTTCGACTGTAAATCAGACCATTCTGTATAAGAAAGCAAATTCATCTGGAGCCCTTGATTCAAGATTTACGTCTCTGGAATTTGATCGTGATGAATGTATGAGCTCTTGTCCTGGAAGCTCAGATATTGGTCGTCCAAGTAGCTCATTGTCTAGCCGCCAAATTTTGGAAACAGACATATCTCATCAAGCTACTTTCGGAGATGCTACTACCTCAGATGATCGTCCAGAGTTTTCATCTGAACACCAAGTACCTCTTTTCATTTGAGTTTGATTTTGTTTCTCGTGCATATAATATACTTAGCAAGGATTTAAATATCGGCCGCTACGCAGTGGTTTTTCTGTCCTTCAGTACCGCTACACCCTGCTATACCGGCACTACTCAAAATTCACACCTATATTGGCCGATTCATGCTACGTATTGTTTTTTATCCAATTTTTTGCGTGCTACATGGCTGCTTTGGCCGGTTCAGGTGCTTTGGAGCCAAAAGAAATTTAAGAAAATTCAAGGTCGTAACACCCGGTTCGTGCTACAAATCATTCAATACTCGCGCTAACACTACCCCTTTTCCGCTACCGCTATTTAAAGGGGAAATGATAACGCCAAAACTATTTTTGTTTGTGCCAAAACTGTAGTGCATAAAAGGCTTGTACCTTGCATATGGTACAAGGTTTTTAAGCACTGCAATTTTGGCACAAACAAAAATAGTTTTGGCACAAACAATAACGGTTTTGGCATTAGCACCACCCCTATTTAAAACCTTGGTATTTAGTACTGAGATTCCAACATTAGGGCTGCATTCTCTACACCAAAGTAATCTTGTTGCGCTGATTTGCAAACTTTGATATCTGTATGTCAAATGATGTATAGACATATCAAGGGAGTTCAATGAATATTTTTTCACTTTGTGCAGATGGATGTTGATTTGGAGATAGAAAGGCTGAGAAGTGAATTGAGACCACCGCGAAAACTGTATCCAATTACTCGAATTGACGCAAATGATGGTTCTAAGGAGGTACCATTTTACCTTTCCTTCCCTTTCTGAGAAAAATATCAAATTGTTGAATATTTGATATTCGGATTTGATGCTTACATAGTATCTGACCTTGGATTTATGTTGCTTGTTCTTATGTGAAGATTTTTCTCAGTGGCTATTCATTTCTCTGGCTTCTCACTTCATCATAGTAAGGCTCTACTATGATGAAAGCTCAAATTTAGCAAATTGTCTCAATATTTGTGCACAAATAACAGATGATCTGCATAAGTTCTGAGATTTAGATCAATAATGATTAGCTGGGTCGCTGCACAACACTGTAACCTGAGTATCTACGTGATAGTTTCTTTGATGCACCAAAACTCAATATACCTGATATATCAACGGCCACAGCCCACGAATGACCCATCACTTGGTTTCAAAGATTCCTTGGACTTGTGGAGATGGCTAGTCGATGACTGATGTCCTTGTTTTCTGTTAAGGTGAATGATCTTAACAATCTCCTATTGGAAGAGAGTATTAAGCTTGGTGAGATAAACTATGAGGAGGAGGAAGCGAAAGAATTGGCAATACAAGAGGAAGTGAAATATGAAACTGCAAGACAAGAGGCAGAGTATGTGAAGGAATATGCTGAGAGAGAAGCTGCAGAAAGGAACGAAGCTGGGAATAAAGCCCTCAAAAAGGCCAAGAAGAAAGAAAAACTAGAGAATGCGCAAGGGGGGCCTCTGCAGCAGTACCAGAAGTTTGAATGGGAAGACATTGTGTCAGCTACCTCAAACTTCTCTGACAATCTTAAAATTGGATGTGGGGCATATGGAACTGTGTATAAGTGCAGTTTGCATCACACCACTGCTGCTGTGAAGGCCCTCCATTCTAAAGAGGCTCCCAGGATCAAGCAATTTCAGCAGGAGGTAAGAGAATTCTTCAAAAGAAAATAGACTTGATATATATCATTCCATTTTGGTCTTTATTTATGCCAATATACAAGCATGTATTTCAGTGTTGACCACATTCTTCTCTGCATTGGATATTCCGGTAGGCCATCAAAATGCTGATCTAAATTCAGCTTACTAATCATTGCCTTTAAGATCAATTGTCAAGGTCAAAGCTGTATTTACAACAACTTATGGAGTCACTGCAGGTTTCTCTGGTGCACTCTCGTTTTCATTTTAAAGCAGACACGCACATCAACATGGAAAACTGACACTGTTTGCACATATATTCGATTTGCCTGTGTCATCTGTTGTTCATGTACTCCAGTAGTTGATTCTTTTTATACAACTATAGCTTTTAGCAAGCCAAAAAAATCAGACTGAAGGTCACTGTTATATGGTCCTCAAAAGCCAACTAGATTACCCTCGTGCTTATATACCTCACATTACTTCGGTACATAGCCAATGTGGGACTCTACTTCGCACTCTCCCTCATGCCCAACTTGCTCCACGTGCAAGCTAGGGACATGCGCCCTAACCATCCCTGGTACTTTTGCTCATATCATGTTATATGGCTTTGGGCAATACTCAACTACTTGTCAATAGACTCAATACATTCAAACCAGGCGATCTGGGACTTCGTTTCACAGTCATGGTTACTCAAAATATAAGTACTGATATTGGCTGTTTTTTGCCTTTCAGCTTGAAGTCTTGAGCACAATTCGCCATCCGCATTTGCTAATTCTTCTTGGTGCATGTCCTGATCATGGTTGCCTAGTTTACGAGCACATGGAGAACGGTAGTCTGGAGGACAGGTTGTTCAGAAGAGACAACAGCCCTCCAATCCCATGGTTCCATAGGTACAGAATCGCTTGGGAAATAGCCTTAGCCCTAGTCTTCCTCCACAGCACAAACCCACAACCCATTATCCACCGCGATCTCAAACCAGCAAACATTTTGCTCGATCAGAACTTTGTGAGCAAGATTGGCGATGTCGGGCTTTCGAAAATGCTAGATTCCAACTCTCTTTCTCCTTCAATATCCACCATGTGCAATGAGACGGGGCCCGTGGGGACACTTTGTTATATAGATCCGGAGTACCAGAGGACAGGATTGATTTCTGCATCATCCGACGTTTATGCGTTTGGAATGGTGATTCTGCAGTTGGTGACTGCAAAACCAGCTAGAGCGTTAACCCATTTGGTGGAAATGGCAAGTGATGAAGGGAATTTGGAGGAATTGTTTGATCCTGAGGCTGGAAACTGGCCAGTTGAAGAGACAAAGGAATTAGTTGCGTTGGGAATGCGATGTTCTGAGATGCGACGTAAAGATAGGCCTAGTTTGAGAGACGAAGTACTTCCTGCATTGGAGAGATTGAAAGATTTTGCAGATGAAGCTAGAAATACTTCTCCAATCCTTGAGGTATAATTCTGTCATGTTTCTTTCACTGCTTGTTTGGTGAAATCTTTTGTTCAATCTTTTAACCGCATTCTTCTCTTGCAAATCAAACCTGCTATTTACAGTTCAATTAGCTGATCTTAACAACGAAGTTCATGCTTACAACATCGATTTCTCGAGTTCTAATCGTGATTTTAATGATTTGTGTTAGAAAAATATGTTTACTTTTTGTGATAAACCGATAATTAATGAACACAATAAAATCAGGATGCAAAAGCTGGAAATCAACGAGAACAAATGCTGATCAAGGCGAGTGTTGCACTCTGTAAAACAAATGACTCCGGCTCAGATGAAAACCATATAAAATCAACCTCTTGAAAATGAATGAAGCATGCCATATATATAGACTAATTTGTGACTATACGGAATAGTCACCAAGGAAAGGGGCACATCAGCTCATTTAAGGCGCGTCCGTCCACAATGAACAAGTGCCATCACTCAAAAGACACGAATCCAAATGGAGTCAATTTACATTTTTTCAACAATTTGTGTGATCTACAAGTGCTTTTCATCTGATAATGGGAACTGATGATTTGTTTCGTCTTTCAGAATGTAATGGACGACCCTTGCGTAGCTGCTGATGGGTATGCTTACGATGGCAGAGATTCTCCGATGACAAATTTGCCATTGTCAAAATCTACAATTCATGTTAATTGAATACCAATTAGTATGTAAACGGATTACAAAAATAAAACGAAAAATCGGCTCACAAATGGGCTGCGGAGAATGGAGATTTCTAAGTGCAGAGAGATTATGGGAGGGAAGGAGAAAGCATGGTTCACAAATTTACGACTCACTGTCATTGATTTTATTGATGTTTTGAAAGTGAAGTCGGTGTCATTATTTGGCATGTTTTCATTGGATGCCGTAAAATAGTGAAGGGGCCAGAGGCGATTTTTTTTTTTTTTTTTTTTTTTTGTATTTTTAGATTGTGAATTGAACATTTCTGGATTATGGTCAGAATATATTATGAATCAATAAATTATTTGCGAGATATGTGCAGAATAAATTTAATTTTGTAACTAGAATAGTCTTCATTATAGTGATTTTATCCTTTGTAATATAAAAAGATTCAAAGGACCTTATGAGGTCCTCAAATTTCAGAACCGACCTTATGTTCCCTTTTGTTTGAAGTTTCTACCGCTAACGGACAGCTACTTTGGTTATTTTCTCGAATGCTTCTCCATTTTTTGTCCCCATCAAATGTCATGTGTTTCATTTTTGTCACTACATATTTAATAGGTTCGATTGCATCACTAACGATTGAATTAAATCTAGAACATTCGACTAATGCAATTCTTTCAAGGGATTATTACCTCTAGGTCTAAAAAAGAGATGTCTAATTACCACTAAGGTAAGTTATTTTTTTTAATTACCACTATGGTAAGTCACTCTTTTTTGGAGTTTAGGTTTAGAGTGCACTATCCTATTATAGGGTTTTAGTGGTTTAGACACTTTCATAGAGTACCCTAGGATTTTAGGCACTTTCATAGGGTACCCTAGTCGTAGGGTACCCTAGTCATAGGGGTACCCTAGAATTTAGGTTTAGGGTGCACTTTCGTATTATAGGGTTTTAGTGGTTTAGGCACTTTCATAGAGTACCCTAGGATTTTAGGCATTTTCATAGGGTATCCTAGTCGTAGGGTACCCTAGAGTTTAGGTTTAGGGTGCACTTCCCTATTATAAGGTTTTAGTGATTTAGGCACTTTCATATGGTATCGTTTTGACCTGATGGGAATTTTTCAGAGTTGATGGTAATTATGGGATCCAAGGGTGACCTGATGGTAAATGTCTTTTGTTTCAATTGCATCCCTCTAGTTTCCTATATGAGCTGGGAATTCAAAACCTTGGACAAAAACTCAGGCTTTTTTGGTCAATTAATTTGTTCTCGTCAATATTATGCACTTCTAAAATATTGATACTATTTTGCTTGGCTTTAACCGGAGCCCTTGGTAGTAACGGTGGAATTAGTATCACGAAACTTAACCGTCATTCTTGTATATAGATCTTGAGTTACCGAAAATAAATATTGTCGTAGCCGAAAATCAATTGGGGTCAAAGGGTCCGGCTTTCAGCTTATACCAAACCCTCAACGAATGAGTTGACCGGGCATAATGAAGGATCAGGTCACACGGGTCAGCCCATGCCCAAGCCATCGAGGGTTTTAAACATAGACAATGCCTCGGTAGAACTGTACGCTTCGGCGGTCTTGCCAGCCAATTCTGTTAAGACCCCTGAAGGGAATCCCGTCGAACAGGAGACCTTCCTATTCACCTCGGCAGATACGGCGGCTTCGTCTGAAGCAGGTTCTCTGGTTGTGGTTTCACCGAAGGAAAGGCAGCTAGCACTCTTAGTACAACTTCAATGCCGGCTACAGCATGGGAGTACCCACCGAGCCGATAGGCGTCGGTAGTGTCCCGCAGGGTGCTGAACCGGTGCGTTTGGGGTATCATGTTTCCCGCCGAGCTAGCCGTTGGGCTTCGGAAGCTTATAGTTGAAGAGGGCTCCAACTGATGGTGATTTTGTGACATTGGGCGGCATCCTAACGAGGTACATGTGGTGCCTGCAGATATTTTGGCTAGTCGGGTGAGGACATGACGTTAGCCGAAGTGGCGGGGCTACCCGAGGCATTCATGACTAACCCACGTGCTATGTCAAGTACGGAAGGTGCGCATAAGGTACACGGATGACTTAACTAAGCAAGTATCTCTCACCTATAAAAGGGGCGCTCACCAACTCTCTCTCTCTCTCTCTCTCTCTCTCTCTCTAGTTTTCCGATTGGTTTTGCCACTTTTGGTCACTTACTAGACCATCGGAGTGCCTTCCTGGACCACCACCGTCTAGGCTAGGCATTAATGCGAGTGCTCATTGTGCATGTCATCTTCTCCAGCGAACACACAAGATCTCAGGCAAGGTTCAGTCATCACTATGTCCACACTTCACACCACCCGAGAAGGTTCAAAAGGTTTACCCCGGAGAAGTAACCCCACACTATGTACTCTTGATAATAAATGTTAACGCGGGCACTGTTTAACGGAATTGTTGGTTTTACGTATTCTTATAAAAATTTTATGCATGGAAAGACAGTAGGTTGAGGTTTTCATTACAATTAAGAATGTGAATCTACAAGTATTAATCCACTAATTGTGGGTATTTTCCAACATTATTGCTATCTTTTCTTTTCTTTTTTATCAACTCATTGTTGCTATCTTGCTAGGGCCAGGAACGTACGTGCATATATCCAAGGGGTGCTATCTGTAATTAATAAAGTACTAATTATTATAATTATTATATATGTACACATACAGTTACATTTATAAATTATAACAGTAGATGAAATGATCTCTTCCTACGGCATTTCCAAAGGAAATATTTAATTCTCTAGTGGTTCTACGTACGGTTCTAGTACGGCATATCAAAATGGAAATATACAAACCAACATATATTTCATATACGTGCAAAATATGCCTTCATTTCTCAATCAATGACATGAGATACTATTATTTTTGTAGCTTGTCTATTCGTTGTTCTTCAAACATTTAATCAATCGGGTAATTCAATATGATCATGATATCATACCCGTATCTGATCTATCAAATGAGAAGTCTAAAAAAGACACTGCATGGCATCTTTTGTGACAGAATATTCGTAGTTATACGTCGATCACTAGGGCATATTCCATTTTATTTATTCATAACAGAATATTCCTAGTTATACGTGAATACCGTTGCTTATACTCTTTTAGAAAGTTAAACCGAAAATGAGTGATGTTTAATGTTTTTAGGATCCACATCCTCTCCATTCCATAGTTATGCCAAACGATGTTGGCACCCTACTCGACGACAATCATATGCCCCTTGAGACCCAAAGGGTTAATGGCTAACAAGTAGTCAACCACCGAAACAAGCAACAATGAAAACGAAATAGAACCCCCAAGACAAGAAATGGGCTAGAACAAACTCCACAAGCCCAGTCACAATAGAAGATACCATGTGCCTTGCTATACTAAAATCTGATAATGAGAACCCCACCCAATTGAAAGATGTATAGAAATGATAAGCCCAACATCAGGAACAAAGATTGGGAAGAGGCAGCGGCCTTGACATATCCTTGGAAGATTCCAGCTCGAGAATTAGCGATGAGGGAGCAACAGCCCAGAGAAGTGTAGAAACCTGATGAAATTCAGCATGAACAAACCCAAATGAACTCACAAAGTGAACGCCTGATATAACCAAAGCTGCCCAAAATGAAGTACTCCAAAGATGAATCCCAAACAAAAAGTGTACAACATAGCATATATGCGCCCCTCTCCATCCGAAAAACTCCCTTAAGGGCCAGCTAAAGATGAGCATAAATGCAACAGAAACGCCAAAATCTGTAGATGAGTGCAGCATGATTTGATTCCCTCGAATGAAATCCACAATATAATAGCAAATCCTTTCCATTATGAAACTCCCTAGGCTTCCATATGTATATTAGTCCACAAGTCCAGTGAAATTGCTTTTTGTTAGTTAAACAAAATTACACCATTTTGATTACTTGAATAACTTTTTTTGAGTACTTTTGGACCTTTTTCAAGTCATGATTGTATTTTAGTGCATAACATGTGTGAGTATTGTTTTAGGATAACAGTATAGAAACATGGACATTGTGATCCGTCATTCTCGGGTTTGCAGTATTAACACCAGACTTATAAATCTTACACAAGGATTTTACCAATAAAAATGCTATTTATTTATTGGGGCCGGTTCCCCTCACACATAAAAAAACACACGATTTTTGTTTCGAGACCCACTGTGATGTTCTAATCCATTGATCTTGTTTAAATGAGTAAAATAGGAGGTCCTGCAAAAATTCAGCTTAATCGGATATCGGTGCTTGATCCAAATTGTTTTGCAAAACCTGTGACAGTAACTAGTGTTTTTAAAATCGTTTGGATCAAGCATTTACCGATATTTGATTGAGCTGAAATTTTACAGGACCTTTTATTTTACTCATTTAAACAAGATCAGCGGTTCAGAACATCACAAGGGGGCTCGAAAGAGTGTTGTGTTTTTTTATGTGTTTTTCGAATTGAGAGAGATATTGAACGAAAAATCAAAAAAACATCAACTAAATATTCTGGATTTTCGAAGTGAGAGAGTTATCGAGAAAATTGTCATTATGTGTCAGAGTCATGGATCGAATTCAATTTAGTGGGATCTTTCATTTACGTTCTTTTACCAAGAAAGTTTTACAAAACTCTTTGACGCCCGAATTTGGAGTATCCTACTTTCATGCAATTCACAAGGTTCAACAAACAATTGATATTTCGGTGGAATACTTTTTGTAGTATTGTTCGTTATTTATCCTATTAATATTAACTAATATTAAGAATCGAAATATGGTCGAAAGAAAAAATTTCTATTTGACTGGTTTCTTTGTAATTGTTCTAGATCTATTAGATGAAATATGTGAGTTTGGCGTCGACATGCTATTGAGTGGTAATGAAGGTCCGCTGATGGTTTCAAATCAATAAGTTTGCATAAGAAATATTGGAATATGCTTCTGAATAATCTTCTCATCGATATCAGCGATTTTATAAGCGCCATACCAAATCGCATCAAGGGAATCATTTTTTCGAGAAATACAAGACATCTAAGTCATGCAACCAAAACTTCTTCATTTCCCTTTTGCCCCAATTCGATGTCATCGACTGTTCATCTCCACCAATCGACAAAGTAAACAAGCAAATTCAAATGATATACGAAACCATCCTTGTATATATGCAACTATGAAAGGATAGATATATTTCTATGTATGTATTTGCATAAATAAACAAACAAAGATTTGGTAAACAAACAGAGGATAATCCTTCTAGACCAACCTGATATGAATGAATTGTGGTGACTGGTGAGGCCGGGGAAGAAAGTGATAAGGGGTGTTCGGTGTTGTGTATGGCTCTAAAGGGTGGCTTTAGGTTATATATAGGTTGAGATCTGGGCATTGAACTTCATCATGGATTCATCATTCATTGGACATGACACTCATCCAATGACACACAGAGATGAGCCAGACGTTCGACGGGTGTTAGGACTTAGGACTACATTGAAGGAGACAACGGAGGCCGAAACCTAATTCGACTGTTTCCGTCAACGACGTTAGTTTTTATTTTTAATTTCTATACAATGTAGGACATCCAGAAACTCTACCGCTTGAGCTAGCCACCACTTGCGTCATAGCATAATTGACAAGGACAGATTTCTTAAAAAATGATACCAGAAGCAGAAAATCAAAGTCGTGCTCTTTTATAAACCAAACAGAACCGAAGATAAATTGGCAATACATTAACCAAGTACTACCAGATTTCAGGCTCACAAGTCACAGCCATCTCTTTCACTGCTAAAATTGCCCATTTATTTGCCAACTTTCGATTCATAAAACCTGGGTATTGGGCGCTAAAGCAGCTGCTGCTTGTGGGTTTTGGGAGATTTTGAGATTTATTGATTGTGGATAATTTTGTGTCTTTCCCTGCAATTTCTCTAGGTATATGTTTTTTTTTTCTCTCTCTCTCTCTCTCTCTCTCTCTCTCTCTCTCTCTCTCTCTCTCTCTCTCTCTCTCTCTCTCTCTCTCTCTCTCTCTCTCTTGTAGTTTGGAATGAATGGTTTTTTGTGTTCCCTTTTGATGGATTGTCAAGCCTTGTCTCACTGTGCATACATCCAAGACATCCCTTTTCAAGCCATGGGTTTAGAATATGCTGTTGAGGAATGTAACCAAGATAATATTCTAGGACTCTGGTCAATTTGCTTCAACTTGTATCCAATTGTTTAGCCATGATAGTATGCTTCGACTAACCGAGTTCATCTGTTTTTACTTCTAATTCACAGATGACTAAGCTCTGAAGGAAACTAGAACACTAATGGCAGGAGGTGAAATACCCGATGTAGGAAGCTTACTTAGATTGCCTCCTCCCTCATCTTTAACTGTTACCATAGCGATCAAAGGAAATAGCAAAAGCAAAGATGTAGTCAATTGGGCGTTGGAGAAGTTCGTCCCAGAGGGCATGTTCATGTTCAAGTTGATACATGTTCGCCCTGTGATAACCGCAATTCCAACAGCTGGTAATTTACAAATCCTTGGTATCTGATTCTGAGTACGAGTAGAAAATGATTACTATTTTGCTAGTATTGGCCTCTCTTGTTTGGTGCCTTCACACACGGAAAACTTTTGGATTCTCCCCTCAAAACTGTTTTGTTGCTTTGATATTCTTATTTGTTCAATAGATTTTGATATTTGATGGAAAATTATAGTTGGGATATCTACTCCTTTTTCTCGATATGACTTGTGTTTGTTGCCCCCTTTTCCGCAGTGGGATCATTTCTTCTTTCAGAAATGAGAGATGACCTAGTAAATGCTTACAGGTATGAAATAGACTGTCAAACAGAGAAAAAGCTTCTACCTTACAAAAGGATGTGTACTCGAAAAAAGGTTAGTATCTGTTCAGGCTTGAGCTTCTCACTCAAAGGAAGAGTTAAATGGTTAAAAGGGGCTAATTGTTATCGACTCGAATGCAGGTACAAGTAGAAATTGTACAAATCGAATCGGATGATGTCATAGATGCCATATCAAGGGAAATTGATTACTCCTCTGTCAACACGCTTGTTATAGGGGCTTCTTCCCGTGGCATGTTTTTAAGGTACTAACATCGTAATTTTCTGGTAAACATAAAAGGGTTGAAAATGAAGAAGAAGTAGAAGAACTTGTCCTTCTAGCGTTGATATTTCAAATGGTATATATGAAATACTATTGTATTACTTGATTTTTGAATTGGCAAAACGTAGAGATTGATTCAGTTACCAAAATATAAAAAACAAAACTAGAAAGAACCTGTAGACTTTGACATTTATTTCTAATCCTGACCAAGTAATGTTTTTTGCAACATAGAGGCCGAAATGTGTCCTCGGAAATTGCAGAATCAATTCCAAAGTTTTGTACAGTCTATGTTGTTTCAAAGGGGAAGTTGTCATCTTTGTGCCCGTCAATTTTCAAAGGGGAAGTTGTCATCTCTACCCATGATTCGTCAATTTACAATCCCAACTCACATGCAGGTACAGGTACAGGTACAGGTATAGCAGTAGATGATTTTGGTGAGCTTCATACTGCCATTCAAATTGTCTACAGCAAATGTAGAATATGAAATAATTTAATCACAAATTGTGTATTGTTTTACCAGTCAAATTACACGTGCTTATAAAGCTATTAAGTTTCTACATTGTGTTTCTCGACATCGTGTATTGAGTTTAGTGTCCAAATCTTTGTCTTCGACCATGTTACATAGTCCAAATGTTTTGTTATGAAGGGAGTCCCTTTTTTTGAAAATCAAAAGGTTCTGTTTTGTTTCCAAGTGATACGTCCTGCATCATTCTGTCCGGATGGCCATTCTCTGTGTTATCCAATAAGTAGTTAATAGTCTAATTTTCCTTCTCCTTTTGCAGAATGTATCAACTCAGGCTCCATTGCTTCATGTGCTGATCTGCGCTTTCCTTTGCTACCAATGGGGCAGTTTCGCTCTCTTTCGACTGTAAATCAGACCCTTCTGCGTAAGAAAACAAAATCAACTGGAACCCTTGATTCAAGTTTTACATCTCTGGAATTTGATGGAGATGGTATTATGACCTCAACTGGGACCCTTGATTCAAGATTTACATCTCTGGAATTTGATGGCGATGATATTATCATTATTATGACATCAACTGGAACCCTTGATTCAAGATTTACATCTCTGGAATTTGATGGTGATGATATTATGACCTCTTGTCCTGGAAGTTCAGTTATTTGTCATCCAAGTAGCTCATTGTCTAGTTGCCAAAATTTGGAAACAGACACCCATTCTTGGATATCTCATCAAGCTTCGATCTCAGATGGTCATCCAGAGTTTTCATCTGAAAGCCAGGTAACATATTCATTCTAGTTTGATTTTGTTTCTAGTGCATGTAATGTACTTAGGACTGAAATTCCACCAATAGTCCATAGGGCTGCCTTCTCTACACCAAAGTAGTCTTGAAATTTCATCTACTTTCGTTGAGCTTTATATCATTTATACTGGTAATTTGTCTTGTTGATGTGCGATCTTTGGTATCTGTATGTCAGGGTGATGTATTGACATATCAATGGAGTTTAATGAATATTTTTTCACTTTTGTGCAGATAAGTGTTGAGTTTGAGCTAAAAAAACTGAGATATGCAATGGCTCAAAGAGATGCAATTGATACTTCTTGGAAGGTACCATTTTTTTCCCACTCTCTAATAACATATGTAACTTAATCGTTTCTTCTCACTCGACGTAAATGAGATCACATTCCGATTTTTATTGTTCACCTTTCCTTCCCTTTTATGAGAAAAATCTCAAATGGTTGAATCTTTCAAATTCGGATTTGATGCTTAGAAGAATATCTGACCTTGGATTGTCTTGTTGATGTGCGAACTTCGGTATCTGTATGTCAGGGTGATGTATTGACATATCAATGGAGTTAAATTAATACTTTTTCACTTTCATGCAGATGAGTGTTGATTTTGCGCTAGAAAAACTGAGAACTGAACTGAGACATATGCGGGAAACGTATGCAATGGCTCAAAGTGAGGCACTTGATACTTCTAGGAAGGTACCACTTGTTTCCCTCTCTCTAATAACATGTCTAACATAAGAGTTTCTTCTCACTCGATGTAAATGAGATTTCCTATTTTCATTGTTTACCTTTCCTTCCCTTTTATAAGAAAAATATCAAATTGTTGAATCTTTTGAGATTCAGATTTTGATGCTTAGATTAGTATCTGACCTTGGATTTACGTTTCTTGTCTCTCTGTCAAGATTTTTGTAAATGGCCGTCCATTACTCTGGCTTCTCACTACGTCATAGTAAAGTTGTACTATGCTCAAATTTCTCTAAGCCTTTACAAATTTGGACTTTGAACTTAGCAAATTGACTCCATATCTTTTCACAAATAAGACATGATATGCATAAGTTCTGAGATTAAGACCAATAATGATTAGGTGGGTAGCTGTGCAATACTACTCAGACCGATAACCTGGGTTTCTAAATGATAGACAGTTTCTTTGATGCACCAATTAAAGCTCCATATTTTTGGTATATATATCAACTGCCACAGCCCATGAATGGCACTTTGCTTGGTTCGTTACCTAAAAGATTCCTTACATTTTTGGCGATGGCTAGTTGATGACTGACGTCTTTGTTTACTATGAAGGTGAATGATCTTAACAAGCGTCTATTGGAAGAGGCTATTAAGCTTGAGGCGATATATCTTAAGGAGGAGGAAGCGAAAGAATTGGCAGTACAAGAGAAAGTGAAATGTGAAGTTGCAAGAAGAGAGGCAGAGTATGTTAAGGAATGTGTTGAGAGAGAAGCTGCAGGAAAGAATGAAATGGCGAATAAAGCCCCCCAAGAGGCCAAGGAGAAAGAAAAACTAGAGAACGTGCTGGTGGGGCCGCTGCCACCTTTTCAGCTACCACTATATAAAACCATGGTATTTAGTACTGAGATTCCAACAATAGGGCTGCTTTCTCTACACCAAATAGTCTTGGTATTTCATCAAATTTGGTCGAGCAATATATCCTTAATACTAGTAATCTTGTCGCATTGAATTGCAAAATTTGATATCTGTATGTCAAATGACGTATAGACATAATATTTTTTCACTTTGTGCAGATGGATGTTGATTTGGCGCTGGAAAGGCTGAGAAGTGAACTGAGACCATCGCGAAAACTATATCCAATGACTCGAAGTGACGCAATTGATGGTTCTAAGGAGGTACCATCTTTTAACCTCCTTCCCTTTCTAGGGAAAAATATCAAATTGTTGAATATTTTGATATTCGGATTTGATGCTTACAGAGTATCTGACCTTGGATTTATGTTCCTTGTTCTTATGAGAATTGGCTATTCATTTCTTTGGCTTCTCACTTCATCATAATAAAGCTCTACTATGATGCAAGCTCAAATTTAGCAAATTGCCTCAATATTTGTGCACAAATAACACGTGATATGCATAAGTTTTGAGATTTAGATCAATAAAGATTAGCTGGGTAGCTGCACAACACTACTGTGACAGGTAACCTCAGTATCTATGTGATAGACAGTTTCTTTGATGCACCAAAACTCAATATACCTGATATATCAACGGCCACAGCCGACAAATTACCAATCACTTGATTTAAATGATTCCTTGCATTTGTGGCGATGGCTAGTCGATGACTGATGTCCTTGTTTTCTATTAAGGTGAATGATCTTAATCATCTCCGATTGAAAGAGAGTATTAAGCTTGGCGAGATACACTATGAGGAAGATGAAGCCAAAGAATTGGCAATACAAAAGGTAGTCACATATGAAGCTGTGAGACAAGAGGCGGAACATGTGAAGGAATGTGCTGAGAGAGAAGCGGCAGAAAAGAATGAAGCTGCGAATAGAGCCCACAAAAAGGCCAAGAAGAAAGAAAAACTAGAGAATGCACTTGGGGGTCAAGAAAAACTAGAGAATGCGCTGGGGGGGCCTCTACAGCAGTACCAGAAGTTTGAATGGGAAGACATTGTGTCAGCTACCTCAAACTTCTTTGAAAATCTTAAAATTGGATATGGGGCGTATGGAACTGTGTATAAGTGCAGTTTGCATCACACAACTGCAGCTGTGAAGGTCCTCCATTCTAAAGAGGCTCACAGGAACAAGCAATTTCAGCAGGAGGTAATTCCTTCAAAAGAAAAGAAACTATATATCCTTCCATTTTGGTCCTTCTTTATACCTATATACGCACATATATTTATGTGGTGATCACATTCTTCTCTGCAATTTCAATTTATCATATATATTCTGGGAGGCCATCATCTGAAGTTCTACAGTTCAACTGATGACATTTTGATCTAAATTCAGCTCTACTGTTAGTGCCTTTAAGATCAATTGTCAAGGTCAAAGATGTATTTACCACATCAACTTTTGGAGTCACTGCAGGTTTCTCTGGTGCACTCCCGGTTTTATGCCTACAGCAGACACGGATATTAAATTAACATGGAAAACTGACACGGGTTTCATATATGTTCGATGTGCCCGTGTCATCTGTAGTTCATGTACTCCAGTATTTGATTCCTTTTATGCAACTATAGTTTTGAGTAAGCCAGAAAAATCAGACTGAAGGTCACTATTATATGGTCCTCACCAGCCAACTATTGAGGTGAGATTGGTATGGTACCATCATGCTTATATACCTCACATCACTTTCATACGTAGACGATGTGGCACTCTACTTTGCACTCTCCCTCGTGCCCAACTTGCTCCACGTGCAAGCCAGGGACACACACCCTAACCTAGTTTGGTACGTCTGCTCTGATATCCTATTATACTGCTTGGGTAATACTCAACTACTTGTCAATAAACTCAAACCTAGGCGATAATGGGTCTCCACCTCGCTGTCATTGCAACTCAAAATGAAGGTACTGATATTGGTTGTTTATTGGCTTTCAGCTTGAAGTCTTGAGCACAATTCGCCATCCGCATTTGCTAATTCTTCTTGGTGCCTGTCCTAATCACGGTTGCCTAGTTTACGAGTACATGGAGAATGGTAGTCTGGAGGACGTGTTATTCAGAAAAAACAACACCCCTCCAATCCCATGGTTCCAGAGGTACAGAATCGCTTGGGAAATAGCTTCAGCCCTAGTCTTCCTCCACAGCACAAACCACAACCCATTATCCACTACCGCCAACATTTTGCTCAATCAAAACTTTGTGAGCAAGATTGGCGATGTTGGGCTTTCAAAAATGCTTGATTTCGACCGTTATTCTCCTTTCTTTTCCAGCACGTACATTGAGACACGGCTCATGAGGTCACTTGATTATATAGATCCAGAGCACCAGAGGACAGGATTGTTTTCTACAAAATCCGATGTTTATGCTTTTGGAAAGGTGATTCTGCAGTTGGTGACTGGAAAAGTGGCAAGAGGGTTAACCCATGTGGTGGAAACGGCAATTGATGAGTGGAATTTGGCAGGTGTTTTCGATCTTGAGGCTGGAAACTGGCCAGTTGAAGAGACAATAGAATTAGCTATGTTGGGAATGCGATGTGCTTAGTTGCGGAGTAAACATAGGCCTAGTTTGAGAGACGAAGTACTTCCTGCATTGGAGAGATTGAAAGAGTTTGCAGATAAGGCTCGAGATCTTTACAGTGCTCCACCAGGTCCTCCTATTTGTCCAATCCTTCCGGTACAGTTCTCCATGACGAAGACGGTTAATTCTATCCCACATGTTTTAAATTTTAATCACTAGCGGGATACAGGATAGTCATAAAACCAAACAACAGATACTCACTAAGGGAAAAAGCTACTACTTGTTTTGCTGGCTTGTCATTTGTTTCTTAACTATCATTTGATAATGTAAGGATGTTCAAAAAAAAAAAAATTTTTTTGACAATGTTAGGGAGGGTTATCTCCTGTTTTTTGTTTTCTTGGTTCTAACAATTCAACATCCAACCGAGCCTTTTCAATTCAGCATCCAATAGAGCCTCATGAAAAGTACTCTCTCTTTTTGAACTTGTCTCGGTATGGAACTTCTGTGTATGTGGTTGTGAATTTGTGTGTGCCTGTAGGCCGGCTGTGAAAAGAATGGGTTCCAATTAGATACACCAACAAATGTGGAAAAAATGGGAAATCAAACATTCTTCTTGTGCAAATTAAACATGCTATATTTACAGTTCAATTATCCAATCCTTGTCTTACTATAGCTCATGCTTACAGCATTGATTTCTCGAGTTGTAATTGTGATCTTAATGGTTTGTGTGATCTACAAGTTTTCATCTGATAATGGGAACTGATGACTTGTTTCGTCTTTCAGAATGTAATGGACTACTCGTGCGTCACTGCTGATGGGTATACGTACGATCGCAGAGCTATAGAGACATGGCTTGAGGAGAATGACGATTCTCCCAATACAAATTTGCCGTCGCCAAATTTTGCAATTTTTGACAACCCTGTTTTTGCGGTTTAGGCTGCTCCTGTTTCGCTCGCCGCTACTACCGGAATCGCTTTTGCTTTCTTTTCCTCCGTCTGCTATGATGTTTCAGTTTGCCAGGTTATCTCTTGTCTGATGGCTTGAGGAGAGTGATGATTCTCCCATTACAAATTTGCCGTTGCCAAATTATACAATTCAAAAAATGGTTCTGGGGATATTGTAAATGTCGTCGAACGCAAAAAATGTGGTCTAAAATCATGTTAATTGAATACCAATTAGTATGTAAACGATTACAAAAATAATTCGAGGTCTTTGCTGATGCTTCTGGCTTGTGCGGGCAAGCGGTTTTGGGTTTGCTTTTTGGGTGGAATGGTTTTGCTTCTTTTGCAAGTTTTGCTGTTCATGGGTTTTTTTTTTTTTTTGCTTCTTTTGGTGCTATGCTGTTTGGTAATCAGGTGTTTGGGTTTAGATTCTGAGTGTATGTTGTCTTAGTTTGATTGTTTAGTTGTCTTTTTGTCAGCCTTCTAATCTTTTTGGATCTCGAGAGGCATATGATTGCCGTCGGATGCTTCTCCTCATTTTGATGCTTTTCTCTAGTCCTGTTTAATCTTGTATGTTTTTTAGAGATTTCAAATTGCATGTATTCCGATAGGGATTACTTAAAAAAGACAGAGGGAGTATGGTATTTTACAAACAAATAAAAAGGCATGAGTAATTAGGTCTTTTCGTCTAGAGGAGAAAATCATTAGACTATAAAATGAGAATGCAAAAGTTTCACCAAGGCAGATCCTCAAATTATGATTCGGAATGCGTTCTCATTGACGACTCCCAAACAATCATAATGTAACATTGCAAAATGAAGAATCCAATAATGTGGCACCCAAACGGCCCCTGATTTACTGTGAAGCCTTGAATAAGTCATTCTCTTCTTGGATATATCGCATATTTTTCACCTGGTGAAAAGAGAAAAGAGTTAAGTCAGTCTCCATTTGATGAAATTATACAGTGTAAATAGTATTTGATCTAAGTTTAGAGAGAAATCGGTTCATAGGTTAAAAAACTCATGTTTACTGGATCAACTCTAAATTAATAAACGGAATAATAGTTTTCAGTTTAGAAATGACCCAAATATCGTAATTTCAACCATTTTATTTGCTTTCTGTGACGTGGAACTTTCAAGAGTCAAACTCAAAATGGACATATATCGTAGGACATAAATAAGTTAAAAAGACAGACAAATCAAGAAGGAGTGAGTATTTAAAGGTATATTATAAGTATGTATGTATGTAAATATAGCATTTCGAATTTGTCGGGGTCACTTGATCTCATAAAATTTGATACAGCATTGCCACTGACGTGTTTCTTAGGATTATTTGGCCTTTTTTTATTATTGACCTGGTCACCTGGGGTTGCTGCTGTGCAGTCCCGTGCACAACAGGTGTTATGCACATCTGGGCCGTCCGTTGCTCGGATGAACGGTCCAGATTCCACCTCAGCACTTTGCATCTAAATCGTTTGTTGTCGTGCATACAAGATGAAATCTGGGTCGTCCATCGAGTAACGGACGGTTCTGCTATGCACCGCACCTGCGGTGCCCGGGGCTGTACAGCAGCAACCCCAGATCCTTTATTATAGTATAACTTTGCATATCCTCCTCTAAATTGACTCTTTCTTAAGAAATACTTGAAGCTCTGGAAGTTGCGAGGTCGGAAATATAGGTTTTAGACAATTACTTGATGGCCCTACAAAATAATTTGTATTATTGTACAATCATCCCGGGATGACTCGCTGATCAAGACTTAAGACATAGAAGTTTAGAGGGTGCCTGCTTCTTTGCTTCGTTTTTAAGGCTCAAAAATTCCTCAACGAAATTTCGAATCGTTGTTGATGAGCTTTGAATCGAAGACCAGCACGAGATACTCCTCGAAGTTGGATCTACGGTCGGGCTACTATCAAGTGCGTATCGGGGAAGGAGACGAGCCAAAGACGACCTATGTGAATATGTGATAAACAAGCAACCTTACTAATAAAGGGTGTTTGATGATTTGGTTATGACTTTTGGACTCACCAATATAAGAGATAAAGACCATAGCTTTAAATATAAAAACTTTATGATTGAGGTATTTGACTTCGTTTCAGTTTCGCTGCTCTTATTGTAATTTAAAACTTCCATTTTTCTGCGTTAAAAATTCAATTTAGGAATTAATAAAGGAATAATTAGTCATAAATACACAATATTTTGTCTATTTGAAGTGAAGGACAAGGAACTTTTGCAATTAAACACAAAGACGTTATTTGCAATTATGATTGTTGAATTTTAGTCCGGAAGTCTCTAGAATTCAAGATTGCAAAAGTTCATCAATCAAGAGACCACCCCTGTTTCATCAATCGAGAGACCACCCCTGTTTCATCAGCCGAAGGTGGGGTGGTGATTTTTTTGAATTTTATGCTCGAAATTTGAATTTTTAAAAATTAGTGACACTTCACTAATTTTTTTGGTCGCCGGAAGTGCTCAGCGAGAGATGGGGTGGTAGTTGGCCGGAGGTGGGGTGGTGATTTTTTTGAATTTTATGTTTGAAATTTGAATTTTTAAAAATTAGTGACACTTCATTATTTTTTTTGGTTGCCGGAAGTGCTTAGCCAGAGTGGGGTGGTGGTCGGCCGAAGGTGGGGTGGTTATTTTTTGAATTTTATGTTCGAAATTTGAATTTTTAAAAATTAGTGACGTGTCACTAATTTTTTTGGTCACCGGAAGTGCTCGGCCAGAGAATGGGTGGTCGTGGGCCGGAGGTAGGGTGGTGATTTTTTTAAATTTTATGTTCGAAATTTGAATTTTTAAAAATTAGTGACACTTCACTAAGTTTTTTGGTCGCGGAAGTACTCGGCCAGAGGTGGGGTGGTGTTTTTTTTTAATTTTATGTTCGAAATTTGAATTTTTAAAAATTAGTGGCACTTCACTAATTTTTTTGGTTGCCGGAAGTATTAGGGCAGAGATGGGGTGGTGGTCATCCGGAGGTGAGGTGGTGATTTTTTTGAATTTTATGTTCGAAATTTGAATTTTTAAAAATTAGTTACACTTCACTAATTTTTTTTGTCTTTATGTTAGATTGCAAAAGTTCCTTGTCCTTCCTTTTAAAAATGGCAAATGTTTTTTGTTTTTATGTTCAATTGCAAAAATTCTTTGTCCTTCCCTTTAAAAATGCCAAATGTTTTGGATTTTTGGCTAAGTGGCCCACTTCTGTTAGTAAAGTTAACGGAAATCCCATTTGGGGGTTTTTTATTGGGCAAGAGGGAGGGCAAAATGTCTGTTCTACCCCTCAAAAAAACCCCAAATTTGGATTTCCGTTAACTTTACTAACATAAGTTAACTTTTTTTACACTTATCGAGTTATCGAGTTATGAATATACATCTTTTTTTACGAACAAAAAAAAGTTTATTTATCTTTTTCTGTCCATAATATTATCGTAATTCAAAATTTGTAACAATATTAATACTAAGGTCCAACTTCATTGCTGTGATTTTATTCTTTTTAATATAAAATGTAACAACGTTAAAACTAAGAATCGTTCTTAAGTCCCTAAAATTTCAGGGCCGGCCTTTGGTAGACCAGGAGGATTTAGGAGTATGAAAGGAGCATCCGCCACTAAAAGCTTTGTGGTGAAAGATGTCTCATCAATCATTTGCATGCATGTACCCTTTTGTTTGAAGTTTCTAAAGCTAACAGACTGCTACTTTGGTTGTTTTCCGACTTTCTCGAAGGCTTATCTCCATTCTATGTCCCTTAATGTCCCGTGTTTCATTTTCATCGCTACAGATTTAATTGTTTCAATTGCATCCCTAAAGATTGAATTAAATCTGTAGACATTCGAATAATGCAATTGTTTCAATTGCATCCCTACAATTTCCTGTATGAGTTGAGAATTCAAACTAGGACAAAAACTCGGGCTTTATTCAATTAATTTGTTATCGTCAATATTAAGCCAACTTCTAAAATATTGATACTTATTCTGCTTGGCTTTAACCAAAGCCTCTGCTAGTAACAGTGGAATTAGTCTTGCAAAACTTAACTGTCATTCTTATATATAGATATTGAGTTACCAAAAACAAATATTTACTATTGATAAAAATGATCATGCGCGTGTTGTCTAATGGAATTGTTGCTTTTATATATTCTTATTAAGTTTTTATGCATGGAAAGACAGTAGATTGAATTTTTATTTTTTTTTTTCAATTAAGAATGTGAATCTACAAGTATTAATCTACTAAGAGCAATTTACCAGCCGGTACAGAAAAAAGGTGTCATGTACATCCAACTCAGCCCCCCTCTCAAAATGCACGCATAGCTCCAATAAGTCCAGTCCACCCCACGTGGAACACGGAACAAGAGCCCATGTGCCGTCAGTTCCCACCTCTCTCTCTCTCTCCTTTTTTTTTTTTTACTTTTAATTTTAAAACCTCAAATCTATGAAAGTGCCTAAATCCTATGGTACCCTATGAAAATGCCTAAAATCCTAGGGTACCCTATGAAAGTGCCTAAACCACTAAAAACCCTATAATAAGAAAGTGCACCATAAACCTAAACCCTAGGGTACCCTATGAAAGTGCCTAAAATCCTAGGGTACCCTATGAAAATGCCTAAACCACTAAAACTCTAAAATAGGAAAGTGCACCCTAAGTGCCTAAGCTTAAAAAAAGAGTGATTGACTTTAATGGAGTTAGTGGTAATTAAAAAGAATGATTGGAGTTAGTGGTAATAAATATTTGTTTTTTGTACCGGCCCGTAATAAAACCATCTACTAATGTGGCTAGTTTACGGACCTGCATATATCCAAGGGGTGCTACATGTAATTGATAGCAATTATTATATATACATACAGTTTTTCTTTTCTAAAAAAGAAAAAGAAAGAAATTTTATTAATCAAAGGAACAACGTACGGCATGGCATTTCAAAGGAAATATTTTATTCTATAGTGGTTCAACGTACGGTTCTACAACGGCATATCAAATTGGAAATATACAAACCAACATATATTGCATTTACGTGTAAAATATGCCTTCTTTTCTCTATCAATGACATGAGATACTATTATTTTCGAATCTTGTCTGTTCTTAGTTCTTTGTTCTTCAAGCATTTAATTTTAATCATGCAATTCAATATGATCATGATATCATACCCGTATCAGATCTATCAAATGGGAAGTTTGAAAAAGACACTGCATGACATCCTCTGTCACAGAATATTCCTAGTTTTTTTTTGAACGGCAAAAAAGATTTTATTAATCAAATATCAAAGATACAAGATTAAGCGGGACAAGAGAAAAACATCAAAACAAGGAGCGGCATCCCAACGAGGTTGGCATCCCACTCGACGACAATCATTTGCCTCTCGAGACCCAAAAGATTGAAAGGCTGACAAGAAGACAACCAAACAATCAAATACCAGAACAAAATAACCTAACAAAGTACCAATGCCCCTTCCAATTGATTACACCCCACGCCTTAGTTAATTGACTCTACCTTGTACTTACAATTTCCAATTCAAAAACCCTGATCAAACCCCAAACGCCTTTTAACAAGTTGCACGCGCCACTATCCTTTGATTTCAACTCTACACCGGCTTCAATGTTCTCCCATCCTTTGATTTCAACTCTACACCGGCTTCAATGTTCTCCCATATGAATCTACTTCTAGACTCCAAATATTAAATTTTTCATTCGAATACTCCCACATCTCCTTTGAGCTCTAAATAATATTCCTAGTTATCCATCGATCGCTATGGCATATTCCATTTAATTGATACGTAACTGAATGCATTATTTACGAAATCTTGAATTTGTAATGAGAAAGTATAGTAAAACGGGCCGGAAACGTGAATACCGTTGCTTATATCCATACTCTTGTAGAAAGTTAAACGAAAATGAGTAAAGTTTAATGTTTTCAGGATCTACACGGCCGCACCCTCTCCATTCCATGGGTGGAATGAGAATGCATGGATGTGAAAGATGATATTGACTAGCATTCAGCAATCAAAGAGAAGAAGAAGACCTATAACGATAAGAAAAGGAATCTATAATATTTATCCCATTGACAAAAACTAAGTATTACATCTTTACTCTCACTAACAATAGAACTTAGTATAGGATAAAAGGAAAAAACACAAACAAGAAATCCCCCAATCTTTATTCTTGAATTCATAATTTTTAGTAACTTCCTACATAGAGAGCACCATGCATGTTTAGTACTGGTTGTTGTATAAAGCCCGAATTGCTTGTATGTCGTTGGCATTCAAACCTTTGGTTGTTGCTGGAGGAATCGAAGGCCACATGACAGCATCTTTGACGTCACTATGCTGAAGCCCAAGAAGGTGCCCAATTTCATGCAACGCCACAGTCTCCAGATCATACGAACCCGCGACCGGGCCGTCTGAAAACGAATAGTCCCTGTTGTAGTGAAACCTCCCATTTTTTGGTAGAAAAGCATGGGCCAGGGCCCCATTGGGTTGAAATGGGAACCCATCCCCATGGTCACCTCGGTAGAACCCGATTTTAAGATCCGCACTCGCAAAGTCTTGACTCCGGGAGAACGTAAATTGAGTTTGGGAAGCCCATGTATTGAATGCTCTGGCCACGGCGGATATGGCATCGGAGCGGGTTCCAGGTGGAAACCCGTACGTAAGCTGGTAGTTTTTTGGGGGCCATTTCACGTTGGGGCTAATAACGTAATGAGCGACAGTGTGCATAGTGTTGTGGGTGTGTTTACTCCTTTTTTGGCCTGCTTGCATCCAGTTGGTGCCGTTGATAATGTCAGGGACCCCGCAACGAGGGGCCATCATTGTGGACAACGTTTGGGCGGTAACGTTCCGGTAGTCTCGAGATGGTAATTGAGCTGGTACGTTTTGACGGCGGCCTCCATGGAATCATCGAAATCGTCACCGTTGGCATGGGTTTGGTTATGGGAGTAGTTGAGATAGCCAAATGCCCCAAGATAGGCCTTGAGTTGTTGGAGGCCTTTTACTGTTTGGCCTTTCCGGCATCCTTCCAAATGCTTAAGAGATTCAAAGGATGATGATTTTTCATCAGCCTTGGGTTTTGATGGCCTTGCATGAGAAGGGAGAGGAAGGGCTAATGAGAAGAGGAGGAAGATGCATAAGAAAACATGGAAAACTTTTGATGCCATTTTTTTGGGTTGAGGGAACTAAGCCAAGTAGAAAGCATATATGGTTCACAAATTTAAGAGTCACTCTCATTTATTTTAGTTATGTTTTCAAAGTGGAAATCGGTGATTTGGCATGCTTTCATTGGATAAATTAATAAATGGAATAGTAGTTTTCAGTTTAGGAAATATCATAATTTCAACCATTTTATTTGCTTTCTGTGACGTGCAACTTTCAAGAGTCAAATGGCCGGACAAATTATCGTGGGACATAAATAAGTTAAGAAGACAAACAAATTAAGACGGAGTGAGTATTTAAGGGTATATTATATGTATGTAAATATAGCTTTTCGAATTTGTCGTGGTCACTTGATCTCATAAAATTTGATACAGCGTTGCCGACTTGCCGCTGACGTGTTTCTAAGGATTATTTAGTCTTTTTATTATTATGACTTTGCAAATCCTCCTCTAAATTGACTCTTTCTTAAGAAATACTCCCTCTGGCCCTTTTTAAGTGATCCTTATCGGAATACGTGTAATTTTAAACACCTAAAAAACATATTTCTTTATGTAATTTTTAAAATTTTTACTACCAAATTAAATTGCTCATTGAGTACTTTAATTTGGTGGGAAAAAAGTTAAAAACATGCTACGGAAGTGCATTTTTTAACTGCTACAAAAAATACACATTTCCCAAACGTATCATTTGAAAAGGGATGGAGGTAGTACTTGAAGCTCTGGAAGTTGTGAGGTTGGAAATATAAGTTTTAGACAATTACTTGATGGCCGTACAAAATAATTTTTATTATTGTACCATCATCCCGGGATGGCCTGGTGATCAAGACTTAAGACATAGAAGTTTATGGAGTGCCTTCTTCTTTGCTAATTCATTTTTAATGCTCAAAAATTCCTCAGCAAAATTTTGAATCATTGTTGATGAGCTTTGAACCGAAGACCAGCGCGAGATACTTCTCGAAGTTGGATCTACGGTCGGGCTATTATCAAGTGCGTATCGCGGAAGGAGACGAGCCAAAGACGACCTATGTGACAAACAAGCAACCTTACTAAATAAAGGGCGTTTGATGATTTGGTCATGATCTTTTGGACCCACCAATGCCCCTACCAGGCTACCACGTTCTACACCTAAAGCTGACTCATAGATTTTGGAGGCCTGAATCGAACTCATTAAAAGAGGCACACCCTATATTTTGCACATAAAAATTGGTCAATAAGGAGTTTTTATAAAATCCATTACAAAATATTTACCGTCACAAAATGCAAATCATAGTTATCCAAAAATAAACAACCGCTACAATATTTCAAAATTCATCATTTGAACATTTGTCTTCTCGCATTTTTAGCGGCAAACGTACTAATTAAGTCTTCATAATCAAGTTGCTTCATCATATCCTTCTCATTAGACAAAATAACCAATCCATTTGGTATGGAAGGCTTACACAAAATTATTTGGGCCTAGTATATATATTTAAGTGTACTAAATAATTGGGAGCCCCAAATTTTTGCATTTTTTGTGGGCCTAAAGCCCAGGCTTCATAGAATTTGTCTATGTTGTCTATGAGCCGGCTCTATCTACACCCTCTATTCAACGAAGAGTGATATACCGCTAAATCACTTACCAATATGCAGGATAAAGGCCAAAGCTTTAAATATATATAAAACCTTTATGATTGAGGTATTTGACTTCGTTTCAGTTTCTTTGCTCTTATTGTAATTTAATACTTTCATTTGCTGCGTTAAAAATTCAATTTATAAATTAATAAACTGAATATCATTAAAATGATTATTTTGAATTTTCAAAACTAGTATGTACATTTTGAAAACTTGACGATAATTGTAATACTCCCTCCGTCCCTTTTTAAATGTAGACATTTCCATTTTGGGCTGTCCCTAAATAAGTGTGTGGTTTGAAAAGTTAATGGGTAAAAGTTTGTACAATTATCATTTTGCCATTTGAAAAGTTAGTGGGTAAAGAGTTAATGGGTAAAAGTGGAGGACAATTTTGGAAAGTAGGGGTAAAAGTTGATGTGAAAAGTGTAAAGTAGAGGAAAAAGTTGATGTGAAAGGTGTAATGATGATGTTTCTTTAATAAGTTGGATTTACGAAGTAACACATTTAAAAAGGGACGGAGGGAGTAATAGAATGCCCTTTTTTTCCGTACTCTTAGCAAGATTATATTTTTTTCCCCCTCGATTTACACTTATTGAGTTATGAATATTTATCTTTTTTGACAAACAACAAAATGTTTATTTATCTTTGCTGTCCATAATATTATCGTAATTCAAAATGTGACAATGTTAAAACTAAGGTCCAACTTCATTCCTGTGATTTTATCCTTTTTAATATAAAATGTAACAATGTTAAAACTTAAGGTTCGTTCTGAGTCTCTAAAATTTAAGGGTCGGCCTAAATAGAGCACGGGCAGGTCCGGTCCTGCGATTTTCGGAGACTAAAGTAAGTTTTTTAAATGGAGTCTTCTAGAATTTGTCTATATATTAGTTATTAATTCGACCAGAATTGCAAGAGCTCTTTGTGGTGCAGTGGTGAGGTATAGTGTTTGGAACCATGAGGTTAGGGGTCCACTCTCACCGCCTACAGAGAAACACTTTTTTTAACATGTTGAAGTAAACTGACCTCAAAAAAAGAGGACTAAAAGGATCGAACACTTGACCTCAAGAGAAAATCTCAAAGATCATACCCGCTGAGCTACTAGGGCATTATATACAAAATATTTGATGTACATTATATTTAATATATCACAAATTCTGGGGACCCTATTACTAGGCCAAAAACTGAGGGGCAAGGGTCACAAGCTAACAGACAACTACCTACTTTAATTTGGTTGTTTTCTCGAAGGCTCATCTCCGTTCTATGTCCCTATAAAATGTCCCGTGTTTCATTTTCGTCCCTACAAATTTAATTGTTTCAATTGCATCCTTAATGATTGAATTAAATCCGTAGACATTCGAATAATGTAATTGTTTCAATTGCATCCCTACAATTTCCTATATGAGTGGAGAATTCAAAAACTCGGGCTTTATTCACTTAATTAATTTGTTCTCGTCAATATTAAGCCAACTTCTAAAATATTGATACTTATTTTGCTTGGTTTTAACAGCCCCTACTAGTACCGGTGGAATTAGTCTCGCAAAACTTAACCGTCATTCTTATAAATAGATCTTGAGTTACCAAAAACAAATACTCCCTCCGTCCCTTTTTAAGTGTTGACATTTCCATTTTGGGTTGTCCCTTAATAAGTGTGTGTTTTGAAAAGTTAATGGGTAAAAGTTTGTAGAATTATCATTTTGCCCTTTTGAAAAATTAGTGGGTAAAAAGTTAATGGGTAAGGGTGAAGGATAATTTTGGAAAGTGGAGGTAAAAGTTGATGTGGAAAGTGAAAAAGTTGATGTGAAAGGTGTAATGATTATGTTTTTTTAATAAGTTGGATTTACGAAGTAACACATTTAAAAAGGGACGGAGGGAGTAGTAATTATTATATATACATACATTTTTTTTTTTTTTTTGAACAGCAAAAAAATTTTACTCCCTCCGTCCCTTTTTAAGTGTTGACATTTCCATTTTGAGCTGTCCCTTAATAAGTGTGTGTTTTGAAAAGTTAATGGGTAAAAGTTTGTAGAATTATCATTTTGCCCTTTTGAAAAGTTAGTGGGTAAAAAGTTAATGGGTAAGGGTGAAGGATAATTTTGGAAAGTGGAGGTAAAAGTTGATGTGGAAAGTGAAAAAATTGATGTGAAAGGTGCAATGATGATGTTTTTTAATAAGTTGAATTTACAAAGCAACACATTTAAAAAAGACAGTAGATTGAGGGTTTTGTTTTTTCAATTAAGAATGTGAATCTACAAGTATTAATCTACTAATGTGGGTATTTTACGGACCTGCAGCATATATCCAAGGGGTGCTACATGTAATTGATAGTAATTATTATATATACATACAGTTTTTTTTTTTTTTTTTTTTTGAACAGCAAAAAAATTTTATTAATCAAAAGAACAAAGGATGAAATAATCTCCTCCTACGGCATTTCAAAGGAAATATTTTATTCTATTGTGGTTCCATGAACGGTCCTACAACGGCATATCAAAATGGAAATATACAAACCAACATCAACATATATTGCATATGTGTGCAAAATATGCCTTCTTTTATCTATCAATGACATGAGATACTATTTATTTTCGAATCTTGTCTGTTCTTTGTCCTTCAAATATTTAATTTTAATCATGCAATTCAATATGATCATGATATCATACCTGTATCAGATCTATTATCAAATGGGAAGTCTGAAAAAGACACTGCATGACATCCTCTTTGACGGAATATTCCTAGTTATCCATCGATGATCACTATGGCATATTCCATTTAATTGATACGTAACTGAATGCAATATTTACGAAATCTTGAATTTGTAATGAGAAAGTATAGTAAAATGGGCCGGAAATGTGAATACCGTTGCTTATATCCATACTCTTCTAAAAAGTTAAACGAAAATGAGTAATGTTTAATGTTTTCAGGATCTGCACCCTCTCCATTCCATAGGTGGAATGAGAACGCATGGATGTGAAAGATGATATTGACTTTGTTAGTTAAACCAAATTACACCATTTTGATTACTTGAATAACTTTTTTTGAGTACTTTTTGACCTTTTTGAAGTGGTAACTAGTTTTAGACTTAAACAAAATATAGAGCGTATAACATGAGTGAGTATTGTTTTAGGATAACAGTTTAGAAACATGGACATTGTGATCCTGTCATTCTCGGGTTGCATTATTTTTTTTTTTGTTCGGCAATAAAATTTTATTAGAAAATTTGACAAGCGTACATCAAGTTGGGGAGACTCCAACCGAGGTTGAAGAAATTAAAAACACCAAATGGATCAAAGCTCAAAACACCTAAAAGGGCAAAACTCAGCACACCTGATGGCCTAGCCCAAAATCGATCAACAACATTGAATCCCAAATAACACAGGCATACCAAATACAATCATTGAAGCCCAAAACAAAAGCCCAAATCAACAACATTGCAGTATTACCACCAGACTTATAAATCTCACAAGCATTGTACCAATAAAAATGCTATTTATTCATTTATTTATGGGACATTTACCATCAGGTCACCCTTGGATCTCATAATTACCATCAGGTCAAGCCCAACTCTGAAAAATTCTCATCAACTCCCCAACCCATATAATCAACTCCACCCATATAAAAGTGCCTAAATCATAGGGTACCCTATGAAAGTGTCTAAAATCCTAGGGTACCCTATGAAAGTGTCTAAAATCCTAGGGTACCCTATGAAAGTGTCTAAATCACTAAACCCAATAATAGGAAAGTGCACCCTAAACCTAAACTCTAGGGTACCCAATGAAAGTGCCTAAAATCCTAGGGTACTCTACGACTAGGGTACCCTATGAAAGTGCCTAAAATTCTAGGGTATCCTACGACTAGAGTACCCCATGAAAGTGCCTAAAATCTAGGATACTCTGAAAACCATAAACCACTAAAACCTATAATAGGAAAACCACCTAAACCTATAATAGGAAAGTGCACCCTAAACCTAAACTCCAAAAAAGTGTGACTTACCTTAGTGGTAATTAAAAAAAATGACTTACCTTATTGGTAATTAGACATCTCTTTTCTAGACCTAGTGGTAATAATCCCTTTATTTATTTAGTACAGTAGTTATTTTGTGCTTCTACAAGTAAACATGTCTCAGATTATACAGATATTGTTGCATGCAAATTTTTTTTTTTTTTTTGTTGAAATCTAAAACTAATTTCTAAACTAATTAGGAAGTCCCATATTGTTTTGTATGTTCATTAATTCTAGAAAAAATTAAGTGTCAATCCCATACTAAATGGAATGGAGAGAGAACTGTTCCTTTTTTTTCTTTTTTTTATATATCTGATGATGGAATGGAGAGAATGTGGATCTATTTTTTTATGGTTTTTATCACCCTTTTAGGTAATACGGTGACTGAACAAGAATGTATTTCTATAAAAATGAGTTTTAACTTTTGTCTTTTCAAATTTGTCAAAAGACAGTATAATAGAGTGACGAATAGAGTGACGAAATATGACTGTACTAACTGATAACCTTTTTCTCTTGGATCGGATTAAGCACTTTAAAATGTCCAATTGAGCTGAAATTACGTACGTAACACCATTCGAAAAAGTAATTTTTTTTAAATTAATAAACGATGCGAATCATTTGTGTGATACCCAGAAATAGGTCTCACAATTTTATTTTATTTCAAGATTTCCACTCTTAATAGCTGTAACAAATTATTTTCATGTACCAATGGGATGGGTCCACGTGGACACAGAGTTTGTGGGTATTATACTCTCGCCCCTTGTGACTAGGTGGAGGATACAGATTAATAGATTATGAACTTTTCGCAAGTCGTAGAGATAAACAGGCTTCATGTCATATAGTATTTATTCAGTTTAAACATAGGCTAGCATCATCTCTCCTAATTTTCCTCATAAACCTTTAATGATTTCGTTAATTTGCCTAAATATACGTATTCGATCGACTCTACTTGCTAGTCGGTTTCTTTTATTTTATAACCGGACATCTAGGTCAATTTCCATGCACATCGACTAATTCCAAGGCCTTGAAAAAAACGACTAGTGCATATGTTTTCTGCAAAGACCGTGGGTGACTTTTGGTGCTCGTCAGAACAAGTACTTCGATTCAAGCCCTCATTCTCATTCTCTTTTCTTTGTTGACTTATGCGGGATGTATCATCAACCACACAAGTCATGAAATTCTTTTTTCTCGTAGAAAAAGAAAAGAGAAAACACCCAATAGTTAAAATAATGTGAGAGAGATCATTAAGAAATGGAGAGAGATCATTAAGAAATTCTTTATTCGTGCAAAGTGCGCGCGTTCACATAATGTGAGAGAGATCATTAAGAAATGGAGCTGTAAATAATGAAAGTTGGATTATTACTTACGGAAATCATAAATTATCTCAAACCGAATATATTTTATAATCTCAAAAATGTGATTCTCAAATTGTGGCTCTATTATGTGATTTGGAGAATGCATTATTTGGCAGATCGAATACATTTTACAATCCACCTACCAAAGAGAAAGGATATATATGAAAATGCATAATTCAGAATGCAAAAATGAATTAAGCTCGCCAACACCCCTTATACATGGTTAAGAGCTCAAATTACCTAGCCTCATAATAAAATATGTCTCCACATATTTATGTCTTCCAAAACATGTACAATTTTCCTTATTGTTCCTACACAAAAAGGCTCTAGGCATGTGAAAAACAACATAATTGCCTTAGCCCAAAAGGTTGAAAATAAGGCTTATTAAATTTTATAATCCCTATATTTATAATGGTTAGGTTTTGAATTTGATTCTCATTTTTTTTAAATCTACTATTGTAGTCTTTTTTTTTTTCATTTGTCATTCATAATCTATTTCATAATCTATTACATGGGGCAATGGAACTTGATTGTGATTGTTTTGATGTTGTGCAAACACAACGTACAATATGTAACCTTGTATTCCATTTTATTTTACAACTTTATAGTAATGGGCAACCAAAATTGAAGTAGAGCTTAGACAACCCAAATGTTAAGGCCGGCCTTAAGCACATCCCAAAAAGTAATAGATAACCTAGCCTCCTATAGTTTTATGAATTTCCTTTTTATTTTTGTTAGATTTGCACGGTAAAAAGACCTGCATATCTCTCAGAGAATAATCATTATATGGGGCCACTTCGGGTAACCATCTTTATGGAAATTTATGGGGCCACCCCTGACTTTTGTTATTTTTACGGTTTTACCCCTCCTCCCCTCCTTTATATAAATTCATTTAATTAATTCATTTCTTTAAATTATAAATAATCTGAATTTATATAAAGAGATAAATACATAATTCATTGCTTTATATAAATTCATTTAATTATTTAATTCATTTCTTTAGATTAATTCATTTATTTTATTTAATTCAGTTCTTTTATTTAATTATTTAACAACTTGACAAATTTGGACATAAATAGGGTTCATATTCAAGTCCATGCTTTTAAGTAAACAATTTGGGTCAAGTCTTCTTAAAAAAAAACAAAACAAAACTGTAAGTTTCAAGAATTAATAGAGAAATAAAATATCATGCATGCACCCACGTGGTCCATTGAATTCATTTCAAACGGTCCTTATTGAAGTAGCAGTCAGATTCATTTATCATTAATTGGTGGTCCCAAACAGCTACAAGCCTACAATTTCGAACTGGGTCGGCGATGTTTCCCAGAACTTTATGAGTCGAAATTTCGAGGTTGGTCAGGTTAATAAAATCGCCATGGGGTTAATTACGTTTTTTTTAATACCTTATCCATGGGGTGAATTGCCTTTCTTTTTTTTTTTACATCGGAAATTGCACATACAAGGAGATTTCACCATTGCAGCATGCAAAGTAATTTCATAGATCTTTAAAATGCTGTTTTTTTGTTTTTTGATTGTAGTATTATACAAACAATACTCTCTCCGGCCCAAAGTTATTGCATGTTTTTTGGCGTACATTTAATTTTTAAATTACTTATATTTATCCATGCATAATTTTTTTACGATTTAAAATTTTGGTTTAATAGAATTAATTAAGATCGATCAAATAAGATCCATAATGCATTTTTAAAACTCTATACATTTGTGAATATAAGTAGTTTTTTAGGTGTCCGTAATTTTTGAAGTGGAAAACAAAATTTGGGACGGAGGGAGTAAATTTTCAAACTTGATGATGATTCACCAAAAACTAATTACAACCTAAATTTAGTTTGCTCTCCAATGTACGTACGCATCCAAATAGAGTGGAATCCTAGAACCCAATATTGCTTTCATTATGTTTTTCTAAATTTAGTTTACAGTTTTCAATACATCTTTACATATCCCTATACACTTTACTTGCAAATGTAATTTTAAAAAAATAATTTAAATGTCAATGTAAAAAAATAATTTACTTGCAAATGTAATTTGTGTAAACCAAATTAAATAAGTAATTAGAAAAAAGAGAAAAAAAAGGTTTAATTGGGCCGAAAAGGGAGGGGTGGGAAGGGTAGCTGGGGGAAAGGGGGGTGGGGCCGGCTTGGGGGGTGTGTCAGTGGGGGGCGCGTAAGAGCATCCTCACCAGCCTTCCTAAACTACCTTTTTGGCTAAAATAGAAAGCCAAACTCCTAAAAACCTCAACAAATCAGCCTCTCTATCTTCCCTCACCAATTTACTTTTGCTACAGTGCCTACTCAAATTTGAGTAGGCATTGTTCACGCACCTAATGTATTTTTTAATCCATTTCCGTATAATCAAATTGTCGGATTCATGGGATAGTAAGAGAGAGAGAGAGAGAGAGAGAAGGGGGGCCCGGTGGGCAGACCACTTTAAGGCTGAAAATGTACTACTTTATGACTTTTTAGTGCACGGGCCACAACTCCCCAGGCGGGGAGAGTAGTTTTCTAGGGGAATTTTTTTTTTCTTTTTTTTTTTAGACTTGAGGGGAATAGTTTAATATAGTAAGTTTGGATAGAGAGTTTGATTTTTTTAGTTTTTGATAAAGTGGTTTGCTAAATTGTAAAAAGTGTTTTTGTTGTTAAATTTGATTTTTTTTTTTTGGTGAGGCTGATAAGGATGCTCACCTCTCCATCTTTACTTCTTTAGGTTTGCCTTGTGTATTAGATGGATTGCTCTCATAATTCATTACGTCATGTAATTATTTCTTTTTTTATTATTATTGGACTTGCACCCCAAAATAAGGGCAAAATGTCAGGACAAAAAATTGTTGCCATGTAATGGTTATTTTTAATCGGGATGCTCTATTTCTTGTTATATTTCAAAAATTTGAGACCGGTCATTTCATTTCAAGATAAGTTGTCTGAAATGATCCAGGCCTTTGTTTTTTTGCACCAAAATTTAATTTTTGACATACCTATCGATGCCGGGTCAAGTTGATTTTTGGCATATACACAATATTCTGTGAACTCTACAAGATGACCGGTTTGGATCATTGTGATGAGATGCCGGTGGTTCTTCCGTAAACCCTCCATTTAAGGAGGTTCTGTGAAAAAGAAAATTTTTATTTTTTATTATGACAGTTAAACTATATATGAATCGATGCACGAATTTCATGGGCTTCTAGATGTATAATGTATTGGCAATTACATTACAAGTCTTTTTTTTTTTAGCCAATAACATTACAAGTCATTGAACCATCTGATGCGAGTCGGACGCAGGATTGGTGCTGCGAGGGGACCACTCCCTAGCAAATATACAGAAAAATTGAAAATGTACTAAAAATATACTACTACTAGTAAGAACCTTGAGGGGTTTGCAGGGGCCAAAACCCCCCTAGCACCCCCCAGGTCCGCCCCTGGCGACAACTATAGCTTCCGCCATGCAGTAGTTGTCACCGCCATAATTCCCAAAAAAATCCCCTCTAAAACCACCATAAATGAATATCACCACAAGTTGACGACTACTGCATACATCATACTCACTGCTACCTTAATTCTCAAAAATTGACAACTACGATATCCTAAAACCACCAAACCATTAGTGCTCAAAACTAGAACACCGGCCAAATTCAATGTCATCGACTGTTCATCGCCACCGATCGACAAAGTAAACAAGCAAATTCAAATGATATACGAAACCATCTTTGTATATATACGTCTATAAGGTCATTCAAGAAATAATACATACATAAGCGAGTACAATAACGTATGGGACTATGAAAGGATAGATATATTTCTATGAATATATTTGCATAAATAAATAAACAAAGATTCGGTAAACAAATAGAGGATGATCCTTCTAAACCAACCAGATATGAATGAATTGTGGTGACAGGGGAAGAAAGTGCTAAGGGTGTTCAGTGTTCTGTATGACTCTAAAGGGTGGCTTTGGGTTATAGGGTGAGAGGTAGGCATTGAAGTTCATCATGGATTCATCATTCATTGAACACAGACACAAACACACGAAACACACAAAGAGATGAGCCAGATATTAGATGGGTTTTAGGACTAAGCTGGAAGGAGACAAAGGAGGCCAAAACCTAATTCGATTGTTTCTATCAACGACGTTAGTTTTTATTTTTAATTCCTATAGTTGGAAGAGGTTGAATGTTGAATTTTAACAATATGAAGGCAAAGTGAAATGAGTCTTTAGTGTAGGGGGTTTAATATAATTTACCCAGAAATGACAAAGTAAACATTTTTGTTTGTACGTATGCCATTGTCTGTATGCCATTGACTGAATTAACTATTGGCTTCTGGGCGATATTGTGATAACATAATTGACAAGGACAGAATTCTTAAAAAATGCTAACGGAGGCATAACAAAGAAAGAAATAAAGAGAGGAAGAAAGTCGTCTCTCTTTCATAAACTGAAGATTTGAGTTGGTAGACACAATTGGGAAACGAGACTTGAGATAATTTTTACTATCAGAGTTTTGTGGCGGCTGGTCACTTGGCAATACGTTAACGTGTATTTGCCAGGTACCTAATTTTCAGGTTCACATCCGTCTCTTTCTCTGCTAAAAATTGCCCAACTGTTTGTTAAAATACTCCAGTTGCGATTCATAAAATTTGGGTATTGGGCGCTAAAGCAGCTGCTGCTTGTGGGTTTTGGGAGATTTTGAGATTTCTTGATTGCGGAATGGCGTTTTGCTAAAGCAGATGCTGCTTGTGGGTTTTGGGAGATTTTGAGATTTCTTGATTTCGGAATGGCGTTTTGCTTAATTTGGTGTCTTTCCCTGCAATTTCTGTAGGTATATCTTTTTGGGTCTCTCTCTCTCTCTCTCTCTCTCTGTGTGCGTGTGTTGGTGTCATCTGTCTATCTTTTTGTGTACAGTATCCTCTTTGTTTTGTCCTTTTCTTTTGGGGTTACATAAATAAATAGGAATCTCTCTCTCGGCTCTTATTGTTTTGTTTTTTCCAGTATTCTGTTTTTGTAGTTTGAAATGAATGGTTTTTTGTGTTCCCTTTTGATGGATTGTAAAGCCTTGTTTGACTGTGGCATACATCCAAGAAATCCCTTTTGAGGGTTTAGAATATGCTATTGTGGAATGTTAAATAAGCAAAGATAATATTCTAGGACTCTGGTCAATTTGCTTCAACTTGTATCCAATTGTTTTGCTCATGATAGTATGCCATGACTAACCGAGTTCATCTGTTTTTACTTCCAATTTACAGATGATGACTAAGCTCTGAAGGAAAGTAGTAGACTAATGGCAGGAGGTGAAATAACCGAAGTAGGAAGCTTACTTAGATTGCCTCCTCCCTCATCTTTAACTGTTAGCATAGCTATCAAAGGAAATAGCAAAAGCAAAGATGTAGTCAATTGGGCATTGGAGAAGTTCGTCCCAGAGGGCATGTTCATGTTCAATTTGATACATGTTCGCCCTGTGATAACCGCAATTCCAACAGCTGGTAATTTACAACTTCTCAATATTTGATTCTGAGTATGAGTAGAAAACAATTACTATTTGGCTAGTATTGGCCTCTCTTGTTTGGTGCTTCACACTCGGAAACTTTTGGATTCTCCCCTCAAAATTGTTTTGTTGCTTTGATATTCTTATTTGTTCAATAGATTTTGATATTTGATTGAAAATTATAATTGGGCTACTTAGCAGTTTCACATTTCTGATATGAAGGCATATCTTCTTTTTCTCGATGTGACTTGTGTTTGTTGTCTCCTTTTCCACAGTGGGATCATTTCGTCTTTCAGAAATGAGAGATGACCTAGTAAATGCTTACAGGTATGAAATAGAATGTCAAACAGAGAAAAAGCTTCTACCTTACAAAAGGATGTGTACTCGAAAAAAGGTTAGTATCTGTTCATGCTTGAGCTTCTCACTCAAAGGAAGAGTTAAATGGTTAAAGGGGCTGACTGTTATGGACTCGAATGCAGGTACAAGCAGAAATTGTACAAATCGTATCAGATGATGTCATAGATGCCATATCAAGGGAAATTGATAAGTCCACTGTTAACAAGCTTGTTATAGGGGCTTCTTCCCGTGGCATGTTTTCAAGGTACTAACATCGTAATTTTCTGGTAAACATAAAAGGGTTAAAAATGGAGGAGAAGAAGAACTTGTCCTTCTATCGTTGATATTTCAAATGGTATATTATGAAATACTATTGTATTACTTGTGGTCTTTTTGCTAACTTGACACATTTGATTTTTATTGATTCTGTTACCAAAAAAAAAAACTAGAAAGAACATGTAGACTTAGACTTGTATTTCTAATCCTAACCAAGTAATGTTTTTTGCAAACATAGACGCCGAAATGTGTCCTCAGGACTTGCAGAATCCATTCCAAAGTTTTGTACAGTCTATGCTGTTTCAAAGGGAAAATTGGCATCTTTGCGCCCGTCTGATGTAGAAACACTTGGAAGCATTAAAGCTGAAAGTAGCGAAACAAGTAGCTCTACCACTGATTCATCAACTTACAATCCCAACTCACATCAAGGTACAGCAGTAGATGATTTTGGCAAGCTTCATACTGTCATACAAATTGTCTACTGCAAATGTAGAATATGAAATCATATAATCACAAAGTGCGTAGTTTACCAGTCAAATTACATGCACTTGTAAAAAGCTATTATTTTTCCACATGGTGTGTCTTGACATCGTGTATTGAGTTTAGTGTCCAAATCTTTGTCTTCGACCATGTTACATAGCCCAAATGTTTTGTCATCAAGGGAGTGCCTTTTTCAAAAGTGAAAAGCTTCTGTTTTGTTTCCAAATGATATGAAAGTATGCACTGCATCGTTCTGTCCGGATGGCCATCCTCTGTGTAATCCAATAATTAGTTAATAATCTAATTTTTCTTCTTGTTTTGCAGAATGGACCACCTCAGGCTCGATTGCTTCTTGTGCTGATCCCCGCTTTTCGCTACCAATGCAGCGGTTTCACGCTCTGTCAACTCTAAATCAGAACCTTCTGCATAAGAAAACAAAATCAACTGGAACCCTTGATTCAAGATATACATCTCTGGAATTTGATGGCGATGATATTATTAGCTCTTGTCCTGGAAGCTCAGATATTGGTCATCCAAGTAGCTCATTGTCTAGTTGCCAAAATTTGGAAATAGACACCCATTCGTGGATCTCTCATCAAGCTTCCATCTCAGATGGTCGTCCAGAGTTATCATCTGGAAGCCAGGTAACTTTTTTCATTATAGTTTGATTTTGTTTGTCGTGCATATAATTTACTTAGTATTGAATGTCCACCAATAGTCCATAGGTCTGGCTTCTCTACACCAAAGTAGTCTTGGTATTTCATCAACTTTGGTTGAGAATTATATCCTTAATACTGATAATTTGTCTTGTTGTTGTGCAAACTCCACAAATATCTATGGAGTTTAGTGAATATTTTCTCACTTTTGTGCAGATGAGTGTTGATTTTGAGGTAGAAAAACTGAGAATTGAACTAAGACATATTCGGGGAATGTATGCAATGGCTCAAAGTGAGGCAATTGATGCTTCTAGGAAGGTACCATTTTTTTCCCACTCTCTAATAACACATGTAACCTAAGTTTATTCTCACTCGACGTAAATGAGATCACATTCCTATTTTTATTTTTTGTACCTTTCCTTCCGTTTATGAGAAAAATATCAAATTGTTGAATCTTTCGAAAATTCAGATTGAATGCTAATGCTTACATTAGTATCTGACCTTGGACTTATGTTTCTTGCTTTTGTGTTTCTTGTGTCTATGTCAAGATTTTTCTAAATGGCTGTCCATTACTCTGGCTTCTCATTACATCATAGTGGATTACTTCAAATTGTTGGACTTCGAACTTAGCACATTGTCTCCATATTTTTTCACAAATAAGACATAATCTGCATAAGTTCTGAGATTTAGACCAATAATGATTAGGTGGGTAGCTGTGCAATACTACTCAGACTGATAAATCCTGAGTATCTAAATGATAGACAGTTTCTCTGATGCACCAAAGCTCAATATACCTGATATATCAACTGCACACAGCCCACGAATGACCATTGCTTGGTTTGTTACCTAAAAGATTCCTTGCATCAATGTTTTAAAACCTGGACCAGTGAGCGAACATGAAAAGAGACCGGGCGGATGGGTGATTGGTTCAACCACGGTCGAACCAGAATTGAACCGTGATGTCATAATTATGTCAAAAATAATATATTAATGTTAATATAACTAACTAAATTGAGTACATAAAAAAAAATGTATTGGAGTGAAAAAGAAGAGGAGCTGGGCTCTGGAGAGTGGAGAAAGTCTTTGGAGTATTTTGTTCCAATCCCACATTGGTGAAGATGAGAACTAGAGGTATCCCTTGGGTTCTATAAAAAGTTCAACAAGGCTGAGAGTTCAAAGTGAGGTAGATGTGGTCCCACCATCTTCTCCCGCTATGCGTGCCAGCTGTTGCAATGAATAGCTGACAGTGAAGTCTTTAATTACAGTTCAAAATTTGAGTCCGGTTTAATAAACCCGTGTCCAGTCTCTCCGGTTTGGCGGTTCAACTGCTTTTCCCTAGAGCGGTTTTTTCATTTTTAGACCGGTTTTTTATAACTAAGCGGTTCTTGGGTGTATCCGGACCGGAGTGAGGCCCGATTGGCTGTTCAACCCGTTGAACCAGCCGGTCCGGTTTTTAAAGCACTGCCTTGCATTTGTGGCGATGGCTATTTGATGACTGACGTCCTTGCTTTCTATTAAGGTGAATGATCTTAACAAGCGTCTATTGGAAGACACTGTTAAGCTTGAGCAGATAAATGTTAAGGAGGGGGAAGCGAAAGAATTGGCAGTACAAGAGAAAGTGAAATGTGAAGCTGCAAGAAGAGAGGCAAAGTATGTGAAGGAATGTGCTGAGAGAGAAGCTGCAGAAAAGAACGAAGCGGCGAATAAAGCCCTCCAAGAGGCCAAGGAGAAAGAAAAACTAGAGAATGTGCTGGTGGGGCCTCTGCAGCAGTACCAGAAGTTTGAATGGGAAGACATTGTATCAGCTACCTCAAACTTCTCTGAAAATCTTAAAATTGGATATGGGGCGTATGGAACTGTGTATAAGTGCAGTTTGCATCACACAACTGCAGCTGTGAAGGTCATCCATTCTAAAGAAGCTCACTGGAACAAGCAATTTCAGCAGGAGGTAAATCCTTCAAAAGAAAAGAGACTATATATCCTTCCATTTTGGTCTTTATTTATGCCTATATACGCACATATATTTATATGTTGACCACATTCTTCTCTGCAATTTCTAATTATCATGTATATTCCGGGAGGCTATCATCTGAAGTCCTAGAGTTCAACTGATGACATTCTGATTTAAATTCAGCTTTACTATTAGTGCCTTTAAGATCAATTGTCAAGGTCAAATATGTATTTACCACAGCAACTTTTGGAGTCACTGCAGGTTTCTCTGGTGCACTCTCATTTTCTGCCTACGGCAGACATGCATATTTAATAATTTATCTTACATGGAAATCTGACAGTAGTTTCATATATATTCGATGTGCCTGTATCGTCTGTAGTTCATGTCCTCCAGTATTTGATTCCTTTGATACATCAATAGTTTTGAGTAAGCCAGAAAAATTAGATTGGAGGTCACTATTATATGGTCCTGAAAAGCCAACTATTGAGGTGAGATTACTAGACTACCCTCATGCTATATACCTCTACTTTCGTACATACGTACATAGCCGATGTGGGACTCTACTTAGCACTCTCCCTCATGCCCAACTTGCTCCACATGCAAGCCAGGGACACACACCCTAGCCATCCCTGGCATTTCTGCTCTGATATTATGTTATATGGTCTTGGGTAGTACTCAACTACTTGTCAATAAATTCAAATCTAGGCGATCTGGGACTCAGCCTCGCAGTCATTGCAGCTCAAAATAAAGTTACTGATATTGTTTGTTTATTGGCTTTCAGCTTGAAGTCTTGAGCACAATTCGCCATCCGCATTTGCTAATTCTTCTTGGTGCATGTCCTGATCACGGTTGCCTAGTTTATGAGTACATGGAGAACGGTAGTCTGGAGGACGTGCTGTTCAGAAGAAACAACACCCCTCCGATCCCATGGTTCCAGAGGTACAGAATCGCTTGGGAAATAGCCTCAGCCCTAGTCTTCCTCCACAGCACAAACCCACAACCCATTATCCACCGTGATCTCAAACCTGCCAACATTTTGCTCGATCACAACTTTGTGAGCAAGATTGGCGATGTTGGGCTTTCAAAAATGCTCGATTCCGACTCTCATTATCATTTATTATCCACCATGTACAATGAGACAGGGCCAGTGGGGACACTTTGTTATATAGATCCGGAGTACCAGAGGACAGGATTGATATCTACAAAAGCTGACGTTTATGCGTTTGGGATGGTGATTCTGCAGTTGGTGACTGGAAAATCGGCAGTAGCGTTAACCCGTTTGGTGGAAACGGCAGTTGAGGAGGGGAATTTGGCAGGTCTGTTTGATTGTGAGGCTGGAAACTGGCCAGTTGAAGAGACAAAGGAATTAGTTGCGTTGGGAATGCGATGTGCTGAGATGCGACGTAAAGATAGGCCTAGTTTGAGAGACCAAGTACTTCCTGCATTGGAGAGATTGAAAGAATTTGCAGATAGGGCGAGAGAGGTTTTCAATGCTCCACCTGGTCCTCCTAGCCACTTCATTTGTCCAATCCTTCAGGTACAATTGTGTCATAGTTTACTGAATGTTTGATGAAATTCTATGTGTTTTGTAAATGGAAAAGCAGAATTTGTCAATTTGCAAATGTTTCCTTACAATCTCATACCACTCTCATTTTTCGATAGTTAAGGTTGTCCATGACGAAGACGGTTTATTCTGTCCCATTTGTTTTTTTTTTTTTTTGCGGGCTTGTCATTTGTTTCTTACAAGTCAAATGAGCCACAATATCAATCTTTTAATCACATTCTTCTTGTGCAAATTGGACATGATATTTAGAGTTCAATTATCTAATTCTTGTCTTAATAAATGAAAAGATGAACCATGATGCTCATGCATATGACTTCGATTTCTTTTGTTGTAACTGTGATTTTAATGAATTGTGTGATATAATGGGAACTGATCTGTTTCATCTTTCAGGATGTAATGGACGACCCATGTGTTGCTGCTGATGGGTATACGTACGATCACAAAGCTATTGAGATATGGCTCGAGGAGAATGAGAATTCTCCGATGACAAATTTGCCGTTGCCAAATAAGATTTTGATACCAAATTATACACTTCTTTCTGCCATTTTGGGGTGGAAATCGGGAAAACACTGATATCCTTTTTGTTGTTTATAGATTGTTGGTAGCTGCTGCTTCTTCATTTGTGAGAATCCTCTGAAGAATAATTCTTCACAGCATTTTAACATGAAGATTGATATTGTCAACATAAAACTTGTATATATTGTAAAACTAGTATCCTGAATCTGTGATGGTCCATCCAACCATGTTTGTGGTGCAGTGAATTGGGTTACTAATACAACATCCGTTGCATTTTCATGGGAAAACTGCCAATTTGCTATCCCACATCCCAGAAATTAATACTGTATGAATTATGTTACATTTACATTTAGGAAAAATGAATTACATTGCATTTTGTTATAACCGGTTGTGTGGAATAGTTTACATGTATCTCGATGAGTTCTATAGGTAACGAGTGGAAAACTTCCAGTGGTCCGAAGCGTTTTTTACAAATGGTAAAAGTTGACGGTAAAATTGCATTTACCAGATAAGTACATGAGTTTGAAAGAGAACCAAGGAGCCGAGAGCTTTCTTCTTTAAACCATCTGTAGTTTTCCTCATTAATGAGAGGGAAATATCCCTCTCCAGACCCAAACAACAATGTTGGATCTTTGCGGATATTTTTCGGGTCTAGTTTCATGATCAGAACTGTTCAATATTTAGACCTTTTTTAAAGCATCAGCCACCGTGAAAATCATCTTTTGATCGGCTATCACGATACAATTTCAGAATACGTTCATCTTCAACAAAAAGATCGACATATAAAATCAAAATTTACGTATTTAAATATAATGTGTTGCGATTTGGTGCTGATCGATATCCGATGAAAACGATTATTGTTTATGAGGAGCTCTAAAAGTTGATCATTTCCAAACATCAAAGTGAGTCCAAAAAAAGGCCCAAAAAAAACCTCACAGGACCATGTGACTCCTTTCCATTAGCCTCCCACCACAATAAAATATTGGAGAAATTTGGCAGTCTTTGCACAAGAAAACCAAAAAGAAAATTAAGCTTGTGTTCCTAGGATTCTATCAAGTAAAAGCAGAAAAAAACTAGGCTCCTTTACTTCATTACTTTGTCCAATATTTTCTTTACATTGGAGAAATTCGCAACTAATAATGATCCAAACACATCCTAAGAAGCTCTTTTAGCCTCTTTCTAATGACCCTCATGGCATGAAGCTGAATAAAGTTAGAGTAAAAATAAAAAAAAAAACCAAGAAGAGTCAATCAACCAACCATTTCTTTCATGCTTCAACTAACAATTTTGAAAGATGTGGCTGCTAGCCCATCTAGATGTACTCCTTGGAGTCTTGCGGTTTGAATCTATTGAGAGACTCGAATCCCCTTCGGTTGTTAACTTAGTAAATTCCTTTCTAGACCCCACTGATGTATACAATATCGGCATAAAAAAAAAAAACAATTCCAAAGATCAAATTCCTGACATAACTCTTGCTGTATGTATATATGGCCTTCTTGCTGTCTCACAGAGTTATGGAAGTAGGGACCCAATTAATCAACAATCCTGTTAAACTTCTTGTTAGCTTGTCGAAGACTTTGTAATCATTTCTGCCTCAAGGGACCACAAACATGACAGACTTTTGCTTGGTGCTCATGACAATGTATCCCCCACCCAGAATTGGATGCTAAATAATGTTCAATTCTTGCTTGATTTCTTCATCAAACCCAACAGTGTTTTTTGGCACAACCACTGTATTTCAACTTCACATCAACTGCCACAAAATGACTTTCATCTGCACCATCTCTATTTTCTGTAAAAATCCCGGTCCCTACTTTCCAATTTCTTCAAGCTTCCCAAGAACTTGCTTTATGTGGGGCCTAAGAGAAGGCGAAGGAGAGCAACAAGTCATTGCAAGATGAAAGAAATTGAGGATCTGTTCTTCGATAACTGGGATTTGATCACTGCTTTGCCCAAGAAGAATGTCCGGATGGTATAAATCTGCAATCCGATGCTCCAGAATTGCATTTCTCATTGCATTCGGCAAATAAAAATCCTCGTCTGGGGTTGGATTCTCGTTAATCGGTTCCTTTCCCGTAAGTAATTCTAATAAGATCACCCCCAGGCTGTAAATATCGGTCTCTTCACTTGCGTCCCTCATTTTGATCAACTCAGGGGCTTTATATCCCTGAGATGCAGATATCTCGAGCATTTCTTGCCCTGACGTGGGATTCAAGAGGAGATGTATGCCAAAATCTGAAATATACGGATGGTAATTGCGATCCAAGAAGATATTTTTCGACTTGAGGTTTCCGTGGATTATGGGCTTTTGCAATCCACTGTGAAGATGATCTAAACCTCTGACAATGCCAATGGATATCTTACTTATGATGTCCCATCTGTGAGAGTCACCATTCCCATCTGCAAATTGAAAACATGGTTGTTCCAGTAAATGAGTTGCAATACTACAAATGTGGGGACAAATTGACAAGTAGTACTTCCTTTGGTAAGTCACGTGTCCATGGCAGCTTATGTGCACCTCGATTAATCTTAGGGACCAATCACACCGTCCACTAGAGGATAAATTGACAAGTATTTCACGCAGTTTGACAAAAGAAATCACAAAAAATCCGATACCAACTACCACTAACTCCATAAATGAGAGGGAAAATGAATTCCGCACTCGATTTTTTTTTTTAAAAATGCACTTCAAAATTTATCTTCTTCTAGTATGCTTTGATAATTGTGTTGTGTGCATTTTTATGATTAAAAGAAAAATTTTGGAGTGCATTTAAAAAAAATAAAAAAATGAAGAAGAAGAAAAAGTGGATCCCTAAAGGAAAAGGTGAAGAATTAATCAGAAGGATTTTGGACAATGCACGTGGTACAGATATGAATACAATAACAATCATACAAAAGAGGTTGAATTATTAAGAAGAGAGAGACAAAGTTCAATTAAAAATTCCAGCTAAGTGCTCACCAGGAATCCCCCAATTTCCCATTAGCCAATAGGCCCAGCTCCAGCTTAAATTAATAATTAAAAAAGAGCAAAAATCTTAATAAGTTAAATACTTCCCGAAAGCAATATCCAACTTTGCTGCCATTGAGCAACTTGATTAGTTGTTCCGGAATTGGTGCAAAATGAAAGATGGAAAAACATAATTTAGAAGCAAGAACCTAACATGTCACTGAAAGTTCATTTTCAACCAACTAATCAATAAAACAAGAACCTTTTGAGAGAGAGAGAGAGAGAGAGAGAGAGAGAGAGAGAGAGAGAGAGACGAGCCAGATTATTAGGGTGAGTTTCAATTTTCAGTATTTTCGGTATTCTTAGACTATACCTTGTTAAATCAGTTGACCAAGATAAGAATCTTACAAAAAGGAATGGATGAAGAATACACAGATTCAAAACAGGAAGAAAAATCAACCAAACAAAGAGAACAAAGGAAACAATGAAAATGTGTAATTTTTTGGTGGAAATGGTGAAGGTAATTGACAGGACATGTATGGAGTGCTAAATTCCAAGAAACTAGGCAGATGACCCAAGCTGATAAAGAAAAAAAGGTAGAGGACCACAGAGGCAAATCAGACAAACAACCTGTGCAATAAAAACTGAGAACCCATTGAAGGAAACTTAATATGTACGGCTATCAATTGATTTTTCAGTTCTTTCAACATCAGTTTCCCTATAATTACGGATATGTCAGCCTCGTACGAGAAAAAACCCACATCACCCAGAATCAACCAAGAAAAGAAAACCCATTGGAAATTAATGCTTAACCATAGAAAGAAATTGATTGTTTTTGCCATTGTTTTTACAGAAAGTGTGCAAACAAAAAAAAACCCATTATGCCCACAATCAACCAAGACAAGGAAACCCATTAAACCGCAGTAACTGTCTGGAAATGTAACGGTATCAGTGATACGGCCAAATATAGGCCGATAAGTAGGTAAATAATGGTATTGGAGGTACAAAATCATAATGGCCGATGCAATGCGCATCTGTATTTAACTAAAGCACTGCAAAGAAATTGATTGTTTTGGCTATTTAATCCTTGTGACAATAGTAATGGATATTTCACCCAATTTTGATGGAAAAGAAATTACAAAAATCAAACTTTAAGAGCATTATTACCTCTTATAAATTGGGCCAAATTGCCACGACCATAGAACGGATGAACGAGAAGCTTCTCACCCCTAGGCCCTCCATAAAAAGCTATCAAAGGCACCAAATTGTCGTGCCTAATTGAACCCAGAACCTGGATTAAGGGCACAACTTCCTTCATCCCCCCAGTACAAGCCGGCCTTAAAAACCTAAGCACCACAACCGAGTTAACCCTATTCAAACTCGCCCTATACAGTGTCCCATAACTGGATTTCCCTATCACTTCACCAGGGGCGTCCAATATGTCGTGCACAGTTAGATCTTCACCACATTGAAACCTGATTAACTCTTCTGTTTCTGCATCACCTATCCGTTTGGTTTCAAACCCAGCTTCCATTTCAGTTGGTTCATCTTTTGTGGGTCTTTTTCGGAGTAAGAAGATAACGAAGAAGAGGATAACTAAGAGAGAGAAAGTGGTTGGGAGTAGTATTACTATGAGCTTGATTTGGGTTTCCATTTCATGAGAAAACTGTGGGATTTGTTAGAATGCTAGAGAAGTGAAAATTGTGGGAGTTTTCTTGTAGGGGTTTGTGGAGGGAGAAGAGAGTCGAGATCTGGGTCGAGTGTGAGAGGTTCTAAAAGTTATAATGCGGATAAATTCAGAATGGAAAGTGATCAGTCGATATCAGTGTCCCGGAATTAAGTAACGGAGGAAATTAAAGAGGAATTAATTGCTTCTGAGATTTGGAAGAAGGTCTCTGCTAGATTTCTGGACATGGGATTACGGAATTGAGCTGCAGAGAGAGAGAGAGAGAGAGAGAGAGAGGGAGGGAGATGGTGAGTGAATAATTAGAAATGGAACCATGTGATGTTATCTCTGAGCCATTGCGGTTGGGAAAGGAAAATTGCTCGAGTATGTGCTGGACCTGCTATTTGCAACCACTTTTTGTCTTGGTGCGTCCACCAGAAATTAACTGATTAGCAATTTTTTAACTAATTCATCCCTTGATAATTAAGAAAGAAAAATGATAATGTCAAAACTACATTTTTTTTTTTTTTTAACTGGAAGTCATTACATTAATAAGGCTCGAAAGCCAAGCCAAACGGCACTTACAAGATTTCACAACAAACGGGAATGAGCCCATACTACTAAGTCTCGGGTACGAGCACACCACGCCCTGGGGCTCTAAGACACATACTGCAAAGCAGACGCAGATCCATACGAGAATCGATGCATAGGGTCCTACCCAAAACAGAATAGTAATCAACAGATCACTCCAAATCAATGAAGCCCATGCGAAATCAAACCTTCCTGGAAACTAAACGACGAGAACAAAACAAGCGGGAAAAAACACAGGAAAAAAACAACTTGACTGAGCCTGGAGTAACCGAGTAACCCAACTGAGTCACCGCACCGAGTCACCCCACTGAGTTGCCTCGCAAGCCACCGAGTTACTCCGAGAAAACTCAACCCATTTGTTAATACCTTTAGTTTGGTTTGGGTTTTAAGGAAGGTTATTGGAGGTAATGAGTAGAGAGAGATAAAAAGAAAAAAAAATTTGGGACCATGCAGGGTAGGTCTTAAGACCTAAATCAAATAAGGTGTAATTGTTGTGCATGAGTGTGTAGAATCCCGCACATGACTACATGAGCACAAGACTGTCATGTACGAGAACTAAAGTTTTTTGGTATTAACAAAAACAGTTTTTGCATTATCACCACCCTAAAAAAAACCAAGAAGATAAAATCTATTACTTGTACAAAACTCACTCATCTCTGATTACCCCATTGTCGGCCCTATATATTCTCAAACCCAACCCTCGCTGGATTGATTATTTAGCTCTCCGAAATACCACCACGTGGTGCTTTAGGGACCTTTCCTGACACATATTTGTATAAGAGTCACACATTTGGAAGTAGTTCACACACCGTTGTGTGATGTAAAAGGCCCTTGAGGCATGACATGGTGGTGTTCCATGAGTACCTTCGCCTCGTCCCTGTCCCTGCCTTCGACCTCTCCACCTCTATTCGAGTAGATAATCTCCAATCCCATAAGCAAATGGGGTGGGGGTGGTATTTACTTCCCCAGTTATGTTCTAATCCGACCCGATTCCAATTGTAGTTATTACTCCTTCCATTCCTAATTAATAGTTCATACTCCATTTTGGAATGTTCCAAAATATTAGTCCTTCTGTAAAAGTGAAAGTAAATATTTAGTGATCTTTTCAAAAGCATCCCTCGTAAGTGAATGCAAATGTTGCAACATAGGTAGTGCACAAGGATAATGGATGGAAATGACGGCGTCAAATTTGAATTTACTGCAACATGTCCCCTTTAAAAAGTGAAAATTCCCAAAAGGGACTATTAATTAGGAACCGAAAGAGTATTTCTTTCTCATTACACACGTGTACTGAGCTCTCTTCGGCCGTCTGATTGGCGACCGACAGTCTAGATAAATTGAGATTAAATTATATGAAAAATGCTTATTTAAAATGTAAGATGACCCGGACGATTGGTCGTCGATTGGATGGCGGAGGAAACTCGATTGGATGGCCGAGGAAACTCACTAGCGTGTAGTGAGTCCCTCACTATAAGGCCCCCAAGTCCCTTTTATATATCATTGTTTTGATATAATAAGAACAAACATCAAATAATATACTCCTATCACTATTTTATGTTTTTATTTCATTTGTTTCTATTTTGCTAACTTATCACTCATAAATATCTTGTTTTCTTGTTAAAACATTTTAAAGAGAACAATTAAAGTTGGAAAATGCTAAAATAGGTCTAGTGGGCATATGTTAAAGTTCAAAATGTGCGTTGAAATGCGTGAGAAGTGTATAAAAGTAAGTGTAAATGTATAGAAAAGTGTAACAGGTGCACTGTAATACGTGTTTTTTTTTTATTTTTATTAATTTTTTTTTGTGCTTATTGTTAGTGAAAACTAGTAAGTCGGATGCGAACCCGATTATTTTTCAATCTCAACACCTCTTCAATTTTCCCTGCTCCAACTCTACCCCGAAAAAAAAAGGGGACGCGTAGGGGGAGGATAAACCGGCTCGCCCAAAAACTTCCATTAAAATTGGAGTACGATAATGACGGCACCGTTTGGTGGCTAAGAAACGGCACCGTTTGGCGTGGGGTTCTAAGCCTTTGCAAAACTTAATTCTGTGGGGCCCACTTTCGGGTCCCACACAAGCGATCCGAACCGTTAAATAATTTTAAAATAATTATTAAGGTAATCTCGAAGAAAATCAGGCTCATTGGATATTGTTAATTTGTTATGTTACTCATCTATTCTTTGATTTTCATTCAGAATTCAGGACCCTACCAGTTTGAAAGAATATTCAGGAAAAGTTATAAAATTGTGGGCTTAGAAAATTATTGATCTGAACTATAAGAGTCGTAGGGCTCGTTGAGAAGAACATCCAGTAAAAAAATAATCTTGTTCCGACATCGATAGGTGTAAAAAAAAAACTCATATTTTTAGTGTTTTGATAAATATCGATGTCCGAACAAGATTATTTTTTTACTGGATGCTCTTCTCAACGAGTCCTATGACTCTTATAGTTCAGATCGTTTGTGTGGGACCCAAAAGTGGGCCCCACATAATTACATTTTGCAAAGGCTTAAAATCCCACACCAAACGGTGCCGTTTCTTAGCCAATACGCAGCCTGTGGTGACTCCCCCCGCTTCCCCGATAATGACAATTTTAGCCCCAAATGTGCTTGACCGAGAAAGTGATCGTTTGGTGGGATTATGATCTCATCCGTGTGTAATCAGCTGTAAGCATGTCGATTGTTGCCAGATGATTTATGAAGAGGGGCCCACAAGTGCAAATATGTGAAACACGTGAACCGTCCGATCTGAGCTAAGAGGTTGGTGGTTTGACGAGTCTGTTACCAATCGACGGTTACAAATGAGGAGTTGTTAGTTGACCCCACACTGGAGCTAGTTGTCATATCTTCTCATTTGTTTTCCCTGCATTATCAAATGGGGTGGGCTCTTTCCACCTCGTGGGTATGATGGTATGTAAGAAAACTGTGGACCAACTGTTGGGCATATAGGGGTTGGGAGGGCTTCTTCGGTTTGGATCTTAAGACTAGGTTTCTATATTATTACTCTATTATTATCTCTATTTCTTTTTCACCATTACCTTTATTTTTAATTATTATTCTCATTTCTTTCTATCTCTCTAATCATTACTCTTAATTTTTAATTATTACTTTCATTTCTCTCTCTCCTCAAAACCCAAAATCCAAACCTCAAAAGTCAAACCCAAACCGAACAATGTGTCATTTTTCCTATTTTCATTTTCCCATTTTCATTTTGCTTGTTTCGTCATCCCCTCTCAAAATGAATTCTAAACAAAAATGTGTTGTAGGTTTTTGATGAAGGGGAGCAAAAGGCAAACGTAGGGGGAGATGACTTTTTTGACTTCTTATTTTCTACTTTTGTCATTTTGGTTAATTAAAAGGCATACAAAATGTATTCTGCATATACCTTTCAAACACTACTCCTGTTGCAAAATGTATTCTGCACATTCATCTCAAACACTCCTACCAAATTCAAAATACATTATGAATATATTCCGAAAGGCCAAAAAGTTGAAAATAAAAAGCTGAAAATGAGGCTTCCAAACACCCTCATAACCACTGAAGGTGGTAACCTAGATGGCAAGAGTGAGTGGGCTTAAGTGCTTCTCCCTCCTGTACACAATTTATCCAGGTTTGAGTCCTGTCAATTGCGGGACTTGCGTGGAGGGCCATTGTCCATTTAGTATCTAGCTAGTGTTATGGTGACGGACTTCCCTTTCCGGCCACAGGGGTGGACCCAGGGGGTGCAAAGTGGGTGTTTGGCCCCTGCACTCCCCCATTTTTCTTCCTATTTGTAGTACACTGTTGATTTTTTTTTTTTTTGTAAAATTAATGAAGAGTGATCTCCGCAAACCAGACCAAATTGATAATCTGGCGTTTGCCACTGGCGGGCCAAGAACCCCTATGGTCCCGCCCAAGGAAAGTTGCTACACTGGTCGTCCCTTTCCACCCTTTTGCAGTTAAAAAAAAAAAAAAAAACCTTTGGGCATATATTCCCTCGTTTCAGGTCATCCAAACTAGGCATCATTTTGGAAGCTAAAATGTTACTGGTTTGCACAAATGCATCTCTGTCCCACATTTAGACAAAGTGTCCTGGAGGATGCTTTGGATGTAGGTCGCGTTAGGGATTAGTTCTTCCCTTTTGTTAGCTGCTGTGGCTTCCTTCGTTATGTCATGTTTTCTACTATGTTCAGACCTTTTTTAAATTAACTAGATCTGTTTCCGTTGCACCAATTTTTTTTTTTTTTATATATATATATATATATTCCCTCGTTTCACAAGTGAGAAAAGATATACTCCCTCCGTCCCTTTTTAAGTGTTGACATTTCCATTTTGGGTTGTCCCTTAATAAGTGTGTGTTTTGAAAAGTTAATGGGTAAAAGTTTGTAGAATTATCATTTTGCCCTTTTGAAAAGTTAGTGGGTAAAAAGTTAATGGGTAAGGGTGAAGGATAATTTTGGAAAATGGAGGTAAAAGTTGATGTGAAAAGTGAAAAAGTTGATATGAAAGGTGTAATGATGATGTTTTTTTTAATAAGTTGGATTTACGAAGCAACACATTTAAAAAGGGATGGAGGGAGCATCATTCTTGTGTGAAGCTCCTTCCAAAACCTCGTTTTTATTTTTTGGAGTATTATTATTTGATGGATGGCTACAATACACACCCATTAAAGGTGTGTATCATATGCACCTATTGTATGGTCCAGATTGTGACACCTCATTAACAATCGTAACATTTTTTAGTGTTTCGTAACTTTTCATCAATATGATTCCTAACATTTTCTATGATTTGTAACATTTTGGTGTGTTTTGTAACTTTTATAAAAAAAATCGTAACTTTTTTAAAAAAAAATTGTAACTTTTTTAAAAAAATCGTAACTTTTATAGAGGTGTGTGTGATACACACCAAATAAGAGGTGTGTATTAGCCTTTTCCTTATTTGATTGCTTCATTTTTTATTGTTCACAATTCTAAATGATCTATATATACAAAAATTCAACTAAACTCGAGGACAATAGATGAGATGTATAAATCAATTGTTAGGGCATCTCTAATGCACTACCTAAAAAACTACCCTAAAATGCCCTAACTAGTTAACTAAGAAAAATTCAAAAAATGTTCTCTAGTGCACAAAAATTGACTCCCTAAAATCCTAGTTGCCACCCCTTACTCCCTAAAGTGTCTCAAGTCACTACCTAAATTTGGGGAGAGATTTAAGGAGAGAGAAAGAGGAGGGAGATAGAGAGAGAGAGAAGGGAAGTTGGAGAGAGACTGAGAGAGAATGACTTTAAGGAGAGAGAGAGAGAGGAGAGAAGAAGAAAAGACTAAAAGATAATAAATATATATAGGTAGCCCATTAAAGTGCATTCTTTATTAGCTAGCCAACGAAGTTCTTAGGACCCCACATATGCTTAGGTGTATACTTTAACAAACATTTTATAGGTAATGCACTAGAGATGCTTTTAGCATCCACATTGGAATAACCAAAATCAAAAGGTTGCTAAGGTTAGCAATGTTTGTCCAAAAAAGTGCTCACATAGGAATAATCAAACTTAGCAACCCTCTAGCAAATAACGAAATTCTGCCCCTTCAATAACCAAAACTAGCAACCTTTCTCATTAACCAAATTTAAGTGGACCCCACCATAACAAAGAAATTTCACTCGCAGGTGCACAACACGCGTTTCTAATTGGTCTTGCCAGGCTGCCAAGTTCTCTCTCCTCTTTCCTCTTCATTTGCACCGTTAATGAAGCTTGTCTCGATTAAGAGCTATTCAACTCACCGTCGCCGGATTAAGGTACCCACGTTCACTTTTCTTTCGATTAACGTTAGTCTGAACATAAATACTAAGTTCAATTTACAGAGAAAAAAAAAACGTTAATCTGAACACGATGTGATTCAAAAATGGTCTTTGATTTGGGGGTTCTTCTTGGTGATCATTGTTATCCTAGTACATATAGAGTTTTCAATTTCCAGACCCAAATTAGTTGAGTATTTTGGACGAAATGCCCATTGGATGTCCTTAGAAGTTAAGTCATGTTATCAATTCTAAGTGGGTCAGCTCAACTTAGACTTTGTCTCGATTTTAGTCGGGCTTCCTGTTAGTCGACAGTGGAATTGGGTTCTGCGAGATTAATCATGTAATGCGTGTAAGTTGATTTAGACAACCTAAGTTTTCACATCTAGGGTAGGGTTAATACTCCATCCATCCTATTTTAACTGCTCCCTACAGAGATTCTAACTTTTTAAGAAGTAAATTTATTGTTTTAGATTTCCAAAATTAACCTTTGCAACTGTGAAGTAAGTTTAATGTATTTAAAATTGCTCATATCTTGCAGTATGGATCTCAAAAATATTTAATAATCTTGTTTGATACATCTCGATTAACTCATAAGTCCCCAGGAAAAACTACTTTGTCAATCCCTTGGTTCATCAAAACAAGGTTATTAATTGGTTAGTCCTTTGTTTCAACTAAACAAAAAGAAAAGGAAAAATAAAAGGGGAGAGAATAAAGGGCTATTGCCATATTGTTTAGGCACGAATATTGGGTAGTTGTGTGGAGGAAACTTTTCTAAGAGATACTATATGAATTATAATCAATTAGTGAAAAGTTGGTGGGAGATAGGAGAGCACATGCACTTATTAATTGGAATGGACATCACCAATTTAGGTTTATAAGATCATTTATCAACTTTTGTTATTAGGGATTGGATCTTCTCAAGTCCTTAATTTGGACGGGACAGAATAGTTCAAATTTGGATCGTCCATTTAATTGCTGCAATTAACAGTTTAGATTTGTTCAAGAACTCGATCAAATCCAGTTAAAAAAAAAAAAGAACTCGATCAAATAGAAATCATTAATTGTACCAATGTGTGGTCCAAATTTGGACTGTCACGTTTTTTACCCAATTCAAAATTTGGAGTAATCTTTTGTTTACCTAAAAATGTTCATGTATAGTTTGAGCTTCTTATATCTAAAGAGGAACGCAACACATATGCAGAGGAGTTCTAATGAAAATTAAAGAATTTTTACTCCTCCTAATGAGCTTCTTATAAGACTATTATTGTGGGACAAAGAGAAAAAAAAAAATAGTTACATTTGCTTGCCACCTCCGAATCGGAATACTGGCTCCGTCTCTGAACGCGATAATATATCACTCGAGTAATTCTTGCATTCCGATGACGGAAATGACCTCGTGGGAGATTTGCAATCTAACTCAACTAGGCTACTCAGAAGAGAAGAAAATCCACATTTTAGGGGACAGAACTGGAAAAAGTAAGACTTTATGGATCATGCAAGAAATAGGATAAAGATACGCGTACAGAGAAATGGGACCGAAAAATGTACCGATCGAGTTCAGGAACCCACTTTTGGGTCCCACACGAGTGATCCGAACCGTTCATTGTTCTTAAAATATTTTTCCGAGGGGCCCCACAAAATTTCAGTTCAATCGGACGGTTGGAAGTGCTCGAACCAAAGTCTCACCGTTTGAATCGAAAAATGTTTTAAGAACAATGACGGTTCGGATCACTCGTGTGGGACCCAAAAGTGGGTCCCCGAACTCGATCGGTACATTTTCGGTGCTCCCCGTTCTGTACGGGTAGCACAGTCCCAAGAAATAATTTCCACTCCACCTAGGGGTGGAAAAAAAACCGGCGGGACCCGAACCGAACCGAAAACCGAAATTTCGGTCCGGTTTTCGGTCGGTCCATGCTTTAAAAAAACCGAAAAACCCGACCGAAAAAACCGAAATATTTTTCGGTTCGGTTTCGGTTTTGTGGAATGACAGTCGAACCGAACCGAACCGAACCGAACCGAAGTAAGACCGAACCGATGATGGACCGAACCGACCTAGCCCCGAACCGAACCGAATTATAAACCTAATCAATACCATCCATTTCCTTTGATCTACACCGTCCATCTATGACCTATAAAAATAAAACCCTAACCTAACAAGTAACTTATCTCCATCACTACTCAGCAGCACTCAACAGTACACGACCTCTCTTCTCTCCTTCTCCCTCTCCCACCAGGCCACCATGAATCTCTGATCTCTCTACTCGACTACTCCCACCATCGTTGTCTTCAATCTCTTGCACATCAACAAGAACAAGTAACCTACAAAACCCATAGTCAGGTGTAAACCACACCAGTCGACATCTACTCTACTAGTACTTGGAATTCGACAGTCGACATCTACTCTACAGTCTCTACTAGTACTCGACAGTCGACATCTACTCTCTCTACTAAGAGAAACCGGTGAGTTGATTTACACACCTGACTGCCTGACCTTATCTCTCTGATCTCTTTACTCCCACCATCGTTGCTTCTATTTTGTAAAAATCTTGTATTTTGTGAAAATCTACCGAGAGATGGCATCTCTAACGACACAGTACACACAATCTCAAAATCTCTCTCTTTTTTACAGATTTTATTTCTATTTTCTAGGGTTTCACTGTCATAAGAGGGCTGCTTGCTGGAAGAGTGAGGAGTGAAGTATTTTGTGAAGAATTTGATTTGATTTCAGTTTGAAGGTAGGCAGTTTTCTTGGTGACCGAAGAGTCAATTTTCCAGTAATAAATTATAGAACACCTATTTTTTAAATCAACATCGAACACCTAGCTACATTGGTACCTTTTCCTATAGTTTGGAACACAAGAAAGTAGGAGTACTAAATATGGCACCTAATTCCCCAGATAACAGAATACTAAGTATAATGACATTTACGATGCAGCAAGTCAACGAATTGCTTCATCCATGTAGTAACTAGTTACCTCTGACAGAGAGAGAGAGCTAGAGAGTTCCAAGAAATGGTACGTTAACGATAATTCTACCATTAACCGATCCCTCAATACTTTGGGAGAAAATTTTGGATTTGGGTAGAGTAGATCCACGTGGTGCCTAGAACCACATCCGAGCCGTCCAAAACATTTTTGGACGGCCCAGATCTATAGTTACATTTTTTTGTAAATTTGAACCTTGCTATTCATACAGACTGGGTGGGTACCGACCCGCGTCAGGGACCCCTTTTTGGGTTTCAAACGGTCAATTTGAACCGTTCATTCATCTCAAAATCAAAATCAGAGTTGGCCGCCTTGGGAATCGATGCAATCGGACGGACCTAAGCGCTCGATCTAAAATCACCCCATTTCACTCAAAAAAAAAAAGAGAACTTGATCAAATAGGAATCATTAATTGTACCAATGTGTGGTCCAAATTTGGACTGTCACGTTTCTGACCCAATTCAAAATTTGGAGTCATCTTTTGTTTACCTAAAAATGTTCATGTATAGTTTGAGCTTCTTATATCTAAAGAGGAACGCAACACATATGCAGAGGAGTTCTAATGAAAATTAAAGAATTTTTACTCTTCCTAATGAACAAAATACTCAATTCAATGATTGTACGCGGATTCTTTTGTAGATTTATGACCACAGCCACTGTAGGTCTCGGCTATTTCTATTTCTTCGTTGTAGCCAGCTTCTTCGAAAAAGACAACGGTAGGAGTGCTGGCTGGTTTTGTTACGGGACAGTTCGTGATGTTTGCATCGGTCTATAATAGGCCACTCCCTGGCCCGAATGCAAAATTAACTAAATAAAAAAGAGAGAAAATTATTTTTAGAAAAAAGGTCTTATGAAAATTGCCAAGGTAGTAGGTGTTATGTTACTTTGACTCTGCAAATTGGCATAGAATATGTTTTACTGAAGCATTATTGAAAGCTAGGCAATAATGAATATGAAGGATAAAGAAACGCAACTCGAATTTTTGTCAATGAAATTTCTGAATTTTTATTTGTTGCACTATGAGTTTCTCCATCACATGAAAATCCAAGGATAGATCACGACTAGTAGTACCCCATTTTGTAGAATTAACACGCGATCAGAGACGGAGCTTTTAAGTCGGGGAGGTGGCATGTGCCACCCTCAGGTTAAAAAAAAAAAACTAATTTTGTATTGCAAGAGTAGTGTTATTCTTCAAAACATGTGTATTATTCTTGGTATTAAGCATATTGATGAGCGATTAATCGATGAAAGTGTGTAATTTCTGGGTATTAAGTATGTTGATGGATATTTAACCTATGAAAATGTGTATTTTTCCGGGTATTAGAAATAATTAATTTTAGAACACTTGTACTTTTTTAAATACTAATTACTCCCTCCGACCGTAAAGATAATCCTCTACCCAAAAAAAACAATTTTGGGATAAAAAATAAAATACTTCTATGCATAATTTCTAACATTTCTTGACACAAACTTAAAGAACTAATTGAGATTTTTATCCAAAAATTGCACGTCATTTTACAAGACTATTATTGTGGGACAAAGAGAAAAAAAAATAATTGCATTTGAGTGCCACCTCCGAATTGGAATACTGGCTCCGTCCCTGAACGCGATAATATATCACTCGAGTAATTCTTGCATTCCGATGACGGAAATGACCTTGTAGCGGCCGGGGGATCAAGGGGGTCTCGTCATCCTCGGCAGCGTCCCCCCGAGGGAACGAGGGTCCGCAGTGGTCCCCTCCTAACCGCCACGAAACGCCGAGGGAGGCTTCCCCCGGAGAGAGCAGGTTCGGCCAGACTCTCACCTCCGAAGATCGCGCCGGGAGCGTCCAGAGTTGCCTTCGTGGTACTGTTCCCGAGGGTACCCCGGACCGAGTCGATTGACCTCGGTACCGGGGCGGGTCGCGTCAGGTGGCAGGGGGCTCGATCGAGACACCTCCTGACAGTCTGAGTGGCACATTAATGAGCTCAACCACCCCACGTGCACTGCGTCATGGCAATCCACCAACCCTGCAAACCTACGCCTGCAGGGGGGTGGGCGATTTGACTAATAGGGACATTAAGGGCACGTGACGCCTCTGGGAGCACAGCGGCCGAGGAGCCACTTGAGGGGCATACGTCGATCCATGCATTCAATGCGATGTCAGGGGCGGGGCGCGTGAGGCCCCCGAAGGGCGTGCCGAACACGCGCTCCCTCGCCTATAAATATGGCTCTCACCCCCTCCACACACGGATCCTCTACACACAACTCTCTCTCTCTCGACATTCAGCTCTGAACTACTCTCTCTCTCTCTTTAGTTCTCCACTATACTTCTTCCTCAGTCGCTGACTTAGCCATCGGAGTGCCTTCCCGGACCACCACCGTCCGGGCTAAGTACTAACGTGGTTGCTCTCTTGTGCAGGTCCTACTCTGGCGTACCCCAGCAGCTCCGGTACCCCTCTCTGACGAGTCTCAAGGGGCCAAGTGAGGTTCAGCCCAGCTCCTCCCCCCTCAGTGTAATTCCAAACGGGCAAAGAGGCCAGTCCGGTGAAGAGTTCCCCCACAGACCTCGTGGGAGATTTGCAATCTAACTCAACTAGGCTACTCAGAAGAGAAGAAAATCCACATTTTAGGGCACAGAACTGCAAAAGTAAGACTTTATGGATCATGCAAGAAATAATTTCCACTCCACCCCAAATCAATCTTGAAAGTAGGCAGTTTTCTTGGTGACCGAAGAGTCAATTTTCCAGTAATAAATTATAGAACACCTATTTTTTAAATCAACATCGAACACCTAGCTACATTGGTACCTTTTCCTATAGTTTGGAACACAAGAAAGTAGGAGTACTAAATATGGCACCTAATTCCCCAGATAACAGAATACTACTAAGTATAATGACATTTACGATGGAGCAAGTCAACGAATTGCTTCATCCATGTAGTATTGTAGTTACCTCTGACACAGAGAGAGAGCTAGAGAGAGAGAGAGAGAGTTCCAAGAAATGGTATGTTAACGATAATTCTACCATTAACCGATCCCTCAATACTTTGGCAGAAAATTTTGGATACGGGTAGAGTAGATTAGATCCACGTGGTGCCTAGAATCACATCCGAGCCGTCCAAACATTTTTGGACGGCCCAGATCTGTGGTGACATTTTTTGTAAATTTGAACCTTGCTATTCATACAGACTGGGTGGGTATCGACCTGCGTCAGGGATCCCTTTTTGGGTTCCAAACGGTCAATCCGAACCGTTCATTCATCTCAAAATCAAAATCCGAGTTGGCCGCCGTGGGAATCGATGCAATCGGACGGACCTAAGAGCTCGATCGAAAATCACCCCATTTCACTCAAAAACATTTTGAACGAAATGGGGTAATTTTTTTATCTAGATCTTTGGGCCGTCTGATTGCATCGATTCTGCCCACTCAGAATTTGATTTTGAGATGGATGAACAGTTTGGATTTACTGTTTGGGACCCACAAGGGGGTCTCCGACACTGGTCGGTACACTCCGGTCAGTACCACTGGATTTACGGGTAAATTTTGGGACCAAATTTACCCCATAGATCTGGGCCGTCCAAAACATTTTTGGACGGCCCGGATGTGGTGCTGGGCACCATGTGGATCTATCCTACTTGTACCCAAAATTTTCTCAAAAATTGGACAACCTTTATGTGAAGAACAATTAGTTTAATCGGATATCGATAAATGAACGACTCAAATTCGTAGGAGGTGTGCACATTTTTTATACGAGGGACGGAGAGACTTCTAGGCAATGGTATGTTCATGATAATCCTACTGGTAACGATCCTGGCTATAGAAAATGTGCAAACCCCATGGGTGACGCTCACCTTGTGTCCCATGTAGAAGAATCCGAAAATTAGACAAGTTGATCAATACCGGTACCAAATTGAACATATTTTGTTTGCAGAACATGTTTTGAAATTATTCTGTGTAAAATAAACGGCTAGAATCATTTGTGAATGACCCGAGATGGACCCTGCACATGGAATCTGTGTATTTTTCGTAAATACCCATGGCCGGATTCCTATGTTAACACAAACTTCAAAATCAAGTATATGTACCACCTAAAAATATAGTACTTCCAAATTAATATTTTTTGATTCGAAAATTGACCGTCTTTTCGTATGTCACGAGTATAATTTTGAGACGGAGAGAGTATTTCATACTCGAGGATCTGTACCCAACTACCCATGGCCGGATTCCTAAGTTAATCACACAAACTTCAAAATTATAGCACCATGTAAATGTACATTATTGAGTATACCAATGGTTTGGGAATATCAGATGAACATGAAATTATGAGAGCTAGGCTTTGCACAGTTTGAGACACTTAAAATTCAGTCAAAGGCTTTCAATGCCATGCATAAAAGTACGACAAAGCGGGAAATTATGACGTTTAATATTAAAAAGCTGTAAATCAGCTTTAAATTGGAAGATTAATTGGCTAACCAAAGCTCAACCCAGTTCACCCCACATCATTAAAAGTTAAACATCTTATCAAAAAGTAGAAGACAACATAATTAATCTGGACCCCAAAAGACAAAGGGAAAAAACATTATGTTTTTTTATAACTCAATTGTCCGGGCAGTTTTCGCATACCTCAATTAATCTTAAGAGTTAACAACCCAATCTCACCACTCTCTTGCGGGAGTCTAGCTAGAGCCGGAGCAAAATTCTGTGTGACTATTCCAAAGCAGTTAATAGTACCTGAAAAGTTTCAAATTTGAAACCTTAAGAAGAAATAAACCCATAAATTCTATGTCTTGAGCACGAGACCAACCCTTGGGATTGACGGGGGAAAAAATTAGACAAGATCACATGGAAAACTTAATGTTCCAAATTGCATTTATCTTGCAGAGGAGACATATCAGTCTTCAGACACTCTTTTGCATACTGTCTTGATCACCACCAAAAAGGAGCAATTTATTTGGTGGCGGGCGGGCACCGTGTGGCCGTGTCCGAGTACTCATCTCAGCCATCAAAAATACTTATTGGACCGTCCGGATTTTAGAGAGAGAGAGAGAGAAGAAGAAGAAGAAGAAGAAGAAATCTGGACCATCCAAAATACTTTGGACGACAGGACAAAAAAAAAATTCCAACATGGAGATATGTCAAGTGGGCGATTTCATATTTCCAATGGGCTAAGCCCAATTGAGCCCATTTCTTAGGCAGGACTCAGAAATAGACACTATCATTTCTTACGCCCAATGTCTTCTTTTCAACGGCACAATTCCAATAAGGGGTGCACATTCATCGGGCTGGGTTTCACGCTAAATTTTTTGCTAATGTCAAAATACAACTTGTTATCACAAAAAATACCATCAATTTCTCCATAGATTAGTTTACGTTTTCCTTTTTCTAATATTTTGTTTAGTAGTTCGTCGTAATTTTTGAATTAATTATTAGTCTCGACAAGAGGAATCTGAAAAATATAAAAATGTCGACCGAAGTTCAAAAAGTTTCTATAAGACTAAAATAATATTAAAAAAATGTCACCTGTTTGGTATTTTCTTCATCTTAAATGAACTTTTTGTTTTTGCTTTTGGTCACAATATTATATTCTTAAAATTTCTCTCGTTGAGATGAATGATTAATCCACAATATATAACGTGAATCTAACATAAATTCAAAAAAGGAAAACAAAAATACCATGTAGTCCATTTCGCTAGAAGAAATGAACGAGAGCAGGAGCAAAACTCTGTGTGAACTAGTCCACAGAAGTTAATAGTACCTAAAAAGTTTCGAACTTGAGACATCAGGAAGAAACAAACCCATAAATTTCATGTCTTCAGCACGAGACCAACCCCTTGGGATTGACCAGGGAAAAACATTAGACAAGATCACATTGAAAATTTAATGTTCCAAATTGCTTTTATCTAGCAAAGGAGACAATTTAGAGTCTTCAGACACTCTTTTGCATACCGTCTTGATCACCACCAAAAGGATTAACTTTTGGGTGCCGGCCGGGTGCCGCGTGGCCATGCCCGAGTGCTCATGTCAGCCATCGAAAACCCGTTTGGACAATTCGGATTTTAGAGAGAGAAAAGAAAGAAATCTGGGTCATCCAAAACACTTTTGGACGACTGGGACAAAAAAAATTCCCCGCCATGGAGATAAGCCCCAATTGAGCCCATTCCTTTGGTAGGAGTCACAAACAGATACTATCATTTCTTAGGCCGAAGATCCTCTTTTCAACGGCACAATTCAATAAGGGGTGCACATTCATCGGGCTGGGTTTGGACCTAAGTCACGCTAAATTTTTAACTAATGTCAAAATACAACATGGTTTCACTAAAAATACCATTAATTTTTTCTTTGATTAGTTGTTTGGTATGTTTTCCTTTCTGTAATATTTTGTTTAGTATTTCATTATAATTTTTGAATTAATTATTCGTTTCGACGATAGAAATCTGAAAAATATAAATGACCGAAGTTGAAAAAGTTTATATAAGACTAAAAAATACAAAACTGATTTGAGATTTTTGGTGTTAATTGGGAATGGACGAAAACTAATTTGAGATTTTTGGTGTTAATTGGGAAATCCGTTTGAAGGAGCGTGATTTTAGGGATTGGGTTTTATCCCCAAATCCCGTAATTGCAGTGGAGGACCTCATAATTTAGAAATTGGTCCACTTTCTTCCACCCCTATATGCAACATTTAATTTAATCCTCGATCCATTAATATGTTATATATATATATATATATAGGATAATGATCCGTTGAGGGATCCCTTAACCAAAAAACCGTGCGGACCACCCCTTTTTTCACCTTTCCGAGCCAAATTTTGACGATCCGAACTGCTCAATGTTTTTAAAATGCATTTTCCAAGGTCCCCGCGGAAAACCTTCAAAAAAAAATACACGGAAGGGCTTGATCCATACAGTTTTTGGTTACGGTAAAAACTGTCCATACAGTTTTCGGTAATTGTATGGATCAAGCCCTTCCGGATATTTTTTTTGGAAGATTTTCCGCGTGGACCTTGGAAAATGCATTTTAAAAACATTGAGCGGTTCGGATCGTCAAAATTTGGCTCGGAAAGGTGAAAAAGGGGGTGGTCCGCACGGTTTTTTTGGTTAAGGGATCCCTCAACGGATCATTATCCTATATATATATATATATAAGGGCAATTTAGGGATTATTTGAATCTTGGGATGTAAACATAACTCCTTAAAATGCTCAGGATGATTTTCTAATTCTTAGTGGATAAAAGGATGATTAAACGTAACCTTTGGTATTTGTGGACTTCGAGTTCGGACGTCGGGGGTGCATATTTGGGGCAATGATTTGGACAGTGAGTTGGAACTTTCTGGTGTCAGAGGCGACGGCGAGAGGGAGGATGGCTGATGGCGACTTGGGATTGCGAGGAGGATTGAAGGTTTTGGACAACGAATTGGGATTGTTGGGTGAAGATTTGGTCCCGAACCTTTGGAGTTGCTGGGTGAAGAATTTCAATTTCTTTTCTAGGTTTTTAAATGGCAAGGAACAGAGGTTTTGAATTGAGGAAGGAGCATGGAGTGATTTTCGGAATTGATATTTATCATCAATTCCCACAATTACGGCTCAAGTCCGGTAAATATTGATTTCAGTCCTAATTTCTCCACCTATATAGTATACTCACAATCTAGTCCTCAAAAATAGAATTCAGTCCCTAATCTTCTTATATAAGGGCAATATTGGGTTTATTTGAATTTCTGGATAAAAACATAATTCCAAAGAGAGCATAGGATGAAACCACAATTTCAAGGTAGTTTGAGGAGGGATTATTTAAGTGCCCCTTTATTTTAGTATTTGATTGCTAATATACAAAATAAAAACACATGCACACGTTGTGTTACGTGAGCCGGAATGAGTTCTATTATATGTATAACTCTTAGTTTGCTACTTTTTAAACGGGTTAAAAAAAACCAACCCAACCCAATTCCATGGACCTAACTAACAATTCCAAATCCTTATAAAAGTGGGCTAGGAGCCGGCCGATGTGCACCCGTAGTTCCAATACATTGAACAAATACTTATCCCATAATCTTAATGCAAACATCACTTGCAAGATTGTACTATAAGTAAGTTGAAGGTTGCTGTTAAGATTTCTTGTTACATTTGAAATCTCAAAGAAATTATTAGAAAGAGATAGTACTATCTTAGAAAACGGCAATTTTTTTTTAGAAAATGGCCATTTGACAGTGGATTGATCAGCTAAATATCTAGACCTAGCAGAGCCATCTTTTTTTTTTTTTTGAAAATGTCAAGTCAATTCCATTACGGAAAATGCCCGAGGGCAGTACAGATTTCATCAGAAACAAACAGGAATGAACCAAAACTATCAAAATCTAGACGGTGGCACCCCTGCCCGAGGCAGACCAACAACTAGGCTGGGCTAGGAACCTGTCCTTGATCTGCTAGTAGAGATCCCAAGGGAAAACAACTCAAACCCTAACACTAATCACGAGATGAAATCAAAGTAACAAGCACCCGAAAAGGGGCTAATAAACCACCTATCAAAGGGGTAACCAGCTAAACCAAAACTGAAAAATAAACTGAAAATAAAATAAAAAACCAAAAAAACCTCCGGTGGAGTAACTCCAAGCAGATCCACCGCACGGAACACCATCGGCTTATTAGCGGAGGGCCCAATCCGAAACCCCTTCAAAGAACTCGACCCCCGATATGACCTACCCAAGGAAGGTGGAGCAACGGTGGTGGCAGCGGGAAGAGGAGAAGCGGAGCAGCGGCGGCAACGGGAAGATGAGAAGCGGAGAGGTAGAGGTTGGGAGAGGAGAGGTAGGACATGGAGGCTGGGGGGAGAGGAGTGGATCAAGAAAAGGGGGGAGAGGGGAGAAGGCCGGTTGGAAGAAGAAGGGGGGGGCGGCGGCGCATCCCCTCCCCAGCAAAACCTAAAACTTACCCTCTCTCTCTCTAGGTTTTCTTTCGGCAATCCCGGTCCTTTAGCAGAGCCATCTAATCTCACAAAAATCTTTATACAAAGGTTGCAGCAAAAGGGCCTGTTAATGGACCGGATTGGATTCCTGAATACAATTTGGATCTGATCTGGATAAATCCGAATCTGATCCGATTAAGATCCGAATCCGGACTTGCGAAAGCAAATTACAAAACCCTCCTTTTTACCTCATACCCAAAGCCAGCCCCCTCTCTCTCTCCCTCTCTGGCAACATCAATCTTCATCAGAGGCTATTTACCAGCAAGAGGCTGATTAGAAGCTCAAGCTCCAAGAACTAGCTTGGAGGAAAAGAAAAGCTTTAACAGAACGGGAGAAAACCATACGATGAACACAGTCGCTTCCAACTCATACGATGGACCCGATCAAAAACAATAGCAACAACGGCACCCAAAAACTCAGCCACTCTCATTTGACTCTATAGCCTATATTCAAAACCAACTGGTGTCAACACGAAAGGAAAATTCAGATCAACTTCACCACCAGCTGGAATAGGACTCCGGAAAATTCAGTTAATCTCGTATTGATCCCGAGTTGCGTTAGTCTATGGTTTCCATGAGGCATAATTTTAGAATCCCCCACAGAGATCTTACCCACTTCGATGCCCAATCTATTGAATAGTTTTGGTCCCGGTTTTAGCGAGGATACAGGGACCCCACACAGAATTTTTGCGACATCATCCCAGCATTAGTAATAATGAGCAAACTCCTTGAATAAGAATTTGGCCATTCTCTAAAGTATTATGGAAAAATCTAAATTCTGCCCGCTGGGCTCACACTAATAGTGCACTCTTACCGGTCAAAGAATGGTCTTAGTGACAGCGTTGCTCTTACCGGAAAAAATACAATCTTATCGGTCAAAAAATGGTCTTAGCTATTGGGCTATCACTTGAAGGATCCAAGTTTATAGTAACTACATACAAACCCTATAGGTTGAAACTATGTAGCATGTGACAAGCATATCACACGGAATCAGAGGCAGAACTTCCTAGTGCAGAAAACAGATCACGGATTTTCAATCCAAAAGAAGGGTTAGCAAAGTTAGAAATTGATTCCAATTTTCAAAAAGTCATGCAATATTACGTTGTAGGTGTCACACACTCTAATTTGGAAATCTCACATCAGTGCTTTATGCTATAACCAGCACAGAGTAACAGGAACAAAGTAAGAAGATGTGTATACGCAGGACACCACACCAGTAGCTCTGAGTATGGATAAACATAGAACCACCCAAACCTGGTTATACCATTACTCTCATCTCCCAATTAGCTAGGACCCAAATGAAAAAAACCATCTTGAATGTCTTCCCCAGAATATTTTCCAGATGGACTGCTGATCTCTATACTTTGACATATGCTAAAGAAGAAAAGCTTTAACAGAAGGGGCGAAAAGAAGTAACATCATTCCGCGCATATTCACTTGCAACCCATATGATGACCCGATCACGAACAATAGCAAAAACGACATCCATTAAAATGCTGAATATTTTTAACCCAAAACTAAGCCACTCTCATTTGACTCCATAGCCTGTACCCAAAACTAATTGGTATCTATAGCAAAGGAAACAAGAAAAAATAATAATAATAACACACCTAAAAGAAACCAAATCTCCGAGGGAGTGTTACCCACCCAAATTCATGACTAGTAGTCCACACTAAAACCGTATCTGCACTGAACAATTGTGGCACTCAAAATCAAAATATTGCGATCCCAACGAATGAAGTGCCTTTTTCTTCACACTATAAATATTTCCTATCATCCCTCATCATCTTACTGGCAACCTAAAGTCCAAATTCAGATCAACTCCACCACAAGTCCAAAAAGGACTCTGGAAAATTCAGTTAATCTAGTATTGATCCCAAGTTGCATTAGTATGGTGGCCATTAGAGTACCCCCCAGAGATCTTACCCCCTTCAAGCGGGGGTATAGGGCCATACGCGTAGAATTTTTGCGACATCATCCAAGGGTAGAGAGGTTTTCCCAAGACACTGCTACATAATGAGCAAACTCCGAGAATAAGAATTTGGGCATACTCTATAATCTAAAGTAACTACAACGGATAAGTACATAGGAATATGTTGAAACATACAACAGATTTTCAATCCAAAAGAAGGTTTAGCAAAGTTTGAAATTGTACATATGTTGAATATACAACAGATTTTCAATCCAAACGAAGGGTTAGCAAAGTTTGGAATTGTACGTGGGTGGCCCCCTTGATGCCTTAACAATAAAATTTTATTACTTACACAAAAGAAAGTTCGAAGTTGATTCCATATATCAAAAAGTTATCCAATAATACTTATTCAGAAACACAACCATACAAGAAATAAGGCAGCAAGCTCATGCAGATTGTATTAGACATTCAAAAAAAGGACCAAAGAAGTGAAAGAACCAAAGAACTCAAGAGGACTCCCAATTCAGATAAACAACAGAAACAAACACTAACTTATTAATTTCCCAAGCTACTGGTCAACAAAACATTTTCCCAGGCATAGAGTGAATATGCAGGACATTAGTAGCTTTGATTAATTGATATTATCAAACAGAAGCAGCACTCTCAATGTATTGATAAGCATTATACCATTCAAACCTGTTTGTTCGACTACTCTCATTACAATTCGCATCTGCAGATGAGGTAGTAGGAGCGAAATCAAGAACTTTCTTGAATGGCTTCCCCGTGAGGTTGTACCAGATGACCGTCCCATTTACATTTAGCTGAACCACCAACAATGATTCTTCTTCATCACCATTTCCCCTCCGTAGAATGCAAAGGATGGAGAACAAACTCTTCGAATCCAAACCCATCTCCAGAAACGCATCTCTAACGTCACTGACAGTAACAATGTACTTCACAAACCAACCAGAGTAGTCTCTCTCCATCTCGTATATCCTATACTCCGCTACAATCCAAGGCATATTATCACATGCAACATGATGCAAATGGTTTGAAGACTCTCCAAAATACCGAACCCTTCTACTAATGGGACGAGGCATTGGCAGTGTGTGTATGCTTTCTTGTTCTACATTGAAGTACAATGAATCCCCACCATTACAACTAATCCAATTAATCGCACCGTTCCAGAAAACCCCCCCAGGGAACCATATCATATTAAAATCAACCCCAACTGGGGCGGTGAAAGCCTCACCAGAAGGCCTCCAAGAGTAGGTCTCGGAGGAGTAAATCTCAATCTGACGATACGGGACACTTTTGGACGACAACACAGAGTCTCTAACGCAGATTACTTTGTAGTGAGGTGATTTCAACGGATCAAAAGCTATATTAACTCCAAAACACCTCAAGTGATGAAACTCGAGGCCGGGTATATCTAGGTTTCTGGTTTGCCAAGTTGTGGGATTGACCACAAAGTATTTTCTGTTAACGGAGTCATAACAAGAGAGCAAGCCATTACAAGACTGCAAAATGAATACCTTTGTTTTTTGGTTGAAGAAAGCAAGGTGATCGATTAGATCCGTGTCGTGGTGGTGGTGGTGGAATGGGAGATAAGAGGGTTTGGGTATGCAGGTGTGTTCGATGCCAAGTGAGAGAGTGTGAGATCGGTGCAAGAATATACCAGAAGGGGGTTTAAGGATAGGGTTTAGGCGGAAAGAGAAGTAGGGGGAGGAAATTACAGAGAGCCAGTGTTTGGATACGGATTTAGCTCTGGTTAGTGGTTTGAGTGGTAATCGTAGTAGGATTTCCGGTAGGAGATCGTCGCTACCGGCTATGGCGGCAGCGGATGAGGAGGTCTCGTCAACGAGCATTGTTGGTGTTTGGACTTTGGAATCGTTGGATCACACAAACAACCCAGAGATCAAAGATACAGAAAACAATGGAGGTTTACAAACCCATGAATCATCTCTGTTTTGTGTACCAAAGGAAGAAGTTGAAGGATTTCCCAAAAAAAAAAAAAAAAAGGGTGAGACAAAGGGAAGTCTATTGTGTAGTTGAGTTTTCGCAGGGGGGACGAAAATGTTAATCACCCATAATTTTTTTTTTATAAATTGTTTAGAATTTGAAATCAGGCTTAGGTTCACTTTTTGATTCATTGATTTCAAATTCTAAGCGAAGTTTGAGAATATTTTATGGAAAACAATTTGAGTACCGAATGGGTACCACGTAGCCGAGCCTACGTACGTGATAACCGAATGGTGCATCCGGACCGTCCAAAAGTTTATTGGACGGCCTAAGTCGAAACCCTCTCTTTCCCCTTTCTCTCTCCATAATCCGGACCGTCTAAAATTGAAATTGACGGTTTAGATCGCACGAGTGAAACTAAAAAGTTGCTCCATTTTTGGGTATATGGCACTTCTTTTTGGTACTTTAATAATCATCTATGACAATTTGTTGAAACTACTCCCTCCGTCCCAAAAAGTTTGGTCTACTTTTTTTTTTTGCCGTCTCAAAGTATAGGACAAATTTAAAAATTTCAACAAAGGAAAGTTGGTAAATTCTATTTCTACCCTTGAGATGCTTTTAACAATCAAAACAATGAGACCAAAAGAAAAATATTTGAAAATATTTAAGTTTAAAGTGCGTTTTAAATTTTTGAAAAAGGTCTCTAATTACATTGGCGGCAAGATTTTCCGCTTTACGGAAAACAATTTAAATTCAAAACTTGACTAACTCCTATTTTATTAGAGTCAACTAATGAAGTGCAAACTTGAAAAATAACAAGTTTTGGGTAACAATGTGTATTGTACATAAAAAATTTGAAAATTTGTAAGTAGACCAAACTTTTTGAGACGAATGGAGTAATTATTATTCCACAGAAACGGGGGTTGTTGTCCCTTTAAGGGATAGCATGCGTGTTAACCCCATCCAAGCTGTCTGTGTTCGGTGATCAACGGCCCAGATCTGTTCGGATCCAAACAGATCTGTGTCGTCCATTACCGAACTAATCTAGGCTATTAATTGCCGACCATGAACACCCTGGATGGGGTCAGCACGCCCCCGTCCATTATTCCACATGGCACATGGTATGGTTGGTGTATTGGTGGGGTTATTTATTGTTTAGCAGTATATCTCTTTGTTGGAAACTGCTGTACATCACAGAGTTTTAACCCCAAGTCCTTGTTATCAATTGTTGTGGGACTGGGAGTGTTCCACCAATAATGTTTTCAGAATAAATTGATTTTTCACAGTTTTTTATGTGACGTATTGTGAGAGAATGACTTGTCTTACTTTTTAGAAAAAAAAACCGTTTTTTGTTAGTGAAACACCCCTAAGAGGCTTTGGTCCTGGCTTTGATCGGACATTCGCTAGAGGTTGACAAAATTGATGCCCCGATGATTATTCGAAGCACGCACGTATGTTTGCCTGAAAACCTAAATTTTACGAATTATCAATGATATTTATTTCCTTGCACATGGCACAATATCTGATGAATACACAGAATTTAGAACTGGAGGATCAGTTTACTGTCATTTCTTGTTTTCCCCTTAAATCTCTTTATGTTCTTCTTCGGAATGGTTTCGAAAATTAATCAACAGAATGATAATTTTTTGACCTTCCAAGTTCCAAACGAATGACAAGTACCAAAACCAATTATGAATTTTGCGTTTGAATGTTATCAGAAATTCCTCTTGATTTGATTGTATGTATTAGTCTATGAGACTAGTACTAAAGATCATTCTTTAATTAATTTTCTTTTGTCAATCGATAGAAGAGATTAATTACATTAGATATGAAGTACAAAGTATAAATCCGGGACATTATATCAATTGTGAGAGTCCACGAGACAACCAAGCCCGACAACTTAACCAATACAAGAAATAAGCCCGTTAAGTGGTAGAAACAAAGAAAGGAAAAGCCCCTCCACGTAAGCGGAGAGATTCGAACTCTTGACCTCCTAGTGATATACAAGAACCCTGACCAATTAAGGTAGCCCCAATTGTTTATTCCGTAATTAAATTGGAGTGAGTTGATTTAGTTTGCAAATTTGCATGGATTAAGTAATTGGTTGAGATTCTAGTCCAGCGGTTATTTTATGGTTTTCTCACAAGGGAGACCAAGGTTTGAGCCTCAGCAGAGGCGTTTGGGGTCTAGAGCTATGGATAGCTTCTAGACCCCCTCTAGACTAACTAACTCCCCCCGCTAACCCTCCACTGATCTATATCGAGTGGCAAAAAAATAAGTAATTGGTTGAGATTCATATCTGATCATAGTCTCTTGTCTTTATAATCCAATCTAACATCCCCATGTTACACGATAAAATTCCATTGCCTTTTTAATGTGTGATGAACGAGAAAAATTTGGGTGCAGGTACCGCTCACGTGGTATCTTAGCACGCATCACAGTCGTCCATCGCAGTAATTATGGAAGAGTTTCCCTAAAAGAGTTTATTTAAAATTCAGATCGTTTAAAACACTTTTGGATGGCCAAGATGCGCGCTTGGTACGGCTACGTGGTACCCATCCGGCACCCATGTTTTTGTCATGATGAACACAATGAAACAAATAATGGAGCATTTTTCATCAAGAAAACAAAAATGTTAATTGAAGGTTGAACCGGCTTCAACTAGCCCAAAGTATACCCAAATGCAAGTGGAACACATGCAAATTGGAAATTGGGTCATCAACAGAGCAACTCCGGATTTTATCCCTACTTTTGCTCAAAGTTGAATCATTTACTATAAAGCACTACAATAATCAAATTCAAATCTTTGCGTGAGTATGAATAAAAATATAACATGAATCTAACAAAAATTTTAGAAAGATAAACAAAAATACTATTTAGTCCATTTCGCTAGGAAAAATGACTTGTCTTCAAATAAGTATAAAATGCCATTTTGTCTGTTTAGTCCACTTAGTTAATAGCGTGAACTCGCCGCAAATAATGATGGATTTTGCATGTACCCAAGTGTGTAGCCTTTTCTTCACAAAGAAAGATTCAAGAAACTAGAATAACATCTATGAAACTTTTTTTTATTTTAATATTTAATTGCTAGGTAACAACACATGCACACATTGTGTTACGCGGGCCAGTCTGGAATGAGTTCTAGTATATGTATAATTTTTTATTTTATTTTGATAACCGGATGTCCGGGCCAGCGTGCCGCACCTCAACTAATTCCGAGGCCATAGAAGTAACGACCAGGCATAACCCCCAGTGGCCCCAAGAATTTTGCTCGCAAAGAGAATCGAACCTGATATCTTAGGTGGAAGCAAACCCCTAAGTCCTAAGTCAAGATCACTTTGCTTAACCCTTTGGAGTTGTATACGTATAATTCTTATTCCATCCCTTTTATTAAAGGGGTTTAAAAAAACCAATCCAACCAATTCCTAAATAACAATCCCAAACCCTTATAAAAGCATGCGAGGTTGTGCGGACTATGCAGATTAGCCGGCCAATGTGCACCCCTAATTTCCAATACAATCCTTGTCCCATAATCTTAACAAAAATGATATAGACACACCCACTCGGACACACTCTGCCACACCCCCTCTCACATGTGGGGTGGGTCCCTCCCGGGTGGGTCCCCTCACATGTGAGAGGGGGTGTGGCAGAGTGTGTCCGAGTGGGTGTGTATGTATCATTGTTCTAATCTTAACGCACAATTATACGAGAATTTGCAGAAATTAGAGAAAGTGAATTCAACAATCATCACCAAACTTGTCTAAAAACAAGAAGTACAGAAGATGGGTACAAAATAAGCTTCTCAAAAAGTGATTCACGCTGCTAATTTCACAATATGTATACAAAGGCTGCAGCAGAAGGCCTGAGCTAATTCAAACGCTAAGAACACCTCCAACGGCCTAAGCATTTTTCTAGCCATTTTGGCAAGAAAGAGGTGCTTTGGCTAGCTCCAAGCAAGTGTAGTATCCAACAATGTAGCTATTTGCTTAAAAAAAAAAAAACACGCTTCATCTTCTTCTGCATCGCACGGGCGCGTGCACCACACACACCGAGAGTAGATCTCACTCTTAGGCACGCGCCTTCTTCGTCCGACGCGTGCAGCCGCTACAGTAATCCACCGGCGACTAGTTTTGCATCTTTGTGATCATCTTGACAAGAGCTACAAACTTATGGTGTTAAAACGATTTTAGGATCAAATTTAAGAATCGCCATCGATTTTGCAACTCCGGCAATGACGGCGATGGCGGGGAGAGAGAGGGAAGCGATGGCTACAGTGACTCGCCCACCCCAGTGAGTCACTGTAGCAAATGGCTTCTTGGCGAGGCTGATGGGCGCCGGAAATGGAGGTTTGGCTCGCCACTTTGATCTCGCTGGAGTTATAGCGTGGCTGATGGATATGGCCTAAAAGAGCTTTAACAGAACGGGGGAAAACCATTCACATCATTCCGGACGGTCACTTCCAACCCATACGATGAACCCGATCAAGAACAATAGCAACATCGGCATCCATCAAAATGCTGATTATTTTTAACCCAAAAACTCAGCCACTCTTATTTGACTCTATAGTCTCTGTTCAAAACCAATTTGGTATCAACTGTAATAACCCGTATTTTCTTAAAATGAGTTTTTCAATAAATTTTGCAAATGTAATATGCTCTAATTAGATTTTCGTTAAAAAATTATTTTGGCTATACTATTTTAAATTTCGAGGACGAAATTTGTTTTAAGAGGGATAGATTGTAACAGTCCGAAATTTTAATAGCATTATTTTTTATTCATGAAATTTCATTTCACATAATTAGAAATTTTTTATTTATTTGTTGTCATCTTGTATATTTTCTACGGTTTAACTTGCGAGTGCACGAGTGAGTATTGTGTACGCTTCGTACCTATTTATGTAAGCCGAGCCGTAACACCCATTTGTATGTTTAGTTATGCATTGATTTATTGTACCCATAATAGTCCTAAGACTACCCCAACACCCAGCCAACACCCGATTAACCATTAGTTTACCATTCACCTCAAATCACATCCCTCATGTCTAATATGTTTACCCATTTTTGGACTGAAATTGTATCAGCCAATGGCAGCCCTACACACTCCCCAAATGCCTACCTTTAACCACTAAACATATCCCTAACTTGCACACTCCATTACCCATGGGGTTATCAACCTAAACTACCCTTTTATTTAATTGTTCCCTTCTTAAATCTTTCGGCAGAGAGTCAGAGGGAGACAGTGCTTGGAGACTTTTATGAGCTATAGGGTAGTAGTTGATAAATGAATGGTGTTGGCTGGAGAAAAGTCAGTAGACTTAACGATAGGTGGTTGAGTGAGGTTTTAGATTTATTTTGTTTAAGCCTATATATTCATGCATAATGGTGGTATGGTAGCATCACTTCACTTTGAGCGTATTAGCACTGCCAAATCATGGCAGTGGCCATTTTGGCCTTGAGAATGGATTTCAGTGTGATTCGTGTAAAAGAAGGTGGAGGTTTTGATCTTGGGAGTTCACAAAATACGGCATGACTATTTGAGGTAACCCGGGGAGTATACGATATGCTTCCCATTTCCGGAATCCTTTTATTCGTATCATTTCGTACTCATTTTGAATATCTCGTCTCATTGTTCGATTATGTGGAATTTTGTTGAAAGTGGAATATCTGTGATTGAAAATGATATTTTTGGCTGGAGTGCCATGGAACTATTCGGTACGATGATCGAGTGTACCTTGCCAATATCTTGGCCGATCCAGGAAAGCCAGGTAGGCTAGGTGAAGCGGGTGAGGGAGGTCACTGATCATGTACCGAAGAGGACCGGGTATGAGGTCCATTATGATTTGTTAAATCGGATTGATAATCGTTGTTTATTGATTCCACTTAAGTGCAAGCATTGTTATTCTGTTGTATCGTATACTTCCCGGTGATTTTTATATTTCAGGTGTGGAGCCGGGGATTGAGAGGTTGATTTGGAGAATTTGATGATTTATTATTTGGGCGAGAGAATTTTTAGAGGAACATTTATTCGGAGGCTTTTGTATTATTTGAGAGTTGTAAAAATGTATTGGTAGAAAATAGGGCCTGGAAGTGTAGAGAAATACAGTGTATTTATGGTGATTTTATCGAAAAATCCGGGTCGTTACATCAACTCTACGGCCCGATTGGATACCTGATTATTTTTAGGGGTATTATATATGGAGGGGGTATAAGATAGTAGGGCCCCGATTGGATGCGGGATAGGTTTTGGTGGGATTAAATAGTAAGGGGGTATAAGATAGTAAGGGGTATTATTTAGTAGGGGAGGACCCACAGTGATGTGACATTTATGAAGGGGGTACTAAATAATATGTGGTTTGGATGAAAGGTGGATAAAATAGTACTTGGTTTGTTTTGATGTTTATATGGGGGTATAAGGTTGGGTGGATATTATAAAAACCAGTTAAATGACCTAATTACCCTTGTTCATGGTTATTTGTAGATTAAACATTAATTTAATTATATATATATATATATATAAATAAAAGACGAATTAAATAATTTATGAGGTTGTGGAGAGGCAACATGCAGTAACATGTAGTAAGATGCAGTAACGATGCGATTTTGCGTCCGTATGGGGTAATAAGATGCAACTCTCAATAGCGCAAATCGCATCTTCACTACACCGAAGGTTCTCTCAATCACATTCCTAGCAACAGAGTGCTTCATGTTGAAATACTCCTCTTTGCTATTAGGAGTATGGCCTTGCCTCCATATGTTAAGGTGATATCGCTGGCCACGATAGGGTGAAAGAAATCCCTCCCCATTTGGATAACCACCATCGACAAGGTAATATTGTCCTGGAACCAATGGTAACCTTATTTGGAACGGATATTAGTCGTGTGATGTGACAAAATGCAAAGGGGAAACATGAGTTATTCTATTTATGTGACATACCATGGGGGACTTTCAAACCATGTGGTCTTGCAAGGGCATCTCGAAGGATTCGAGAATCAGTAGCAGACCCTTCCCAACCGGACAGGACATAAACAAATTGCTGATCTCGATTACATACCCCTAGGACATTTGTAGCAATTTCCCCCTTCCTGGTTCTATAGCACGCCCTATCTGCTGCGAGGGGGTAAACTGGTACATATGTCACATCCAAAGCCCCGAGGCAATTCTACAAATTCATGTGATTTAGTATTGGAAATTATTAATAGTGGTGCAATTGTCAATATTAATATAAGACAACATAAATTAACCTGAAACCAATTCCACCTACTATCGTGGTAGTCGGCAGGTACAGGCTCAGGCCTTACAAGGAGCATCCTGTAAAGGCGTAACACAGCTACTAGTACAGCATTGAAATGCCTGCTAATGGTTTCACCTGATCTCCAAAACTCAAACTTCGTACGCCTCTGTTTTGTATGGTGCGAGAGGATCCACAAGAAAATGGCTACTCTCTCCTCAAGAAATACGCTTCGTGAGTCCCCTAACCCAACACCTCGGACTAAACAACACAGCCTCAGAAACGTATGCCTATTTACCCTTAGTTGCTCGTGGCAATCTAAGTGGTGCCTTAAAATTTGGATGTCTTTTCGTCTCATCTCATGATATAACTCTTGCGATAAAGCTCTCTCATGCTCGTATCTTCCGATTTTTCATTCTCTTCTAACATTTAGTTTTTGTTTTGTTTTATTGAAATTTGCATGTTTTTTTGAATGTATATAAAACTCTAAATGCAAGTGGGAAGTGCGATGTTAGTAAACAAAGACAGTGGTTCCTAGTAGATTATTGAGACTACTGGCCACAATATGTTGCTCCTAGTAGAAGGCTACTGGTCACTAAAAATTAGTGATTCCTAGTAGAGGGCTATTGGCTACCAAGGACGGAAATTGTCAAAATCCTTGTAGACCAAGTTTATTTGATGGGTCTAAATATATGTTGCTTCGATTCAAAAGAAAGAACTGAACTCATTTTATGAGTCCTATATTAAAGACATTGTTGTCTCGATTAATTTTGGATATAAGGAATCACATTTCTATTCCCGTCTCTGCCAAACGTTGGAATAAAAAAAGTCTGGCATCACATTCATGTTCCTGCCTGTTCCAAACGTTGGAATCATGGGTAGAAGACATCTAATTCCCATCCCCCTTGAGATTACTGTCATCCAAACACAGCCTAAATCTCTTTATATTCTTCTTGGGAATGGTTTCGAAAATTAATCAATAGAATGATAAGTAGTAATTTTTTGACCTTCCAAGTTCCAAATGAATGGTCAGAAAAGAAAGTTTGAAGTTGATTCCATTTATCAAAAAGTTGTGCAATGATATTATTTTGTAGGTGTCACCGCTCACATATATACTTATTCAGAAATCATATAGAGCAATTAGCAATGCTTATGCTACAAGCAATACAATGGAGATGCGAATACACAAGACAGATGACCATACAAACAAGATGATACCTCTAGATCTTTTAACTTTTGTAGATCTCAATGTCCATTTGCCACACCGCATAGCAGAGGCTTGTTTGAGTTTAGAGGTTGAACCTTTGTCCATTCTTATAGAGTGAATGAGTCTTCTATTGAGCAGTGGTCTCCTTGTAGGTCAAGATCGGCAGGTGGCTATGAATACAAACACCTCACAATTTCTATCATCATAGATTTCGCACAATGAGCAAATCTTGGGATAAAGGGGAGAGTAAAGGAAAAGGAGACAAAACTGAAGCTGTCTCTATTTTTTTCACAATAGCGATTTTTTCACGTGCGTTGCACATGATCTGTGTCCGACGTTGCATTATATACTATACTATAATATATATTCCCTCTGTCCCTTTTTAAGTGACCCCTATCAGAATACGCGCAATTTCAAACCCCTAAAAAACATATTTCTTTACATAATTTTTAAATTTTTTTGATACCAAATTAAAGTGCTCATTGAGTACTTTAATTTGGTGCAAAAAAATTTAAAAACATGCTACGGAAAGTGCATTTTTTATCGGATACAAAAATACACGTTTTTCAAAGATATCATTTAAAAAGGGACAGAGGAAGTAGAACCTAGAAGGTGCAGAAGGAACCAACTGCTAGGATTCATGTAAGTAAATGTCTTTTAGTGAATGTCGGTGCACCCCTTAATAGTTTGGAAGAAGTAGCATCTGGGAAGAGGCATAAGACGGGGCAGACATTCGTTCAAATAAGTCGGGGCGTTTGTACTGAGCAAAAAAAAAGGGGGGCATTTCCGGAAAGTAAAAAGTAGAAAAAGAAGCAGGAGCTTCCTACATTTAAAAGAAGCAGATTATTTGTTTCTTATTGTTACATGGCCTACATTGTCAATGTTTATTGCAATTGTTGCTAACACCAATCAAGGCATGAAATTCAAAAAGGCTATGTTCTACTTAAAGCAATCACATGATTCTACTAAACCTTCAGTGTGAATGAGTAATCCTAAAGGACACTTACTAGCAGTGGCGGACGCAGGATCGCCATTTTTGCCTAATTTGCGGTGGCCACTCTTCAGTAATTTTTCAAAAAAATCTGAAAGTATACTAAAAATGTGTCGAAAATTGGGGGGAGTGCAGGGACCGAACACCCCCCTGTCCGCCCCTGATTGCTAGAATGAAAAATGAAAAATACAACAATCAAAACCAGTGAGATAACAAAAACTACAAATTAATCAGACAAGGATTTTATTCCATTCATTGTGTAGACATATCAACCATCTGGTGGAATTTAGTACAGTAGCTTACATGGCACGGAAATGGACTCCTCAATAACCACTTAAATCTATGAGCAGTGAGCACACTCCTTAGGACTCGATCTGTAGCTTAGCATGTGAATAAGCAGTGTTGCAATCTGATGGTGTTTGTGGTTAGCTGAGGACAAGAAAAATGGAGACCAACCACAATAGTAAGGTTAATTAAATGTTTGGAGAACTGTTGCATTTAGAAAGGTTATACTTGTGAGTTGTGACATTTTACTTGGTAATGTTATCCAAATTTTATTGTGTTTCTAATATCTATTCTAATACATAAAACAAGAAGTCCTTTTTGAAGCTCCAGCAGCACAAAAGTAATTTTCACAATTGTCCCTCAAAATTTAAGTTTTAATGACGATTGTGTCCTTGAAAACTGATATGGGCAAATAGTCGATTAAAAACCACCTTATCATCAGCACTACTCCACTATCCACAATCATCCTAGATATGTGCAAACACACAATGTTTTCCATCCCTATAGTGTATATAATATAATGTCTTGTTTGTCACGATCATGCCATCTTAGGAGTCTATTTTGAATTATTTTCATTTTCATTTTTTCCCCTCTTTCTTTTGGGAATGGTAAATATCTAAATTCTTTTAGGCTTGGAACTGGAAAAACCGTAAGAAACCCAGCTTTTTTAAATGCTAAAGAGTCCATACAACCAAATTGCATGGTGCATATAATGTGTACAATAAAACAACCAGCAATGTCAAGCCCAAACACACAACCCATACAAGAAACAAAGGCAGCAAGCATATGCAAATTGTATATGTAGACATTTAAAACAAGTACCAAAGAACTCAATAGTACTTCAAATACATAGATTCAACTTCAACAAGCATATGCAAATTGTATTTGTACTCATCTTGTAAATCCATCACAACCATGAAAACGACTCAATGAAGGGAAAAGCACTTAACCACCCACCATATAATAAAAAGCCATCGACATTATAACCCTTGTACGGCTTCACCGGACCAAAATCACAGAGCTTCTTGAAAGTCTTGCCTTCAAAATCGTACCGAATGAGCTTCCCGTTAATGAGCAGCACCAAGAATGATTCCTCATCAATGTCTCCCTGAACAACTAAGAGCGGAACAAAATTATACCCACGATTCATCTCCTCAACCACAACAGGAATCAAATCAAGATCGACTCGATACTTCACAAACCACTGCGAATAATCCATTTCCATCTCGTACACATCGAACTTAGCACACTTCTGGTCATAAATCTCAATAAGATGCAAATGGCCCAGTGACTCCCCAAAATAACTCACCTCGCTTCTCCTATTTCCGTCTGGGACTCGAGGCAGATACATTTCTCGAACCATCTCCTTATCGATATCGAAATACAATGACTTCCGACTATCACCATTCACCCAATGAATAGAACCCTTCCAAAACACTCCCCTATTGAAATAAGTATTAAGACTTGCCTCAAAAGGCTCACCAGACAGAACCCACTCGTCTGACTCCGACGAGTACACCTCTGCTCTATACCACTCAAACCACCCTTCGGGTTTCCTTGTACGAGGCTCCAAATCCGCATCCAAATAACGAACACACACAATTTTGTAGTGCCGCGATTTTGAGGGGTCGAAGGCCAAGTTTACAACACCATGGACCGGTTGCGAAACGCCCCCGCAACCGGGGCTGGGAAGTTTCTTAAATTGCTTGGTCGTGGGATTGTACATGTAGTAGTTTCGATTAGATAAGTTAAAGCAGCAGAATAAGCCATTGCAAGATGAGGCGATTCGTATGCCTGATGGTTCGGGGATGAAATTTCTAGGGTTTTGGTCGCGTGAGGGTTTGTTAGGGTTATGGCCAGTAAGAGAGACGAATTCGAATACGGGGAGATCGTCGTAGGGAATCGTACGTAGTTCTAAGAAGAGGGCGGAAGGTGTAAGGGAGGTAGGGGGTAATTTGAGGTCGGAGATGAGAGAGCGCCAGTGTTTTGACACGGCTTTGAATCGGCAGAGGGACTTGAAAGGCAGCAGAGAGAAGATTGCTATCAAGATGTCGCTACTGGAAGCGACGGCGTCCGAGGATGGTAGGAGGCGGGCGGAGCAGCGCCTTTTGTTGGGCGGCATTGGGGATTTATCGAACGTGATTCGAGTACGTGGGGTTTTCTGGAAGCGACGGCGTCCGAGGATGGTAGGAGGCGGGCGGAGCAGCCCCTTTTGTTGGGCGGCATTGGGGATTTATTGAACGTGATTCGAGTACGTGGGGGTTTTCTGGAAGCGACGGTGCCCGAGGATGGTAGGAGGCGGGCGGAGCAGCCCCTTTTGGTGGGCGGCATTGAGGACTTATCGAACGTGATTCGAGTACGTGTTTTTTTTTTTTTTCCCTTTCTACAATAAATATATAGGGTTCAGAATCCTCTCCGATCGTCAGGGACTGGACTCCAGGATCTTTTCGCCCAGCAATCTTTTCTTCTCTTGGCCAGGAGAAATTTTTTTTTGGTAATACGGAAACTTTCAGCAATCTTTTCGCCCATACAAGGTCAGTATAACGATAGATCTCTTGGCCAGGAGAAATTTTTCAGTGCCGAGCGCTCAATATCTTTTGCACTGTCCAATTTTGGTACCCAAACTTTTTTATTGGAAAGATATAAAACGGGAGGAGAGTGGAGGAGAGAATTTTTCGATCTCGGTATCCAATATACTTTTGCACAACCCGATGCAATGTTCCGGGTACCCACTTATATCTTTCCAAACTTTTTTCCTTAAAAACCGGATATATACACTAGGGGATACCTGTGCCTTTAGACGTAATTTTTCCTCAACCTAATGATCAAAAATGACAAACAAAAAGGACGGAGGGACTATTACTAATCAAGGGCTTGTAGCCCAACGGTTATTTCCTGGTTCTCCGACAAGAGAGATCAGGGTTTGAGTCTCGGCAAAGGCGTTTTGGGATTAGGGTTATGAATAACTTCTAGACCCCTTCTCAACTAACTTACAAACTTTTCCACTAACTCCCCACTAATGTATATCGAATAGCCAAAAAAAAAAAAAAAGAACTACAACCATTCTGCTATCTACCACTGTAAATTATTCGTGCCTGAAGGCATGACGCAACACCGCAACACGTTCTGGGCACAACCCAAGCCAATTACACTGCCGCACAACTGATGAGTCTTTCTTACCCTAAGCCTCCTCTAAACAAAAATGATACATGTACAACTTTTTTTCCAACAGCCAAAACGACGTCGTTTTGGCTATTCTGTGGGGAAAAAAAAAACCTCAAAATTTTGAAACCAGATCTGGGTCTCTCCCCCTCCCCCATTTGTTCAACCAGAGAGACAAAGGGAGGGCACCCACCTCCCATTCCACCACCACCGGCGACCCACTCCTCCGGCCTCCCTCTCCACCTCCGCCTCCGCCGCCGCCAAGAAAGCTCTGAAACGGATAACCCTTGCCGGCACAAACCGAGTACATTACCCAGCGATCTCTTCGAACCAGACCCACACGAAGGTGGAGAGGGAGGAAGAAGGAGGAGGAGGAGAAGGAGGAGGTGGGTCGGCGGTGTTGATGGTATCTCACTGTGTTTGGTCGAGTGAAATGGGCGGGGGAGGGAGTGGGGTTCTAGATCTGGTTTTCATTTTTTTTTTTTCACAGAACAGCCAAAACGACGTTGTTTTGGCTGTTGGAGAAAAATGCTGCAGAAAAAGGTTGTACGTGTATCATTTTTCTCCTCTAAAATAGCATTGTAAGATAAGGTTCACACACTATCAAGCCAATTTGAATATCCGAACATACTAACGATATGGTAATTCACGATACATAGTTGATAAACCCAAGAAAATCAATGTAACAGTTTCAGCTTCCATCATAAGTACTAGTATATAATTTAGGGCATCCTTATCTGACACACAAAAAAAAATACCAAATTTAACCAAAAAAACACCTTTCATAATTTAGCAAGTCACTTTTCAAAAAATTCATAAAATCAGACTCTCTATAGTCACTTTTATCAAAACTCACAGAATCAGACTTTCTATTCAAACATTTACTCTTCCATCCCTCCTCCTCTTTTGGTAAGTGAACAGTAGGTCACCAAATTTGTTAAGTTACTGTAGCAAAGTTAAGAAATCTTCAAATTGGCGAATTTGTTTAGTGAGACTAATTTTTGAGGTTTTGGAGGAGTTTGCTCTCTACTTTAATTTTAAAGTTAAATTGTTAAGCCACATATTGATGCTCGTAGCAAGGAACTAGCGCATTTCATCAATTATCTTTAGAACATACTCTCTAATTCCCAAAGATAAAGCCACAGTATCAAAAGAACCAGAAATGCGTTAAAATTTTGCAGAGATAATAGATTCCAGATGTAATGTTTCAGAACTTTCAAACTCAAACAGTTCTTCCTTATTGTAATGTCCATTTCAAGAATAGAGTACTCACGGTAGGGGTGTCCAGCGGATCCACTCGTTCCGCCCAACCCAACCAATCTGAACCATCCGTTGATCCACCTAAGGTATGGTATGGATGGTTCTGGATCGTGAAAAACCAAAGTGAACGGTTTCGGGTCGGTTTCGGTTAAAACCAATCCGCTCGTTGGGAAGAAAAAAAGAAAAAAAAAGGGGGAAAAATATCCGGAATAAGTGGTCCACTACTACACTCACTACCTACCCATTTCATTCTCTCTTAACCCTAAATCTGTAACCCTCCCTCCTCATTCTCTCCGCCTCCAACCCACCCAACCCGCCGGCCGCCACTATGCCTCCCTCCCTCTCCTCTCCTCCTCCACCGTGAGTACCTCTCCCCCTCAGATTGTCGTGATTTATTGCTCTTGTGGATATGATCTTTTATATGTGTTGTGTGAATGTGTGGTTTATTGCTATTGTGGCCTTGTGGGTTTTGAACTTGAGGATAATACTTTAACTAGCTGTTTTTGTTGTGGAAATACTTTGAAAATTTTGATGTGTGATTTACTGGAGGTTTACTTGTGGCTGCTGTGGTGAAAAATGTGGATGAATGTTGATTTTTGTTGGATAGGAAAAACGGGCTTGAAAAATGAT
>CM029280.1:23672430-23783073 GCA_016920895.1 Vaccinium myrtillus | reverse complement strand
GGCTTGAAAAATGATTTTGGCTGGAAAATGGGCATGAAAAATGATTTGGGCTGGAAAATGGGCTGGAAAATGATTTGGGCTAGAAAATGAGTGAGAAATACCCAAAAAATTGGCCCAAGTTAGTTAGAGGCCCATTTTACAGCCCAAACCGCCAAATCCATCCACAACCGATCTGTCAAATCCAGATCCGAACCTATCCATCCGTATATCATCCACGGATGGTTACGGATCTTGAAAACATAAATCCGCTATTACCTGTTCGGGTAAAATCCGGAACCAATCCGGCCGGAACCGAACCGTGGACACCCCTAACTCACGGCGATGGAAAGTCTTCAATCAATAAAACGTCTGCACCGATGTGTGTTGACACATTGTACGATAAATTTACAGAATAGTAATATATGCTATGGAAATTGCCATCTACGCATCAAGCCAACAAACAGGACAAATTCAGTTAGTTGTCCAGGAGGAGGACTGGTTGCCTTTAAGCGCATGTGTTGTCCATCCCTGAATAATTCGAATGCACGATCTAACCCTACGGTCTTGCACCCTCACCCGAACAATCCAACCTGGCCCCTTCCAAGAGGTTTCACACACAGCAAACACAACCTAGCAACTAAGAGAAAGTCATTACAAACTGAACTTAAAAATAGCAATTGTGATGAATAAAAAATTAGGATATTGAATTATTTGAATCCCTCTTTTTGCTACAACTACACGTAAATGGTGGTCAACTGGTAAGATCTTCTGGGGAAGACATTCAAAGGTTTTTCATATGGCTCGTAGCTCAATTGGAGATGAGACTAATGTTTCTATAACTGGGTTTTGGTGGTCCAATATTTATACGTATGTTGAGACTGTTGCCTCTCTGATTAGTCAGAGCTACTAATGTCATAGCATAAGAATTTCTAAAACAATTCTGATCGAGTATATATGCGACACCCACAAAACAATATGTTGCACGATAATGAAAATCCGTGTGTAGTTTTCTGCGCTAGGAGGTTCTGCCGCTGATTCAATGTGATATGTTTGCCGTATGCTAATAAGCTTTTTTTTTTTATCCTTATATTTCTTACAATTTTGAGATTGTAATTGGTCACTTTAAGTTGAAATACAGGTGTCTTATGTAGTTACTTTCTGAGTATGCCCAAATGCTTATTGATTGAGTTTTAGCAATGTGTCTTAAATTTTGGCACTTTACTCATCAAATGGCCACCATATATTTACTAAGACAAGCTGGGATCAATGCTAGATTACCTGAAATTTCCGGTGTCCTTTTCTGACTTGTGGTGGAGTTGATCTAAAGTTTGACCTTAGATTGCCGGTAAGATGACAAGGGATCAGAGGAGACGCTTGTAGAGTGAAGAAAAAGGGCACTTCGTTCTTCTTCTTTTTTATATCTGCAGGTACTTCATTCTTTGGCATCGCATTATTCTGATTGTTTTTCAACTCTTAGATTTCAGTTTTGAGATTGTTATCAGTTGGTCCTTAACCTATAGTTAGGATCTAGAACATGTGACCTTTATTATCAACAAACATTTGAAAAGATTCACGGTTGATCCTCACTCGATAGTCATCAAATTTGAGTATGTCATTCTCAGAACCTAGTAATAAAGATCCAATAGTTCAGATTTGTATGGGTGACTTGGTAATGAAATATTGGCAGGAACTTAACGAGTTACCGATCATATAGAACTTTTTCAAATTATCCTGAAAAAACTACTTTTTAGTAGGAATATTTTGAGTTTGACGGGCCCGGGTAACCCTAGGCACCCCTTGTGTCCATCCCTGCCCACGTTGGAGTTGTTTATTGTAATCATTTACTTATGCTCTTTATATCTTCTTGTTGTTATCTTGTCATTGTAGTCTTTGTGTTTCTTCATAGTTGACGTGATGATAATCCCCGATGCCGACGAAACCTCCTATTATTTGTACCTTTCTGTGGATGGATCTAATTGCAGCTACTTACTTGTGTTCTTAAATTTTAAATAAGCAAACATATAAATACGATGATTAGCACTTGGCCGGCGTTGCTTATTCGTTCAACGGACTAGCTAGAGAAAGCAAATAAACAAATAGGAAAATGAATTGGCCAATAAATTTTCTTTAGACTGTGTCTTACTTTCTTGTTCACAAATCCGTAAGCTAACCATACGAGCTATCATCTTACACAAAAGTTAGTTATCCTGAAAAAGACACAACCTGATTGATTTGTGAAATGTTTAATACCTTTCTCGATTGGAAACGAGATTGTTTGCCAAAATAATACGAAGCAAGGGAGTTTTGGTAATACAGGCTGTCCCGGTCCAGTTTGTGCACCGGTCCAGTTTGTGCACACTTCGGACTAATCCCTATAATTTTGGTGCTATTTTTCTTGAGTAAAAACGCACTGAAGACCAAATCCAATGAAAGAGAGGTGAATAAAAGTCCTGAGAATAGAATAGATTATTACCCTCCAAGCTTAGCTTTTGGGTGTCTGATAAGACCACAGCCATGAGCACCACCACCACCAGGATCAAAAGTGGCTTTATCATCCCCTTTGTGAGATTTGTTTGCTCTCTCTTAAATTTCAGATTCGAATCCTTAACTATTGTGACTTTGTAAGATTAATTTGTCCCGACTTAAAATGGACTTCCCTTAGTAGACAACGAAATTAATTTTTCAAAAATTAATGGTGGTGCGCATAAACTAGCCCGAACACTTTGAGCTATACCAAAAAAATAAATAAAAACCTTATTGATAGCCCGAACACGTTGAAGCTTTAATCAGGAGGAAGCTCAATAAAAACCTTATAGTGATAAAATCATGACATAAGGGCAACAATAATATCGTAGGAAGAAAGTTTAACAAATATAATTGGGGAACTCTAGAAGCAACTCTGTAATTGTTAAGTGAATATTCTATGGAAATTTTTTTGGGTACCTACTCGGTACCACGTGGCCGTGCCGAGCACAATCTCGGCCGTCCAAAAGTGTTTTGGACGGCCGAGATCGATTCCCTCTCTCTCCTCTCACCCGGACACTCTCTCTCCTCTTTTTCTCTCTCCAATTCCGACCCGTTGGATTGTATTTTGGACGGCTGAGATTGCCGAGCGGGTGCCACGTGGGCAATACCCGCTCAGCACTGAAAAATTTGTCGGGTGTTCTATGACCCACCAACAAATAATTTTTCAGCAGAGATACTGTGTCGTCATATTTAGGTTGACTTGATAGTTGAATTTGATACTATAGAAGTGTATCTTACAGGCTTACAGCTCCTCCATGGCGGAGTATTCATCATCATCATCATCATCATCATCATCATCATCACCTGCTGCTGCTGCTGCTCATGAAGTTGCTGCCAACTCAGACCTCTTGATCGAAATCCTGATTCGCCTACCCATAAGATCTCTCATGCGATTCAAATCCGTGTCCAAGTCTTGGCTCTCTCTCATCACCAGTGATTTCTTTTCTCTCCACCGCAATCCTGACTCCACCGCCGTTTCCGGCTTATACTTGCACCCCTTAACTATCAACATCATTCCCGAAATCGATTTCATCCCTCTGATCGAAACCACCGAAACCCAAACTGAGGATCCCCACCCCCAATTCATAGATCTCACTTTCGTTCGCTTTGTTCCCCATCTTTGGCTCTTACTCCTCAATCAGTTGTTGACGGTTATAAAAGCCCATCTTTGGATATCTACGGGACGGATTCAGGAATTCATCTTAGTGGGGGCACTTTATTAATTACTAGAGGCTGGGGCACACGCAATGCGTGTGCACGTCGATTTTTAACACAATATCCCACTTTTCTTTTGTTCGGGTATATTTTGTCAAAAATTGACGTTGTGTGTGCCCTGACCTCTAGTACAACTTAAAAGGCCATTTGTTTCTGGAAACTAACAATCCAAAGTTCAAACTCCTACAATGGGTATATAGTTCTCAAACTCTAGTTGTTGTATCTTTGATGCTTACTTCCACAACATACATTTGGGGACTTATAGTTCCCAATGGGAATATAGTTCAAACTCCTACAGTTGATGCTATTGCTACGATGGGTATAAAGTTCAAACTCCTACAATTGATGCTACAATGGGTATAAAGTTCAAACTCCTACAGTTGATGCTACAATGGGTATAAAGTTCAAACTCCTATACAGTTGATGCTACAATGGGTATAAAGTTCAAACTCTACATTTGATGCTACAATGGGTATAAAGTTCAAACTCCAACAATGGGTATATAGTTCTCATACATTTGATGCATGCTTACTCCATAAGACAGGGCCGGCCCAAGATTTTTGGGTGCCTTAGGTCCAAGCATAACGTGGGTGCCGTATATATTTTGTTGGCGATGTGTATTTTTCAAAGTATTCTTAAAAGCATCTCCTATTCTTTTGTCCCACATTGATTAGACACAAAACTTTTGAGCTCCTTATGTGTGAAAAAAATTGCAAGTTTGGGCTTTTTTGTTCCACTTCAATAAATCAGATTGGACCTTTCATTTTCCTATTGGGTCCCTCCTTTCATTTTTCTACTGGGTTCTATTTTTTTCTTTCAATTGACTAAAAAAGACCCCTACTCAAGCCTAATAACAAATTTTGTGAGGGTGCCCCTAAAATTTCTTGTTTTGGGGATGCCCTAGGCCCGGGCCTCTTGGGCCGGCCTTGCCATAAGACCAACAACCGACTTATACTGTTTTTTAGATGAAAGTCAAAACAAATAAATTAGTTGAAGTTAAAACAAATTAATAGGAGAGAAGAAAAAAATGAACATGGGTCAGAAGCATACCGGGTGAATTCGTATTTGGAGGCAGATTTTTTCGCTTCAAGTTTCCCACACTCTCCCATCCAAAAGAAGTATAGAACCTAAAAAGTAAAAACAACTCTGTGTTAAAACTACTGTAAGTAAAAAACTGTATCTAACATCTATAGAGTATGGCTTTTTCTTTTTCCCTCATGGCAGTGGCAGAAAATTGGAAAACTCAAATCCAATTACATGAGGTTGGACAGGATTTCCGAAATACAAACCCAATGAGTATGCGCTGATCTTTTCTGCAGGAAGTTTGGGTGGAGAAGGGAAGATGGAGATAGTTGGCTGGAGAAGAGATGGAAAATGGTAGAGGACACTGGTGTTCTGAGGGTGCATGGAATTGGTGATAGTACTATTTGGTAACTGCCTGGTAGTTTATACGTGGAGTCTTATGTCTTGAATTTACTCGGCTGCCCCTACGGTTATTTCTATTGATGGATGGCAAGGTTAATTAAAGTGTAAAAACTGCCCTTCCTTTATGGGTTTTTGGGAATATTAAATTGTGAGCCAGCCTCAGAATTTTGTCCACACCAAAGTGTTGCTCCCTCTTTATATATTAGAATAGATAATCGTGGAATTTTTTCTTAGTCAAAGATCTTGCTAAATTAAGACATTCATTATGGGCTACAAGTTTATAATGCATACTTCTTTATAAAAAAGTTAAAAAACGGAGCACACAATTTTAGACAACTTTTAGAGTATGGTTTATCTTGACATTGACAATCTTTTACAATGATCGAGATGGTTTTATTGATGACTTTTAAAAAATATTTTCCCATGATGGTTAAAAATAAAGAAAATCAAAAGGTAGATTTCAAATAAACAAATAATTATAAATGAACCAGCCAACGAAAGTTGAAGCACAAAATTAACTCTACAATTTTTATTTTTGAGATATATATGAGTGTGCATGTTAAATATAGCGGGGAGGACCACGGAAGGTGTAAGAGGGGGTGTTTGGCTCTTGCACTCCTTCCAATTTTGTTTAAAATCTCGGTCGTTCATCCAAGCAAAAGACGATCCGAATTCTGTTCAGCACCTACTGTGCACAAGTTGCACAGCAGTCTCCTCCCCGTGGCAAACTCGGTCTACTTTCAGTTAGTCTTTCTTAATCTTGAAAATTTGTTCTCATCTACCAACTACGCGGAACGTTTTGTATTTGTGGAAAAATCAATGGTACGCACCTTTGAAAAAAGTACAGTATACCTCATTACGTATGTTTTTAGTGATTGTTACGGTTTTGTTTTTGGTAGATTTCCGTGAATAGTAAAATGAATCAGCAGTAATAATGTAAATAGTGAATTTTTTGAAAACCCATAACAGGTTCCGAGTTGTAACAAGTACCAAAATCATATGTAACAAGATTACCATAACTAAATAGAAGCACCTTGAATATTAAAAAAACTGCAGAACCAACTGTGCAGTTGAGTAGTCATTATTCAAGTTGTTATATAGGGTAAATTTCACTTACCTCCCCTGAGGTTTCTGACAAATACAGAGACCTCCCCTGAGGTTTCTGAAATTTCACTACCCTCCCCTACTTTACAAAGTAATTGGCAGATACCTCCCCTGCCGTTAAAAAATGCCTAACGGTGTTAACTTAGATGGTGAAATGCCGTTAATGCCCTTAAATTCAAACTTTACTTTATTTTTTTTCCTTGTTTGAGTTTATATTGCATAAAATTTTTGAAAGGCGAGAAAAAGTAACTAAATTATTTACTTTTTTCTTAAAACTTTCTTTTCTTTGACTCAAACTTATTATTTTTTTAAATTTTTAGTTCCCATAGGATAAACTTTTCATTTTGATAATAAAACCAAAAGTATTAATAATCACTTAAGCCCATTGCTTGCATTGGTAGTTTTATTATTATTATTTTTTACTTTTTTAGGTTTCTTTTTCTTTCTCTAAATCTAAAGCTCTAACTAGACTCCTTTTTCTTCCTATAATTTTAGATATTTTACCTATCCGCGCTCTTTTTTTTTTTTTTTGCATTAGAGGTAATATCTAAAAAAAAACTATAAGCATGAAATTTTTTGGATAATTTTTGTAGACCAATTCAAGGATTCCAGGGGAGGTAAGTGAAATTTACCCTATTATATTATATGAATTGACTACACACCTAGTCATATTATATGAATTGGTAGTGAGTTGAAGCACCCACCCACCAACTAAGAGTGTAACGCCCCGAAAATTGGGTACGTTAATAAATAAATTTCATAATTTATTTAAATAAAATGCAACTACATTAATAATATTAAGGAGTATTTAAAATTTTTCCGAGAAAACTTAAAAGTAAACCAACTCATTACAACTGAAACGAATTAAAATCTAATAGTCTGAAAAACTTAAACATTTATTAAAAGTTCAACAGAAATAAGGACAGAGCCATCTAGCTAAATCCCTACTGATAAAGTCACGGGTCCACCACTTGTTCCCCACCTAGCTGCTCCCTTGCCTCAAATTCAGCTGGCAGCTCTTCATCTCCTTCTGTTCCTGGCGTTGGGGACGCCAGGGCCACAAAAGTAGCACCGTGAGTGATTTAATTACACTCAGTAGGGTACCGAAACTACCCCTTTACAAAAGATTACTCATGCAACAATCAAACATATAAAACATAAATTTTAAAGCATAGGACAGCCCGATTATCACAACATGTCTCAAAAATAGTGGATTCGGTAGATTCAAAATTCTCATCATCAATCTCAAGGTTTCACAACCCAAACCTCATGCACCTCATGATTTCGGTATCTCATACCAATTCATTAGGCTATCCGATATCGGTTCTCATCCACAATATAAACAATCTATTGGGCTCCCGTCCACCATGCCTAACTCTCCAGGCCCATGGCACGGCTCAAATACCCCTGGGAGTATATTGCGATAATTGGCTCAAGACCCATATCGGATACAACGTCCCATCCCCACATTCGATAAACCGCCACACATCTTTTAACCAATTATTTAATTAATCACAAAATTAATTAACACATGATAAATGATTTAATAATTCCAGTAAGCCAAAACATCACATGCGTCTAATAATAGCCTGTAACTAAAAGTTTAATAAAGAAATTGAATAACGCATGCTAACAGGTCAATTATCTTTCCAGTCACTAAAAATAGCAAACGGGTTCCAAAAATCACTAAATTTTACAGTAAAATAGTTCATCAAATTTAACACAAGTTCACTGTTTTGAGCGAAGCCTAAATCCAATCCTAAATGGAACAAAACAGTATTTTAAGGTCAAACAGTGAATCTGTCCCGAAACTGTACAGTACAGCAAACTTTGAAAAATCATAACTAATTCTACGAATTTCTGATTGAGACGAGTTCTATATAGAAGTTTCTTATCGTTTCGAGATCTACAACTCTTCAGTTATGAGTTTTCCTCGGTTCTGACCCGAAAAGGTCCGAATAATTTAAAAACAGAAACTGTACACATACTTCACGTTTGTTTTTACTTTTCACACAACTCCAACCACACGATCATTAACGATTCAATTTCCGCAGAAACTATACCAAGCAATAAATTTTCTAATTAACCCACAGTATACGATATACACATGAATCACGTAAACAATAATCCTAAGTAAAAGCTAAGTTCCGAAAATCCTACCTTTCCTCTGTCGATTCTAACGCGTTAACGGAAATCGAGAACGTTGGAGATTTGCAACCAATTAATCACTGAGGATTTAGGATTTCTGCAAAAAAATGAGAGAAATAAATAAATCGTGCCGGAAAAACTTGTACGATTTTTATGAGAGAAAGAAAAAGAAAATACACAAACCGGGAGCGCGCGAGAAGAGAAATTGCCGAGAGAGAAAAGAGGGGAAAAAATAGAATTTATTCTGGGGGGAAGGAGATTGCCAAGAGTGAGAGAGGAATAATGGGGTATCAATTGGTTTAAGAAGAAGACCAATTTGGGATAAATATTGGTAGAGTAGTTTAGCAAGAGTAGGAAAGTGAGGAGATAAGGGAAGAGGAAGTTGTTTTAGGATAACAACTGATTATATATTTACACATATATAATTATTTTCAAACTAAGACTTTATCTAGTAATTAGTGATAATCTTGTAACAACTTTAATTAAATAAAAATAATTTAAACCCACTTAATTATATACGCAATTTACCGAGTCTTTACAAAGAGCCTGTTTGGGCGCCTACTTATTGAATTTTCACGTTTTCGTTTTCCAGTTCTGGCTGTTTGGCCGCTTGTTTCTGAGAATGAGTTCTCCATTTTCGACATTAGAGGCAAAAAGCGAAAAACAGCTCAGGGGTTCCTTTTCCCATTATCGTTTTTCATTTTCGTTTTTGATTTTCCCGTGAACCATTGTTTTTACCTCTCTACCCCCCACCCCAACCCAGATCACCTCCTATTCCAACTGATTTCGCTCAAAAATTCTCACCAAATGGGTTTACAATTGGGTATCCAAAAATACCAAAAAATAAGAAAGAAAGAGAGGAGATCCTTGCCATTACCGATCCGAACTGAACTCAAAAGTCGTGCGGTAGATCATCTTGTTGTCATCTTCTTCATCGGTCGTCGTCGTCGTCGTCGTCTGGAAGGCTTTGTGCGGCGGCAGAGGATAAGAGAGGGGTCAGGGGGGAGAGAGAGAGAAAGGAGAGGTATGTGGGTTTGGTAACTGGTGTAGTGGGGTTTGGTAATGTAATGGGCCGGTGGGTTAATAATTTAACAAGTTAAATGATTTTTCTTTTTCTTTTTTTAATTGTTAATGATTTAACTTTATGTGTTAACAAGTTAACTGTGGGTGGTTAATTGGTAATTTTTGTGTTAACAAGTTAACTATTGGCATAGTTTTAACAAACAAGGGTAAATTGGTAAAAACTAATCCATAACTCATTCTCATCATTTTTCTCCCAAACACTACTACTTTTGCAAAATGCATTCTGCATATTTCTCCCAAACACTTCTCCCAGATTCAAAACTCATTCTGGCCATAATCCAAAAACCCAAAAATCCAAAAACCCAAAAATGAAAAGTTGAAAAGTTGGCTCCCAAACACCCTCTAATTTTTTTACAACAAGTCAACGACCAACCAGCTAATTTTTGTACTCCATCTATCCCATTTTAAATGTCCACTTTTTTATTTTTCGGATGTTCCAAAATAAGTGTCCATTTTTCTATTTTGAGATGTCCCAAAATAAGTGTCCACTTTCTATAAATAACAATCAAAACATACCAAACTTTCAATTTTACCTCTAAAAATTACTCTTTCATTCATAGTTGATTTGACAGTTTTTGATATTCAGTCATTCTTAATTTGACAATATCTTTCAACATATACATACTTTTCATGATTTTGAAAACTTTGTATAATAGAATTAATGAAAATCAATCAAACAAGATTCATATTATATATTTTTTGATATCCATATTGAAGGATATAAACAATTTAATACATTTAATTGATTTAAAGTTTTTAAGGTTCCTTTTGAAAATTTAGAGCACAAATTTTAACTTCGTAAAAAACTCGATTTCCGTAGAGTACATTTAAATTGGGGCGGATGGAGTATATGAACTGGCAAAGAGGTGACTAGTATGTTAATTGACATCCACATCTATCAGTGCTATAAAATCCTCTCTTAATTTGAAACAGGGGAACTACCAGACTCCTCCTTGATGGCTGAGTATTCTTCATCAGCTGCTGCTGCTGCTGATGAAGTTGCTGCCAATTCAGACCTCTTGACCGAAATCTTGATTCGTCTACCCGTAAAATCTCTCATAATTTTTAAATCCGTGTCCAAACATTGGCTCTCTCTTATCACCAGTGATTGCATCGCTCTCTGCCGCACTCCCGACTCCGCCGCAATCTCCGGCTTATTCCTGCACCCCTACACTACCAACAGCATTCCCGAGCTCCATTTCATCCCCCTAATCAACACCACCGAAACACAAACTAACAATCCTTACCCCCAGTTCACGAATCTCGCTTTCTTTCCGGGTTTATCGGGTAATATGAGAATTGTAAGTTCGTGCCATGGGTTACTGTTATGCTGTTTTCGCCGCACCCAACAGACTAACAATCCTAACCTCGATTACGTTATCCTCAATCCCACAACTAAACAATTCAGAATCCTCCCCAAAAGCCATCTATCCGATCTCATAGGCCTGACCTTAGCTTTCAATCCGTCAAAATCCCCTCACTACAAAGTCGTTTGCATTCGTTACAATGATTTGGTTTCAAATTATCCACCGGGACCCTACCACCAAATCATGATGTACTCTTCGGAAACCGGCTCATGGAAGGCTTCCGGTGTGCCATTCGCAGCAGAATACCAAGAACAGTATGACGTTGGTGTGTATTGGCATGGTGCAATTACTTGGTTCAGCCGCTGGGGGCGGAGGGAATCATTGTTTTACAATGTTGAGGAAGAGCGGCTGGGAACTCTTCCACTGCCTCCGATCGCAGAGGATGACTGTCGGTACAATCGGAACTTCAGGTATTACGGGGAATCTCGGGGCCACTTGCATCTTGTAGAGATCTACGATCGGGGTCCGATGAGTTGGGTTGATGTTTACGAGATGGAGAAAGATTACTCCGGGTGGTTTGTGAAATTCAGCGTTGATCTTGACGCGGTTGGAATTAGTCCGAGGACGCACAGCCTTGTCGGCTTAGTATGCTTTGTGTCGTACGGATGGAAAGAGATGAGGAGTCGTTTCTAGTGATGCACGTGCCTGGTAAAATCTTGCGCTATTGTTTTAGAGATGGGACTTTGAAGAAGATATGTGACGTATCGGTTCTACAGAGGTTTTACAATGAGGGATGGGTTGAGGATCTGTTAAGATATTTTTGGCGTCATTCCTATCAGTACATTGAGTCCCTCTCTAGGGTTTGATGGTAATCTCCTTTAATTTGTTAAGACATAGTAATTGGTCACTTTAAGTTGACACAAATCCATGATTATTTAATGTACAAGGAGATTCTACCGTTGATTCAGTGTGAGATATTCGCCATATCCTTATATATTTCAAGAAATTTTTTCCTCTTATATTTTTTATGGTTAGGACATAGTAATTGGTCATTTTAAGTTGACACAAATCCATGATTATTTAATGTACAAGGAGATTCTGCCGTTGATTCAGTGTGATATTCGCCATATCCTTATATATTTCAAGAATTTTTTTCCTCTTATATTTCTTATGCTTAGGACATAGTAATTGGTCACTTTAAGTTGACACAAATCCATGATTATTCAATGTACAAGGAGATTATGCCGTTGATTCAGTGTGACATGTTTGCCATATCTTTATATATTTCAAGAAAATTTTGTTTCCTTATTTTTCTTATGGTTAGGACATAGTAATTGGTCACTTTAAGTTGACACAAATCCATGATTATTTAATGTAAAAAGAGATTTTGCCGTTGATTCAGTGTGACATATTCTGTAACGACCCGGATTTTCGTAAATAAAAAAATTTCGTTTAGTAAATTAATTATTTATTTTAATTTTCGGTTTATTGGAATATTTTTCTATTAAAATATTATTTTATTCTTTTAATTCGAATAAAGGAAATTCTAGCCATGTTTATGCGCGTACGAGACCGAGTAACACATCCGTTACACTACCGTAGCACCCGGGGACCGAGTTTAATACCCGAAACCTACCCAACCACCACCATTACTTCGTTCAACCACCGTTAGTACGTCATGGAGAGGTCACCTCCACACCTTGGAACTTGGTGTATTGACCAAGTTAGAGAGAGAGAGTAGTGTGTGTGTGTGCATGAATTGGTACACTTGCACATGCATGATTTAATGCAAGTTTACTTGCACAAGTAATGGGCAATTGAGGGAAGTTTCCTAAGCCTAGGTTTTGTACCCAAAATTAGTTGGAATAAGCCTTGCTATTTTTGGAGTAACCTACACATACCCACACAATACATGCATTTGAGCACAAACTACACAACCTAGTCTACCTATACTAGGCCTTGGCTTCCAAGTAACCTAGGGACATACTTCCCTAAATTAAGGAAGAATATTCCCACCTAGATATAGCTATTTAGGGCTACCTCTAGCCATTTAATGCATTCACATGCACATTGGGTGAATTTAGCTCCTAAAAACAACCCGTAACAAAGGTGACCATGCAAAAACCTACACAACGAGAGGCGTATTTTTCCCCCACCATTGCTTCCCACGTTGGATACCTTGTACATAACCACAATTGGTTCATCTAGCAAAGTACCTAGATTCCTACCTAGATTCCTATCTAAACCTAGAGTGCCAACTTGGTGTACTTCCCATGTGCCATTCAAAGCACATTAACTCCCTCCACATGCATGGAAACTTTCGGCCAAATAGGGGTGAGTGCACCGAAAATTTCAAAGAGAAGAGGGAGAGGTCCATTTGGCTATAAATAGCACACCTATTGTTCATTTGGCCACTTTTCACCTTTCTTTACTTGTTGTCTCTCCATCTCCAACCAAACAACCAACTTCCACCACCACTTAGCCAACTTATTTAGGGTCTAATTAGCTACTTACTAAGTTAATTAGTAAGTAAACTTGGTAGATTAAGGAACCTCCACAACAGAGGAATAGCTTTTCGGCTTCCGGTTTACACCCGGAAATCAAGGTAGTTTACTAAACTACTCTTCTAATTAGTTATTTCTAGTTTAATTATGTCGTTCTAATTAATTTTCTAAGCATGATTTTAGAGTTTGATTGGGTTAAATTATGCATGTATTAAATTACTAAGCATGTTTCTTAGTGATTAAGAAAGAGGATTTCATGTTAGAAGGCTAACAAGAAAGTTTATGAGGTTCTAATTAGAATAATTCTTCACGAAATTAGAAGTGGAATTAGTAAGATTAAAGTGATTAGAAATTGGTTAGAAGTAATTAGAAAGTGATTAGAAGGTAATTAGAAGTGATTAGAAGTTGATTAGAAGATATGTATTTTTCTAGACAAGGTTCTAGTATTATCATGTTATTTTTCATGGAAGAATTAGTGAATCATTGTTGTTTTAATTAATGGTTATTGCTTAAGAAAATCTTTCTTAGATAATAGATTTACTTTTCATAGTGGGAGATTTGTTCTTATTAGAAAGAAATATTAATTGTTTTATGGAAATTTTTGAAAGAAAGTATGGAGTTCTTAATAAATAATATGAAGAGAGAGTTTTTCACAAATGTTTTCTAGAAATGTTTTTATGATATTATTTGTGAGCATGTTTTATGACTATGTTGAGAAAGAGGAGTAAATGGAGTTGATTAAATTTTCTAGAAAGAAAATTGTAATTTTACTAGATATGAAAAAGATGTTTTATTTGAGTTTATTAGCAAGAAAGTTTACTAGAAATATAAAGAGTATATTTTTGGAGAGATTAAATATTTTTAGAAAATTCATAATTAGTTATGGTGGATTTTTGGCAAGAGATTTCTAGAAAAGAGTTTTGTTTAAATTATTTTAGAGAGCAAGTTGATTTGTTTATTTCTTTTGGAAAGAAATAAAATAGTTTTAAAAAAAAAGACAAGGAAGAAATGAGATTTTTGATGAGGAATAAATATGAGAGAATTAGAAATATTATTTTTGGAGAGTTTTAAATGTATGATTTTATGTGAAAGGGTTTTTAGAAGGAATAATATTTTGAAGGAAATTGGTGCATTAAATTGTATGATTCTATGTGGAAAATTTCTGGAGGAAATATTTTAATTTAGAGAATTGGTGTATTTAGATGTATGATTTTATGTGAAAAATGTCTATTTGGTGAAATGTGAATTTTAGAGAGTAATTATGGAATATTGCATGAGCATGATTTTGAGCATGTGGCATTGAGCACGTACGCGATAAATTACGACACCGGTCGTGAAATTGAATAACTGTTAATGAGAAAATAGAGATGAGAATGAAAATGAAATTATCGGGAAATGAAATGAAATGAAATGTGATGAGATGAATTTGTGGCCACCTAAAGATTCGCGGAGAGAACTTGAAGGAATGGTTTTAATGCGGTAGTGCAGCGAAAGCGCCACTTCCAGTTCGCGGAGAGAACTAGGATGTTTGGGCTAAGCATGCACAACACACGGTGAACGGACTTGCAAACAGGCTGTTAAGTTCGGTGATGCAAGACAACCGGGACCGTGTCGTGTGAGTCGCGGGGTGGTCGGACCGTGCAAACAGGCTGTTAAGTTCGGTGATGCACGACAACCGGGGCCTCGAGCGGAAAGGGTTGGCACCGTCAGCTGAAAGGAGGCGTAAACGGACCAATAACTTTCGAGTGGTGTGAGATAATTGACTTGGTTGAAATTGAAGAAGAATGCCAAAAATGGGAAATTGATACGAGTTACTGTTTTGAGAAACTGACACGAGACACTGTTTTGAGACACTGAAATGAATTATTTTTACTGCGCTTGTTTACTCTGATCCGCATAGACACGCATGATGTATTGCATGGTTTACTGTTCACAAGTTTTATATACTGTTTATGAACTTATTGTTCTAGAATTGCTACTTAGAAGCTTAGCATAGTGAACTATTGGGCGTTATCGCTCACGGTGTTGCACTTGTGTAACCCTGGCATAATACCACGATGTTGCTCTGCGACTCTGACGTATTATGTCAGACTATAGAGATGAACAGGAGGAGTATTATGGCTTTAAGGCCTACGGAGCAGAGCAGGATTCCGCCGGAATGGTCAACCGTGCGATGGAATAGAGAAACCTAGTCAACCCTGTAGAGAATGATTGTATTTGACAGGAAGATTTATGTAATTTCTTTTGGGTTACTGTTGTAAAACCCTATTTATTATTTATGTATTCATTATTAACCAACTCAAATTTTGGGGGCGTTACATATTCACAAGATCCTTATATATTTCAGGAATTTGTTTTTTTCTCCTTATATTTCTTATGGTTAGGATATAGTAATTGGTCACTTTAAGTTGAAACGCAAGTGTCACATCCATGTCTTGTGCAGGCAACACAACTTGCCGATGACAAAATACTAAGGCCTTTCATTTGAGATCATCTCCAACCAATCTTCAAACCTTCAAAATGAAGAATGGATGTGACATATTAAGGGGAGATTTTGTAATTTATGCCCCATTTTCTTCAACGAGTTGTACTTTTTGGAGGGACTCATCTTCCTTTTTGTCATATCCATTCTTCAAATTGAAGAGTCAAGGTAAATTTGAAGAACCAAATCTTTAAAAAGAAGGATGGGTCCCTCCAAAAATTAAAACATTTTGAGGAAAAGGGGGCATAAATTACAAAATCTCCCATTAATATGCCACGTCCATTCTTCATTTTGGATGAGTTGGAGATGCTCTGACACCATAAATCATAGCAGACTCTTTTTTGATAAGCTAAATCATGACAAACTTATTAAAACTTTCAAAAGAAGATCCAGAAGTATTATAATACCTACATTGTTTTATAACATTGTACATACATTGTTCTGTAACCATGTGTAACTAGTTACAAACAAGTTAACAAATGCTACTCCTAATTAACATTGTATACATTGTTTTAGAAGAGTGAAAGGAAAATGCTAAGTATCTCAAAAAATTATCCCGAAAGTAAAACCAGTGGTTTAAATAAACATCCAAGTAAATCTGAACCACTGACTCTCATAATAATTTTCGGTGCAACTTTTCTTGGTACCTAGTATTTAGGGTTGGGCATTTCATCCGCCCCGTCCGAATCCGATCCGATCCCCGATCCGAACGGATCGGCAATATGGAGATCTGTTTGGAGATTGGATAGGATATGGGGATTTTTTTTGAAAATGTTTGGGGATTGGATAGGGGGTGGAGATAGGCATGTCCCCGCCCCGAATCCCCTCCGAATCCGTTCCCCGCTCCGTCCCCGCCCCGCTCCGCCCCGTCCCCGATCTGTCCCTTCCCCGAATCCCCGAAATATAGGGGTCTATTTATGAATTATGAAACTTTGGGGTCTCACTGAATTTTCTTCAAATATATGGCTTTAGCAAGTGGAATGAGTTTTAGCGTGACATGTATTTCCCAATCATTAGAAACATGTTTTTCTAATGATTTTTGGTTTTTTTCTTCGCTTAGGTATATATTTTCCTGTGACTGGAACCTAATTAATTCCATCAAGTAAAAGCCAATTGAAACAAGTCAAAGTACATATCAATAGATGTGGCCCATTTAGTTTCCATCTTCGCAAACATCTCATTTTAAAAAATTTGGAGGGTTTTGAGAAAGTAAACATAATGGAAAGCATGGCCTTCTAATGATGTTTTCCAACTGGTGGGAGTTCGGAATTCACAATGTTATATGTTGGGTTGCCTGTTATTTTGTTCGGAATTCACACTTGATTTTAGGGAAAATGATTTGTAATTGGGCTTCTATAACTATTTACTTATTACTCTAGGGAAAATGATTGGATCCCCGAAATCCTCGTGGGGATCCCCGTTCCCCGTTTGGAGCGGGGATGGAGGATAAAAATAAATCCCCGTTGGAGATTGGATAGGGGATGGATATGAGTAAGGGGTTTGGGGATTGGGGGTGGAGATAGTAGTCTCCGGCCCCGATCCGTCCCCATGCCCATCCCTACTAGTATTTGCTCAGAGCGGAAAGGTCACCATTCTATCAAATATACCAAACTCCATGCCAACTTCACGTGACCACGTCTATCCGTTGTACACCTCACAAATAACGTAGCATTGCTAAATATATCAAGGCAAATGTAAAAATCATGCTCTGAAATCATATTCTATGGTCTAAGTCCAGCCACAGTAAAATACACATGAATAATATGCTTACCGATAATTCACGGATTACCAAAAGTATGAAAATGCTACAATACGCACTCCTTATTTGGATAGGTAATGATACACACTCCTATAAAAGTTATGATTTTTTTTTTATAAAAGTTACAAGACTCACCAAAATGTTACAAATCATAGAACATGTTACGAATTATATTGCTAAAAAGTTACGAATCACTAAATGTTAGGGTTATTTACTGGGACACCCCCCGTAAGTTAACGTTTTTCACCGGATACTCTCTACATGAATTTAACCTACGACGAGACCCCCTCTAACTACTAAAATTGTCCCATCCCTCCCTTCCTTAAGCCCCTTACCCCCCTACCATTATGTTTTGGCTAAAAATATGACATGGTCTACCAAATATACCCCCCACCCATTTTCCCTCTATTTTCCCCCCATTTACGTGAAGCCCATCTTTACATCAAAACCCTAGCCCCCATTTTTACCTGAAACCCCTCTCTCTTAAAACCCTCACGTGAAATCCTCTCCTCTCTCCCTTTGTAAAACATTAATCAAATTACAATTGCACAACATTAATCAGATCGTAAAACATTAATCAAATTACAAAGAAAATCATTGCTCATAAACGACGATGCTTCGAGGTGAACGAATGCCGACCTAAGCCGGAATCGGTCCACTTAGATGGTTATGATTCATATCCATATGCCTGATAAAACTCGCCGCCATTATCGATTTCGGTATCAAACCCTTCAAGTTATTAAACGACAAATCTAACCGAAGATATTGTTCATGGAGAGATCTAAGTCGGCGAGTTGGTAGATGTTGGCGAGTGAACTCGGGACTGGCCCGGTGAGTTGGTTCCGACTAAGTAAGGCTTGGCTCATCATCTTGAGGTTTCCTAAATCGGTTGGGATTGAACCGGAGAGTTTGTTGTTGCTGAGATTGAGGTGCATCAGGCTCCGAAGGTTCACGATGGACAGTGGGATTCGACCGGAGATGAGATTATATACGACGTTGAAAACAGTGAGTCGACTCAGTTCTGGTTCCCTATCACGTCGAGGATGTGTAGGTTAAGGAGGGAGCTAACGCAGACCGAAATCTCGCCGGAGATTCCCTTCCAATCGGCAACGACGAGGGTGGTTAGCCGGTCGAGTTGGTAGAGAGATGAGAGCATCACTAGTGCACTACCTAAAAAATGTTTGCTAAAGTGTACACCAAAGCATATGTGGGACCCTATTTTGTGTGCTAAGAACTTAGTTAGCTAGCTAAGGAGAAATGCACTTTAATGGAGCTCCCTAAAAATATTCATTAACTTTAAGTCTTTCCTTTCTCTTTCCTCTCTCCCTCTCCTTAAAGTTATTCTCTCTCTCCTCTTTCTCTCTCCTTAAGTCTTTCCCCAAATTTAGGCAGTCACTTAGGGCACTTTAAGTAGTGAGGGGTGTCACATAGGATTTTAGGGGGTCAATTTTTGTGCACTAGAAACTATTTTTTAAGTTTTTCTTAGTTAACTAGTTAGGACACTTTAGGGAACTCTTTTAGGTAGTGCACTAGAGATGCCTTGAGAGCGGCTTTGAAGGATAAGAGAGTTGCCCTTTTTTTTTAACCGTAGAGCTGCCCTTTGGTATTCTGGGGTTTGAGGCAAAGGATTGGTTTATATAGTGGGGGGCAAATATGTCTTTTATCTCGTTCCGTTAACAAAGTTAGAGGTCAAGAGGTTTTACTAGGTAGAGAGGGGTCTCGTCGTAGGTTAAATTCTTGTAGGGAGTGTCCGGTGAAAAACGTTAACTTACAGGGGGTGTTCCGGTAATTAAATAACCTAAAATGTTAAGTATATTGTTCACATATTCTTCCTTGCACATATAATTTTTGTTTCTGGCATTTAAAACCAAATAGTACTTGATTCAGAATATGTTTAGCAACCATTGATCGGCTAAGTTGATCAACCCATAGGAAGTGTTTTTCTGCTTTCCTTTTACCCGAAAATGCCCTTGAAGAATTAACAAATATTAACAATCCTATATAAACCAGTGCCTTCTTAAACTCACACAACGCGGAACCAGTCGACGGAATATGTAAAGTTGATTGCTTCCTATACGTCTCCTTCGTTCTCCCTATATGGACGAGATTGTGCCTTGCTTGGTAGAATATATATACGCTCACATGGTGTTTGGTGAAATGTCTAAATGTACCCATTCATCATTTTCCCCAAATTTAATGGTTTGGGGTTGGTAATTGTGATCAAGTCTCCCTCTTTACGGTTTTTTTTAGCTTAGGCCACATCTTAAATTTTCTCATCGAACATGTTTTCAAGTTGTAATCAAACATTATTAAATACAAAAAAATATGAGTAACGAGACTTCCTTTTTTGTTCGTTCTTTGTTTTCAACTCTGCATAACTAGAATTGAATTTGAACCAATTACTTGAGTGAGCAATGGCGTGTGATGAACTCATTCATATAAAAGTTCATATCTTTCAATACTTCTCTTTGTTCTTTTTGACTCCTTTACGCTGCAAGTACCTTTCCATTTTCAGCCCTATGCTGGTTGGTTAAGATTGTTATTGTGTTAACGTCAAAAATCTTTGTCTATGGGTGGTTATGATTGGCAACCAAACGGAAAATAAAAGTTCATTGAGGTTTGTTGGTAAGACAAAGTAAGCTTTCAGCTCCACCATGAAACAGTAGAATTAACCTTTTACTTGCAGTAGATATGATATCATCTTCCCTGCAGCTCAATCTTCATAGTCTATGGTTTTAGGCTTAGTTACATGAAGCAGGGGCGGGGACGGGAGCAGGGGCAGGGGCAGGGGCAGGGGCGTGGGAGCAGAGGTACCTAGAAGTTCCTAAGGTTGGGACTTTTTTTTTTTTTTTTTTTTGATAAGCAAAAATTTATTTATCTTTGAAAACAAATTACAAAGATTAAAAGGCCCCGAGACTGAAAACGTCAAGGACCCTAAAGGAGAAATAACAAGACACAAAAAGGATGGCAAGAAACCAACCAAACCACAGAAAACATAAAAACACCCAAAACGACCAAGACTCCTAAACTAGAAAAACAATAGAGAAGGCCTCGACAACACCCAAAAACAACAGCAGGAAAAGGAAAACTCTAAGCACTCCTCCCCAAAGCTCGCCATAAAGCCGAAACCTCCAATCAACAAAACTACCGATACTGGAACACCCAGAGATCTCCCACCAACATCAACAGCAAAATCAGAACTCCACAGACATGGAGGTACCATCCTCCAAATCATCAAGAGCTAAGATTTCCTTTTCAGAAATTTCAACTCCCTGTAATTCTAAATTTTTTTTTATATTGTAGCTCTCCATATTCTTACGAGCTTCCTTGATCAATATCGAAATCCTCTTGCGAGAGTCGCTACTAGCTTCCTCATGAGACGAGAGAGTGGCCCCATCAAAATTGTCTTTCTTACGAGCTCTCCATCTCCATATTCTTACGAGCTTCCTTGATCAATATCGAAATCCTCTTGCGAGAGTCGCTACTAGCTTCCTCATGAGGCACGAGTGGCCCCATCAAAATTGTCTTTCTTGAACCCAACTTTAAAGATTTCGACTTCTCCTCTATTTGCTCCCTTCTCAACGTCCTAGAAAAGATGGCAGCTTTCAAAGGATTTTTAGTCCATACAGGATTCCTTCGATAACCTTTAATAGATCGGGCTTTCTTTTTACGGCGCTTGTAGTCAACATAATTAATAAGGGGGTCAGCAAAAACAAGATCAACAGAAGTGGAATCGTCACAATCAGAATTCGCATTTGCCACCCCGTCCTAAGGTTGGGACTTGGGAGCGCCGAGGTACATATATATTTTTTAAATTATAGGTAGCTTAAAAACACAAAAATTAAGAAATCCATCATCATTCATTGCTCAAAGGGAAGATAAAGTTTAGAGACACACCAGAAGAGTTCTAAGCACCAAAAAAAAAAAAATTACAACTGACTTGCTCATAAAAATGAGCAATAAGTCTTGATACACACACTCTCTCCGCTTAGACCATGCCACGTGTCGCTCTCTCACTCTCCACTTTTCTCTCTCTATTTTTCTCTACTCGACGACATCTATCAAATAAGACTAATATTGAATATGTAATAATGAATACTAAAAAGTGATTTTTTTGGTGTAGGCTTTTTTTTATTATTATTGTAAGTTCAAACCGAGATAAATTCATGTGCTCAAAGTCAGTAAAAATTATGAGCTCAAACCCAGTGAAATTCGAGCTTAAACCCAACGAAAATCAAAAGCTTAAAAACAATGAAATTCACGAGCTCAAACCCGATGAAATTCACAAACTCAAAAAATTATTTTTTTCCCATGCATAATTCAATATCCAATATTCGTCTTGTTTGATAGATGTCGTCGGGTAGATTTTCAATATATATATATTTGTCCAACATCGGATATGAAAAATAAAAGTGGTAAACATTTTAATTTCTAAATACAATAAATCATGGCAGACTTTTCTTTGATATGATTTAGCCTATCAAAGATAAGTCTCCCTTTAACTATGTGTAACTAGTTACAAACAAGCTAACAAATGCTAATTAATATATATATTTTTGAGAAATAGATAGAAATTTCATTAAATCAAACCCAAAGTACACAAATCAAACCAAAAAACTACCTAAAACTAAACAAATCAGAACAGAAAAACAAAAAAGAACGAAAAACAGACCGCCGGAGCCATCTTCGCCGCCGCTACCCGTCGGTGTCGGAGGCCTAGATCGGCCTCCCGTTGGTCCAAAAATAAAGATTCCGGCCGCCCACACTAGAATGAGAGCAGATCCATCCATGCATGAGGAGTCACCGGCAAATCCAAGAGAGGAAGAAGTAAAGGAGAAGGGAGGAGGAGAGGAAAGGGAAAAAAAGGGGCTGGAGGGAGGGGGAAGGAGGCGGTGGGGGAGGGGGATATGTGGCGGAAGGAGATCTCCGGCAGCCCTGACATCCATCTCTCATGCTCTCTCTCTCTCTCTCTCTCTACTCTCTATGCTAATTAACATTGTATATATGGTTTTAGAAGAGTGAAAGGAAAATGCAAGTATCTCAAAAAATTATCCCGAAAATGAAATCAATGGTTTAGATAAACATCCAAGTGAATTTGAATCACTAATCACCATTCCATCATATACACCAAACTCCATGCCAACTTCACGTCTATCCGTTGTACACCTCACAAATAACGTAGCATTGCTAAATATATCAAGGCAAATGTAAAAATCATGCTCTGAAGTCATATTCTATGGTCTAAGTCCAGCCACAGTAAAATACACATGAGTAATACGCTGACTAATAATTCACGGATTACCGAAAGTAACTTGTGTAGGAAAGGTCAGCGCGTAAGGTGACGAGGCAGTTGACCAACCTATAACAGCTCGCCGCGTGGCTCGCTAAGACTCAACCGACACGTCACTAGTCAACTAATAATAAGGACTGAGATGGAGCCCCACCGCGAGCAAACGGCCTCGCGGAAGGACGTAGCAGAATTAAAGACACCCTAAGCAAGGGATGCCCTTTATAAGGGAAGTGCTACTAAAAAGGAGTTCACCCCCTCGCGAGGTCCTCCGCGAAGAGGATTGACGCGACGGGAAAGAGTGAACACTCACGCGAATACGCAAACCAAGCTCGCGACTGTACCTGACCAAAAGGCAGGGATAGGGAAGTCGATACGAGTTCGAAAGAAAACAGGTCTTGGCGCGAGCCAAAGAGCTCGCGACCGGGCCCGACACAGCGGGAACAGGGGAGATACAAGTGGCTTGGTGGCTTTAAAGGATTAAGGGTCGCGACCAGGGAAAATGATGCACTGGAATGACCTGATGGAAGCTTCCAAACGGCCAGTGACATCACCCACGTCGCCCAGGTATACGGAGAGAGCACGTGTCACCATATTATTGGGGAAATATCTGCAGCCCCATGATTGGGTGTAGATCCCTATAAATATGGGGCATTCATTCACAAGTCGACAAGAGAGAGATTCATTCGTCTTAGGAGCACGGAAATCTTAGAAAGAGGAAGTGACTCAGAGCTCTGGAAACAAGAACATTGTTCTTGCTAGTGCCCGCGAGCACATCTTTCTTCTAAGACTGTGATTCGAGGATGATGATGATCCAAATGGGAATGGAATGAACGTTGCTGCCTTCTCTTTCTGTATACTTGGCTTAATTCTTCACCCCTTTACACACTCTCTCATTCCTGTTCAATTGTTAGCTATTGTTTGCCTCTCCAAGTTAATTTATTGACTCAAACCACCAACCGAACCTACAACTTGTATTATAGCGAAGCATATTGTTCACATTTTCTAGCATTTTCATTAGCAATCGGCTAAATTCCATTAGCAACCGTTGATTGGCTAAATTCAACCCACATGAAGTGTTTGCCGGCTTTTCCTTTTTCCGAAAATGCCCTTGAAGAATTAACAATCCTATATAAACCAGTGGCCGCCTTAAACTCACACATCGGGAACCAATCGACGGAATATGGAAAGTTAATTGCTTCCTATACGTCTCCTTCGTCTCCCTATATACTAATACTAACTGTTTTAGTCCCAAATCCAATGAATTAAATGAGGAAAAGGCTACAATACACACCCCTTATTTGGGTGTGTATCATATACACTCCTATAAAAGTTACGAATTTTTTTATAAAAGTTACGAGACAAACCAAAATGTTACGAATCATAGAAAATGTTATGAATCATACTGCTGAAAAGTTACGAAAAACTAAAAAATGTTACGATTGCCGATGAGGTGACACAATCTGGACCATACAATAGGTGCATATGGTACACCCAAATAAGGGGCGTATATTGTAGCCATTCCCTGGATGAGATAGTGCCTTGCTTGGTAGAAAATATTTCGGCTTATATGGTGTTTGATAAAATGTCTAAATGTACCCATCATCATTTTCCCCAAATTTAATGGTTTGGGGTTGTTAATTGTGGTCAAGTCTGTCTCTTTACTGTTTTTTTTTAGGTTAGGCCACATCTTAATTTTCTCATAGAACTTGTTTTCAAGTTGTGATCAAACAATACTAAATACAAAAAAATGAATAACGAGACTTCTTTGTTTGTTCGTTCTTTGTTGGGTAATGCTACAATGCGCACCCTCTAAAAATTAGACAATATGAGATTTTGTGACTCAAAATATGAGATTTTGTGGCTCTAAATATGAGATTTTGTGGCTGGAGATATGACCGTGTCGTGCCAGTCAAAAATATATTTATAATAACTAAGAATTAACTACTACTCCAGAGAATAGTGGTTAAGTCCGAGTATCGATCCACGGAGACAGATTGGCTAAGTTACAATAGCTTCGATTAATTTCTAGTTTAATTCGGGAAAGAAATTGATCGATTGGTGTTGTGGATTACTAAATTAAAACAAGCAGTAATGAAATTGATGGAGAGGAGATCTAGGGTTTCAAATCCACCCCGACCACGTAACAAAACTATGCATAGGTAAGGGCCACTATTCGAATCACAATTGTCAAGAAAATATTTGTGATTGTTAAAAGGCATAAACTATCCCACGGCACAGACCGTCTCATTGGCACGGTGTCACTCCGCCCAACGGCACAATCCGTCTCACGAGCATAGCCTATCTCAGAACTCCAAGCACAACATTGAAAACAATTGCATAACTTGCATTCGAAAATCACGGGTATGAATACGAAACAGATTGAAAGCATTAAAATTCCTTCTGTACAATTGAAATCAAAAGAGTTCTAGTTATGCAATCGATCCGAATAAATAAAACCAAACCCTAGGCATAAATAAGTTACTTGGAGCGGGGCTTCATCTTCCCCCTAGATGGGTGGTTTAGCCGGACATGGAGTCTCTCTTCAACTTCTGAACCACTAATAGGATTATCCTTTTATAGTGCTCACAACTCTCTTGGAGTCCAAGTAAAAGAATAAGTTTAGGAAGTCCAATCTCAACCAAACTTCCCAAAAATTCCGTTATTGTCTTCTGCAGCCCGCTTCCAGTCCAATTTCGACCTTCAAGATGTTGGAATTTGGAAAACTCATAAAGAGGAAAGTTGTAGGAAATTGAATTTCCTTTCCGGTGCCGCAAACCTTGCCTCAATCAGACACTCAAGCTAAAAGATATGGTCAAAATACTGAAAGCTGTCCATATTCCTTTTCAATTCGAGATTGAATGATTTCCTTTCCAAATTGCACTTTATTTGGCTCATTGATCTCCAAATCCTACAAACACATTATACTAATTAATCCGCACCAAGTAACAACATAAATGGACCCGCAAGTATAAGTTAGAGGCTTAATTGGGTACAATTAAACACCTATCAAGATACGAAATGCATATGGTATGTACACTCATATGAATAGTCACAAAATCTCATATATTTCCGGAAAATCTCATATTTGGAGCCACACAATCTCATATTGGATCCATGCGGACTTTGCTACAGTGCGTGCGGACTTGTGCGGACCTCATATTTGGAGTCACAAAATCTCATATATTTCCACAAAATCTCATATTTGGTACCACAAAATCTCATATTTGGTGCCGCAAAATCTCATATTTTAAGTCGCAAAATCTCATATTTGGAGCCACGCAAAATCTCATATAGTCAATGGTCAAATGTGGCACAAATCCCCTCACGTCATACGTGGCGCAATCTCGACCGTCCATCCGTATGGGGTGCATACCATATGCCATATCATATTTGGAGCCACAAAATCTCATATTTGGTGCAAAAAAATCTCATATTATCTCATATTTGGTGCCACGAAACTCATATTTAAAGCCACAAAATCTCATATGGGGGGGTGTACATTGTAGCATGCCTCTTCTTTGTTTTCAACTTTGCATAACTTGAACTGAATTTGAACCAATTACTTGAGTGAGGAATGGTGTAATGAACTCAATCATATCAAAGTTCATGTCTTTCAATACTTCTTTCTGTTACGCTGAAAGTAACTTTCCATTTTCAGCCCTATACTGGTTGGTTAAGATTGTTATTGTGTTACGTCAAAAATCTTTGTCTACGGGTGGATATGATTGGCAACCAAACGGAAAACAAAAGTTCATTGAGGTTTGTAGGTAATACAAAATAAGCTTTCAGCCTTTTCCACCACAAACAGTAGAATTAATCTTCACTTGCAGTTGATATGGTATCATCATCCTTGTAGCTCATTTTTCATATTATATGGTATTAGGGTTAGCTGCACGAGGTTTGTTCGATTAGTAAAACAGCGACTTCTTAGGCCAGTGGACTAGACTGAGCAATGGACAAAGTTGAACCACTATATATCTCTGTTTGGTATCTCTCTCCCTTAACTCATTTATTCTCGTTGTGCAAATTATTTATTTATTTGTTTCCTTAGGCCAAGGTTGCCTTTTGGGTAACACTGAGCATAGTCAATACCAGTGAGTGTTCAAGGGAATCTCATTGAAGAGTGGATTAAGCAATTGTTGAACTACTATAAAAATCCTTCGTCTTCATTTCCTTATGTTCTTAATTTGTTTATTACTAAAATATTTATTTGGAGTTCAACCTATTCACCCCCTCTAAGTTGAAATATCAATTACTAGGCTTAACAACCCTTCAATAGATAACCAAAAGTTGATGTGACAAATTTTGATTATCTGTTTCTTGTTATGCCATTGGGGATTAGTGTATAGCCCTATACTCCGCTAAACATTGATCAAATCTATTTGGCAATGGGTAAGACATCTGTGGGGGAATTCTGAATTTTTGCCTCGTGACCACCTTATATTGGTCTAGTTATTCAATGCTTCGGGACACTCTGACATCATTTTCGTGACGTCCACGATTAAATGTATGAATCGCACATAAATGGTGATTCTAAAATAATCGGGAACGCCATGTGATAGTACTACTGGACTACTAATATTTACTCTTTATACTGACGAAAGTTGGGATCAATACAGCTTAATATGTTTGTCCAATGGAATGAATCCACCTTGACCACACTGCCCTAGGATTTTACGTACTAAATGCCTCTGCTATCTTAACGAGGATGATGCATGCATTTATTGATAAACTACCCAATCAAGTAAAGAGATGCAATAATTCATGAGCTAACCATTCCGGTGTCAATTCAATTTATTTTTCCTTTTCTTCATCTGCTTTGAATACATTCACTGCTCCCACACCCCGAAATTTCCCAAATAATAGATATCCCTTCATTTATTCGTCTTCATACCAAACAACTACTTCCTGCATTTTTATGGGCTGTTTTCTAGTTTCCTTTCCTGTTCCCTACTAGGCCTCTTTATTAATTCGTATGCAATGGTAGTACTATTTCTGTCATATAAATGAAGAATATATTTTTATTTTTTACCCTAATTCCATCCCGGCCAAACAATTCTTACGGGTATCAAACTTCTCTCCGTAGAATTTGAACCCTCAATTTGTATGGGTTTTCGTATATCCGAGGATTCGTATATCCGAGGGTTGTATCGAGTGGTGAGGCCTGTTTCTTTGTGGAGTGGTGTTAGTTTTGAGTTGCTGTTGGTGTTTGGTTTTGCTGGGTTAGGGCTTGAGGTTGGGTGTGTTTTGGTGTATTGGGGTTCGAGTGTTTTCTTTTTGTCTTTTATTTTTGTTGTCTTGTTGACGTCTTGCTGTCATGACTGTTTGGTCCTTGGGCGGTGTTTAGTATTGTGCCTTGGTCCGTTTAATCTTTTTTTTTCCTTTTTCAAATTCTTTTTCCGAGAAAAGAATTAGAGTAATTATTCAGTGGTCTTGAGTATCTCAGCATCCTTACTCATCTCTCTTTGTTTAATATGCCCTTGAAAATTGCAGATTGAGGGTTGGTTATTACTAGTACATGAGAAAACGTTGAGAGAATTTTGTCCAACCAACAAGCACGCACACACGCATTTCCTTTGTCATATCGCAACAATGCTCGCCAACAAAGGTCAAACAACTCAGGTACCAACTACCGGATCTGCCGCCACCGTAGCCGGCAACGACGATCTCTTACCAGAGCTCCTTGTACGATTACCATTCAAATCACTAGCCCGAGCAAAATGTGTATCCAAACACTGGCGCTCTTTGATTGCCTCCCCCTACTTCTCTCTCCGCGTAAACCCTTTCCCTAAACCCCCTTCTGGTATATTGTTGCACCCATCGATCGTTCTCTCATGGAGCATCCAACCCAATCGCATTCCAAAACCCTGTTATCTCCCATTCAACAACAACCACACTAATACCGATACCATCAATCCTCATTCTTTCTTCGACCAAAACCCACAGGTCTTCATTTTACAGTCCTGTAATGGCTTGCTTTCTTGTTTCGATTCCGCTCGAAACTTCTTCGTTGTCAATCCTACAACTAAGCAATGCCGAAACCTGAACTTACCCGATCTCAAGGTTCGTCACTTGCAGTGTTTTGGAGTTAATATAGCTTTTGATCCATTAAAATCACCTCATTACAAAGTTATTTGTGTTAGAGACCCTGGGTTTTCGACCATAACTGTCCCGTATTGTCAGATTGAGATTTACTCCTCTGAGACCCACTGTTGGAGGCCTTCTGGTGAGGCTTTCACCGCTCCAGTTGATCAGAATTTTAATGATATAGACTTCACTAGAGGAGTTTTCTGGAACGGCGCGATTAATTGGATCAGTACTAATGCTCGGGATTCATTGTACTTCAATGTTGAACAAGAAAGCATACATACAATGCCAATGCCTCATCCCGTTTGTCGAAAGGTTCGGTATTTTGGAGAGTCAGCAAACCATTTGCATCTTGTTGAATGTGATGATCAGTCTAGGATTGTCGCGGAGTTTAGGGTATACGAGATGGAGAGAGACTACTCTGGTTGGCTTGTGAGGTACACTGTTACCGTCAATGACATTAGAGATGTGTATCCGGAGATGGGTTTGGATACGAAGAGTTTGTTCTCCATCTTTTGCATTAATTCTGCGGAGGGAAAATGGTAATGAAGATGAATCGGTGTTGGTGGTTCAGCTAAATGGAAACGGGAAGGTCATCTGGTACAACCTCATGGGGAAGCCATTCAAGAAAGTTCTTGATTTGGCTCCTACTACCCCATCGGGAGATGCAAATATCGATGAGAACGGTCGTGCAGACAGGTTTGGATGGTTCAATGCTTATCAATACATTGAGAGTGCTGCGCCTGTTTGACAATATCGATTAATCAAAGCTACTAATGTCCTGCATATTCTTTGTTTTCCTGGAAAATATTTCGTCGATTAGTAGCTTGGGAAATTTAATAGTACTTTCATTTGTTGCTGTTAAGTAAAAGTTTGAATTTGAAGTACTGTTTGAGTTCTTTGATCCTCTTTTTAAATGAAGTATACATGCAATTTGCCTCAGCATGCTCCCTTATTTCTTGAATGAGTTGTGTTTGGGCTTGATATTGCTGGTTGTTTCATCTACACGACTACACAATGCATATACATTTGTTGTCTGGACTCTTGAGCATTTAGATTAACCGATTAGGGCTCTTGTCAAAGTTTTAAACAACGGTAGCGGTAGCTGCTGTATCGAATGTCATATAGTGGTAGCTGGTGTGTCGTGGCCATAGCGGTCATGTTGCGGCCATAGCAACTGTGTAGCGAGCGAAAAATTCGATAAAAACCGATATGTAGCGGGAATCGGCCGATACAGGTTGTGAATTTTTGGTAGCGCCGATATAGCGGGGTGTAGCGGTACAAGACGACTGAAAAACCACTACATAGCAGCCGGTATTTAAATCCTTGGCTCTTGCTGCCACAACTACTCGTAAATGGTAGTCATCTGGTACGTTCTTCTCGGGAAACCATTCAAAGGTTTTTCATTTGGCTCCTAGATGAGTTGGAGAATAGAGCACGGTTTTACATGCCGGGAACGTAATGGTTTTTGGGCTCTTCAATAATGTTGCAGCCTGGTATACCGGTGAGATGAAAAAGCACGTGCAGATCGGCTGGGTCCCATTACGTATCGCTCCGAATCTGATTCATGGACAGGTTCACGGCTGTTACTGATTATTTGAGCAATTTTTAAAATTTCTTTTTGTCGAAAAATGGTTTTTAAGAATTCACTACCGCTACACTTGATTCCCGTTATGTAACATTCAAAACCACCGCAGCCGTTACACTCAAACCACTATCATTACCGTTACTTATCGCAAAATTATTAGTGCCGCCTCTGTTTGACAATACTATTACTCGGAGCTACTGATTTCCTGCATATTCACATCTTCTTACGATGTTCCTGTTACTCTTTGTGCTGGTCATAGCGTAACCATTTCTATAAGATTTCTGAATGAGTCACCTTCTGTACCTATAGTCGGGTTGCAAAGACAATCGTCTGGATTTCCACATAGCCAATCTTGCCAGCACTCTATCAAAACCATGGGTGTTCAAATCGTAATCCGGTCACCGTCTGTTGCCTTCCACCTCCATCATTGACCGCCACCACTACCACCACCACAACAAACCGACCACAACAATTGGGCTTCTAGTATGGGTCCTTTAGAGAGATTGATGCTTAAATACAAGAAGCTACAAACTCAGGAGTTGGATTTCTGAGGGAATATAAATATGCAAGGAAATCAGATATTTGAGAATCCTCAATCATCGGAACTTTCTCTCTCACAGACTGGCCCCTCCGGCCTCCGCTGCCTCCTCCACCTCCCCACTCCTCCTCTTCTTCCCCTCCCCCCTTAGCTCCCCCCATCTGATCGGTGTATTCCTTCAAGTTCTCAATCACGTCACGTCTCACGTGGTGCTCGTGTTTTTTATCTTAGTGGCCTGGTCTCCTATGACGGTCTCCTTTGGAGGTGTTGATCCGACGGAGGAAAACATAACCCTATTGGCCAATAGAAATGTCTACATTCCCTTTACGGTTTGTGAAGTGTGTTCTGTGTGTTTCGAGGATGTCACAGAGTTAGCAGTGTCTATTTCGCGTGCTTTGCCCATGTGTTTTAATGTCTTGTACCTCTGTAATTGATCCTAGCTCGGACCTTATTTTGATGACAATGACAGTAATCTTCTTCTTAAAAAAAAAAAAAACGATATCGAAACCTATGCAAAGGTATTTGTGTTGGTGGGTAAAAGGGACTCACACAATTCACACTCAAACACACAAAACGTACAATTTATTAATCTATCAAACAAAAATACAAACATACATAGCTCATTCTCTCTCACTCTTTCTTTAAACACAGACATACATGTATTGGTGGGGGACCCCAGCAATATAGATATATATGGACAAAATTGCCAGCTGCATAATGCATCTCATAAAGCACCGAAATACTTGGCTGGTATGGCCCCTCCAATTTACTCTTCAACTCTATTTTCTATCTCCTCACAAACAAGAGCCATTAAACCCACTGAATGGGTTGGTGTCCAATCAACTTGCTGGAGATTTTATCTGAAGGAATCACATGTCTGCCTTTTTTTCAAAAAATGTCAAACGCAGGGCTGTCAAAGTTTGGCCCCACCCACTATGGCATGTAAAATTAAAATTTTACCCTTTATTAGTTCCTGCCTTTACCAAAAATGAGGGTATTTTGGTAAATATGGCATTTGTGGAGATTTTATGACAACTTCATAAAATCAATTGGAAAAACTATGTCATTTTATCACCACTCCATAAAACCCCAACTAAAATGAGAATTCCCATTTTATGGCATAAAATGTATTGGAGAACAAAGCCAACTCTTAACCACTTCAATTAAGATTATCAACCAACAATTTGTACCTGTTATCGAGAGGCAAGTAGAAATGACGTGAAAAAATTCTGTAAACTAACATCTAGAAATGATTTCCATATATCGTAAATCCATCAAACCTGATTTAAGAAAGACAAACTTGGGGCATGGGAAGAAGTTGTTATAAGGTTATTGGATAATTGATTATTGGATCGCTACAGCCGACTAGGTTCCTATTTTTTCTCAAAATCCAAAACCCTAGCCGGAGTAATAATACCGGAAAACTAAGCCAAATTAGTTTTTTCGGCTGAATTTTCGATTGGTTTGATTTTCGTCGAATTTTATCTCACCCCTAACTACTACTAGGCGCAAGCAAGACTTGAGTCGACTCGTCAACCACAATTAATGTGAAATAGAGATGCATATTATATAGTTATATGAACATATCTACACACAAAAAAAGTGGAACAAATCAAAAGCAATTACCATCAGACACTAGAGAGAGACTCAATGTACTGATAAGAAGAATCACGCCAGAAATATCTTAACTGATCCTCCACCCATCCCTCAGTGTAAAACCTCTGTCGAACCGCTACGTCACATATCTTCTTCAAAGTCCCATCTCCAAAACCATAGCGCAAGATTTTACCAGGTACGTGCAGCACTAGAAATGACTCATCGTCTCTTTCCATCCGTACAACACAAAGCACGCTAAGCCGACCAGGCCGTGTGTCCCTCGGAGTAATTCCAACCGCATCAAGATCAACGCTGAATTTCACAAACCATCCGGAGTAATCTATCTCTATCTCATAAACATCGATCCGACTCATCGGACCACCACGATCGTAGGTCACGACAAGATGCAAGTGACCTCGAGATTCCCCATAATATCTGAATTCCCGATTGTACCCATAGTCATCTTCTGGGATCGGTGGCAGTGGAAGAGTTCCCAGCCGCTCTTCCTCAACATTGTAATACAATGATTCCCTCCACCCCCAGGTGCTGAACCAATTGATTGCTCCATTCCAATACACCCCAACGTTATACTGCTCGTGGCATTCAGCAGCAAACGGCGCACCAGAAGCCTTCCACGAGCCGGTTTCTGATGAGTACGTCATTATATGATGGCAGGGTCCCGGTGGATAAGTTGAATCTAAATCGTTGTAACGAACGCAAACGACTTTATAGTGAGGGGATTGCGATGGATTGAAAGCTATGGTTAGGCCTATGAGGTCGGAGGGATGACATTTGGGGAGGATTCTGAATTGTTTAGTTGTGGGATTGAGGATAATATACTCGGGGTCAGGGTTATTATTCTGTCGGGTGTGAAAACAACATAAGATTAATCCGTGGCATGAATTTACGATTCTTATATTACCTGAAACATCGGGAAAGAAAGTGAGATCCGTGAACTGGGGATGGGGGTCTTTAGTTTGTGTTTCAGTGGTGTTGATTGTGGGGATGAAATCAACTTGGGGGATGGTGTTGATAGTGTAGGGGTGCAACAATAAGCCAGAGACGGCGGTGGAATCAGGATTGCGGCGGAGAGCAAAGAAGTCACTGGTGATGAGAGAGAGCCAATGTTTGGACACGGATTTGAACATCATGAGAGATCTTACGGGTAAGCGAATCAAGATTTCGGTCAAGAGGTCTGAATTGGCAGCAACTTCATCAGCAGCAGCAGAAGATGATGAATACTCAGCCATCAAGGAGGTGTCTGATACTTTCTCCTGTTTCAAATCAACCTGATCAATATATTCCAAGAGATTAGTTGGCGTGTCTTATCTCGCTGACTACACGAATATTGCATAAAATATGATAAGCTCATAGGCTGTGTCCAAGAATTAGTTGGTGGGTCGTTGTAACGTCCCAAGTATCATTTGTTGAACTTTCTGCCAATGCCACCTCTAGAGTTTGCCGGCCGAAGTGAATATTTTCACTGGGCCACGTTCTATTAAGAAATTTAAGAACTAAATTATAAGCAAACCTGAAATTGAAGTTCAGAATTACTCCCAATAAACATTCATGAAAACTCATTGACAACCACACAAGGAATTTTTTTTTTTTTATCGGCAACAAAAGTTTATTAAGGAAACTCGACAAAGGTTACATCGAGTAGGGGTGGGCATCAAGTCGTGTCGTGTCGTGTTCGTGTCGTGTCATTTCGTGTTCGTGTCAAAATTCTCTCAACCCTAACCCGACCTGTTTAATTTTTCGTGTTATCGTGTCGTGTCATATTCGTGTCGTGTCATATTCGTGTTCCGTGTCATAAATAGCTAACCCTAACCCGCTAACTTCGTGTCGGGTTCGTGTCGTGTCATCGTGTCTTTCCATAAATTCCCGTGTCGTGTCGTGTTTGTCGTGTTATCTCGTGTTCGTGTCAGAATTTTCTTAACCCTAACCCAACCTGTTTAACTTTTCGTGTTCTCGTGTCGTGTCATATTCGTGTTTCGTGTCAGAAATAGCTGACCCTAACCCGCTAACTTCGTGTCGTGTTCGGGTCGTGTTCTCGTGTCGTGTCAGAAATTTCCACCCCTAACATCGAGTAGGTAGAAAATATCCAACCAAAAGTTCGAACACCTAGAGGGCAGAGCCCAAACACCCATGGGCCTAAATTGCCTAGATTAAACATTGAAAATAGGGCTTCTGACAGGCCGGCCCCATTTTGTCCCCGTCATCCCGTCCAAACCCTTCGCGCGTCAGATTCATCCCGTCCAAACCCCTTTCCACGCGCGCAGTTACTTTTCAAAATTTCCGTGCGGTGACTTGGCTTTGAGGATGAGAGAGAAATGATTGATGTGACAAGTCATAACTTTTGTTTCTCTCTACTTCTCTCTTTATGCGTGGGAACTCTCTCTCTCTCTCTCCATCAGAGAGAAAATAGGGCTCCACTACTTTTTCTCTCTTTTTTTTTTTTGTACTGACTTTCTCTCTCGCTCTCTCTCTCTCTCTCTCTTTCTCTTCTGTCACATCCTCCCTCTCTCTCTCCCCACCTTTTTTTATTTTAGATTTAAAATAAAAATAACTTCTATTATACACATTTATTTTTCATAAAAATTATATATTTAAAATATATTTGATGAGATCTTTCAAATGAGATCTCATTTGAATATAAAATTGTGTACATTTAAAAAAAATTATTTTATATCCATTAATTAATACTAATTTACACCTCTTCTAAACAATTCACACCTTGTAAAATGAAAGAATTCACAGACACGAAATGCAAAATTCACACACATCACAAACTCACTCTCCAAAATACACAATTTACACCTTTCAAATACAGAATTCACACACATTCTAAATAATTCACAACTCACAAATGCACACAATTCACACTCATGCAACAATTCACACCTCCAAAAAGCACACAATTCACACCCCTTGTAACAATTCACACCCCCACTAGCACACAATTAACACTCCTACAACAATTCACACCCTTAATAACACGCTTTCTTTTTTGTTGTGAATTCTTAATTAATGGGTATCAAAAAAACTTTTTTTTCCATGTATATAATTTTATATTCATAATGGATCTTGATTGGAAGATCTCATTGAGTAGATTTCGAATATATAATTTTTATAAAAAATAAATGTGTTTAACAAAAGTTATTTTATTTTAAATATAAATTAAATAGGGGGAGAGAGAGAGAGAGTAAAAAGAACGGGGGGATAGAGAGAGAGAGAGTGTGTGTGATTGAAAGGGGCGGAGAGAGTGAGAGGAGAGAGAGGGAGAAATAAATGCAATGTTGTGTCAGGAAGAATAAGAGAGTGAGAGAGTCTCTGCGTGTGACAGTGACAGCTCACAGCTGTATTAAATGGAAAACTCTCACGCGCGCGCGGGGTTTATTTAGGAGTGAAAGACAAAATAGGGTTTGGATGAAAGCCCCCACAAAAAGTGGGGGCGGCTTGGGATTTCCCGTTGAAAATACACCCCAAAGGCCAAAAAAGCCTGAATAAAACAATAAAGCGCAAAGAACTTAGCCCAAACAAATGGGCTAAGCCCACCTCTAAGAAAACCCTAAACCGAACCGTACACCAAAGTGCAAAACATCCACCAAAGCTGCCACCAAAGCACCGACAGCCAACACCACCACCGACAGCCACCGCCACCACAAAAACCACCAAACCACCACCAGTTAACCCAAGTGGGGCGGAGCCGACGACCATCAAACACACTGTCTCGGAAGCTCCCCAAGCCGTTAAGCAACAACCACAACACCCAACAACAACCGTAGCGGGAGACCACGACGGTAACCACCCCTACCGAAACATCACCACGCCGTTAAGCATAAGCCGGAGAACCCATCAGAAAACCAGCCGGAGATGCTCTTGGAAGAGGAAACCGAGTAACCAAGGTAGGGAGAATGGAAGACCCACTGAGGCATATGGAAAAGAGGTAAAAAATAAACAGATCTAGAGAAGGAAAGAGCCAGGAAGAAGAACTCACCGAGAGCCGCCTTCGTCGCCGACCGGGAACCCCACGCAGAGTCACTTATCAACCAGTAAAGTGACCCAGAGGACCCCGGACGTCGAGAACCATGACGCCGATAAGGCCACTGCTCCGGAGCCGCCGACCATCTACAACCTCTGCAACCGATCGATTTTTGATATGAAGAAGAAAAGTAGATCTGAAAAGGGGAAATGGTGGGAATAGAGGGTGGAAAGAGAGAAGGGGATAGAAGAAGAGAAAGGGAGGGGACAGGGGGAGGAAGAGGCGCGGTGGAGCGCCTCCCCCGCCCAGAGAAAAAATAGATCTGGTTTTCAAGGAGGAGGGGTCTCTGGTTTTCTAGAGAGAGAGAGAGAGGGCACGAGTACTATTGGATTTTCCTAATCAGTAAGTTAAGCTAGGTTACCAAAACAAACTACACTAGGCATCCTCAATCCACAAAGAAGCAATGATACACAAATAAAAGTTGATTAATCACTGATGCGGATTGAATAACGAACCAGTACTTGGACCGTTTTGATTGCAAAGTAGCATAACGGGAGAGTTGGAATATCGCAAGTCAAAATAGAATTAGTCAAGTTGTTTCAAGTCCAAAAGTCATGTGTTGGGAAGGCTAAAAAGTTGTGTCCAGATTTGTCTATTTGTTAGTATAAATAGGATTGTAAATCCTTGGAGTTATTCAATTTTGGGGGATTAATTAAAAGGGTAATTACCGGCACACCCCTCCAGCGAAACATGTTTATCTCGCTCACCCCCTCTATGAATTTTCGCTACGGAGACACCCCTTCATTAAAGTTTTCTGAGAGGGGGGTCTAACACCGTCAACGAAATGAAGGAAAAGACCATTGTGCCCTTATGTATATATACCCACAATTAGCTAATTCCATCCCAAACCCATTTGTTCCTCTCTCTCTCTCTCTCTCTCTCTCTCCGTACCCCCCATTGAAACCACCAACCCACACCCACCCCACCCCACCCCACCCCACCCTTCGATTTCCCATCCACATCCCTATCAACGACTTCCGACGAAGCCTCTTTGCCTTCCAGCGACTCTTGTCCATGTCCGATAAAGCTTGTCGATGACTTTCTGGCCTCGCCCAACCTCGTCAAACACTCGTCGGCCAAGCCAGGATTAGAGCTGAGTGGGTTCGACATCACCGATTCAATGGTCAGAATGGTCTTTCTCGCCGTTCAATTGTCGAAGCCTTCTCGCCGCTCAGTGATCCAAATGGTACTTCCTGTCCAGATCTCTTTGGACTTATATCCCATATCAAACCCTAAATCTTGACTTTCTGACCCTATTTTGTTTTTGTTTTTTTTTTTCTGGGTAAATTTCACTGACCAACAGTAATGATATGGATTCATCTTCGTCTGGTTGAGACAAAGACAGTGGTGGTGTTCAGCCATTGAGGAGACGTCGGAAAGTACGTCTCGGAGACTGTTAAGAATAGCAGGAGTACGAAAGTGGTTGAAAACGTTTTTCGATCACAGATGCTTGTGCGCCTTGAGGAGACGAACACGGTGGTGTAGTTCCGGCCGACGGTCGACACTAGAGTAGGCGGCACGCGCAAGGAAAGTGAGTGCGTGTAGGGAGAGTGAGATCCACTCTCGCTTTGTGTTGCACGCGCAATCTTGAAGTAGAAGACGATCGGGAGTTTTTTTTTGTTCTGGGCAATTCTGTGGAAAGCTCATCCACATTTCTATTTTTCCCGCTGTATATGAACACAATTTCTATATGTCTATCTTTAATTTATTATGTTTGAGGAATGTAGCTATTACACTTCTGTACTTGGTTAATGGAGTTCTAAAATTCAAACAGGTGAAATGGCAGTAAATGAAATCAGAGTCGGGATGATGGGTTTGGGAGAAGATTGATAGAAATTGAAGATTTGTTGGTTGATGTTGAGAAAAGTGCAGTGTTTACAGTTGGTGCTGGTTGCAAGAATGGCAGTGGCGAATGGTGGTTATGGGTGGAGAGAGGGGGAAAGGAAAAGGGTTAGGGATAAGGTTTTATTTAGCTATTTTGGAGTCATTAGGGGGGCAATATTGGAAGAATGCACCGTTTTTGACAGAATCTAAGTCAAAAAATTAACGGTTCTCGACGGAGCCCTAACGGAAGGGGTGTATGGGACAAACAAACTTTAATGAAGGGGTGTCTCCGTCGCGAAAATTCGTAGAGGGGGTGAGCGAGATAAACATGTTTCGTTGGAGGGGTGTGCCGGTAATTAAATTGAGAGAGTTTTCCCTTTGTACTTCCAATTACTTTGGTATTCTTTAGAATCAACAAAGTTGTTGATGCCCGTAGTCCTGGTATTCTTAGGCCTCCTTTGGGTAAAAAACCATTGTGGTTTATTTTTCGTCTTTATTCACAAAATTTTAAGTTTGACTAATAATTTTATACTTTTTAGATTTCTCTCGTAGAGAGGAGCCAAGAAACCACAACAAATCGACCGAAAACTAACAAATGCAAAAAAAAATTGAATAAGGACAAAACCAAAAAAACCAAAAAACCACAAAAAAACCAGTTTTTTCAATTCACCCAAAGGAGGCCTTAGTTAATCAACAAGTTTAGGGAAAATTTTTGATCTCCGGGTATTCGTGCACGAATCAACGAACCCAAAATCGTGTAGTATCTTGTTTCTTTATGCTTTCGCTACATCAATCACCCTCAATACCGTTGATTAATCACCCTCAATTCCAAAGATTACACATAACAATTCGAAAACGAAACCCCAAAAAGTGTTAAACCCAAAGTAGTTGATTTTCACCCAAAATACATAACCCCAAGTTCGGTATAGTTGATAGCTGAACACATGCAGATGCTCAAGATTAAGAAAAACATACTGAAAGAAGATTGAGTTTACAAGCCACATCGATGTAGGCGTGGACCTCTTTGCTGTGGCGGTTTCAGAAAATTTGAACATAGTATTCAAGGATTACCTTAAGGCTCTTTTTGGTACCTAGGAAAAGAAATTAAGGAAAGGAAAGGAAAAAAAATAAAAAATCCTCTTCCTTTGTTTGGGTTGAGAGGAAAAGGGGAGGAAAAATAACTAAACTATAAACTATTTTAACTAAGAATTTCCATCTTAACTTTCCTCAATCTTTCCTTCTTTTTTCCTCTCTTTTATTTTCTTTTCTTCTTCTTTCTTTTCCTCGGTATCAAACAGAGCGTAACTCTACTAACTCTATTAACTTATTATATATGTAAATTTTTTTATATATTAGTGTGTATAATGCATGTAACCAAATAATACTAAAATATATAAGATGTCACAATTGTTTGTGGCGAATTGTATAATTTTGGGCCAAGCGAATTAAATTGGCGCATAGATACACTAGTATTTATTGTAAGATATTGTGTGGCGAATAGGTTTGTACGATTTTTTGGGGACATATGTTCTTGTTTCTTGAGATATAAAATTGATTGTCGTCTAGAGAGTTTCTCTCTATTTTCCTAATTTTTGTCATATTAATTTTGTTGATGAGTACCCCAATTGGTGTGTTATTTCTCTTTTCAACCCTTTAAAATAAATGTCACAAAGTAAAAAAAAAGGGACATTTTTGTTTAACAATAGTAGAACTTGAATTCAAATTATTGGGATCCATCTATTATTTGCATGCTACATAGCCAACTTGTCACATATCATACTACAAACTTAAACTAACGCGCTTCTGGAGAGGGGTGGCTTTTGAGAGAGTTTAATTTTTCTTTTGTTATTTCAGGTGTACCAAAAAAAAAATGAGATTAACAATTTGAATCGTGATTTTGGGCTTTAAGAGAGGCTAGAATTGGAAAAAGGACGGGAGGTGAGTCCCTCAAAATTTATGCTCTGTTTAGTTCTTATGGAAAGGAAAGGAAAAGAAAAGAAAAAAGAGGGGAAATGTGAAGAAAATGTGAAGAAAGTCAAAAAGGAAAATTTTTTATTTTCCTTTTGCCCTCCGTTTTCCATATGTTCCAAACAGAGTGTTAAGTTCGAACCTATTGAAAAAACCTCCCTTGAGATTCTGAAATAACAATGCCTACCTCAACTTTTGCTGACAATATTAATATTCTCCCATGCAATACTATTTTGTTAGAAATTCTAACAAAAGTTGAGGATTTATGCTGACATCTCCATTATTTAACACTAATACATACTTTGCCTTCCGTGATTCACCCCTCCTAGTTCATTTCTCATATTTACCACAAAAAAAAAATCAACTATTCATTTGGTTATGTAAGAGTATCTCCAATGGTATGATATATATAGTCCACTACAAAAAGTCGTGCCATTTTTCAAATCAAAAAATGAAGCACTTCCGTAAAAAAAAATTCAAATTTTTTTCCACCGAATTAAAGTACTCGATATTATATTATTCTAAATTCCCTTCTCCAATGGTGACGTAAAACACATGCTATATTATTCTTTCTTTGGTTTTGGATAACATTTAATACTCTCTCCGTCTTGTTTTGTTTGTCCCTCGTTGTATTGTAACCGGATAAAAAAACTAATGATATCTTTAAATTGGTAATAAATTTTATATCCAATGTAGATCTTCTTTGATAGATCTTGATTAGATATGTAAGACCATGTTTTTAAAATTACATAAAACATTATAAATCACAAAATATAATCATTTGAAAAGTGCCACGAACTTTCAAAATAGACTAACAGATTTGGACTGAGGGAGTACTTTTTTCAGACATAATAAAATGTACTAACAATTAAAAAGTCTAAAACAAATAGAAATTTTAATTGTTTATATTCGTTAATTATGTAGCGTACGTGCGAAAAATAATATGGTCTTATGATGATGTCCGTTAGAGCTTAATGCAATCTAATTTACATAAATAAATAAATAAAAAGAAGAAGGGAGATTTACATCTGTGGAGGTGCGTATATTAATTTGCAAAGTAAGTGAGATTTCTATAATTTTTCAAAACTTAATAAGGGTGCTCAGTGCATTTGTAAAAACCTCAAGAAGGTCGCTGTAATTTACCCCACTAGGTTCCGATTGTAACGATTCCCGCGTGGCCCACTTGGAATTCAATTATGAGATGAATCAACGGTTCAGATTGATTATTTGAAAGTCTCGAAGGGATCCCGACACTACATAGTCAATAAAGGGGGTCGGTATCCCTTGTATTTCCGGAAATTTCTGGTTCATAACCGAAAGAGAAACAAATTAAGAGAAAATTTTGGATCTCCCACTAGAATCCCGGGAAGTCGTATTGCGGATTTTCTCAAGCAAAAAGCCTAATAAATACTCCCTCCGTCCCTATTTAAGTGATGATGTTACTATTCCAGCTGGATTCGAAAGTTGTTTATAATTTTCAATCTATATTACATAAAATATACAATATGGATCTTGTTTTATAGAAATCAATGAGTTCTAAAATACAATTTTTTCAAAAGTACATAATATATTATAGATTGAAAGTTATAAACAATTTAAAAATAAAGTCAAAAAGTGAAAGTGGTCACTTAAAAAGGGACGGAGGGAGTACAACATTACAACGCAAATCCCCGTACTCTCCCGATACACAATGGGTTCCACCAAAAGGAACTGCTCCGCCTCCCGCAGCTTCGCCACCCACCCCACCCTCCCACCACCTGCGGACGCCGTCGCCGCCAGTACCGACGTCTTGATCCATATCTTCTCGTTTTTGCCTTTCAAGTCCCTTTGCCAATTCAAATCCGTATCCAAACACTGGCTCTCTCTCATCTCCGACCTCAAGTTCCTCCCCACCGCTCTCATCCCTTCCGCCTTATTCCTAGACCGCCGTACTCTGCACCACAACGACCTCCCCGTTGTCGAATTCGTCTCACTCACCGACGAAAACCCTAACACCCCCTCACCCGACCAAAACCCTAGAAACTTCATCCCCGAACCATTAGGCCTACAAATCGCCTCTTCTTGCAACGGCTTATTCTGCTGCTTTAGCTTCCGTTCCGGCCCATCCGATCGAAACTATTACATGTACAATCCCACAACCAAGCAATTTAAAAAACTTCCCAAACCCTGCCGCGGCTGCGTTTCAAAGCCAGACGTTTGTGGTGTAGACTTGGCTTTTGATCCGTGGAAATCGCGGCACTACAAGATCGTGTGTGTTCGGTATTTGGATGCGGATTTGGAGCCTCGTCCGAGTAGACCCGAATTAGGGTTTGGGTGGTATAGGGTGGAGGTGTACTCATCGGAGTTAGGCGATTGGGTTTTGTCTGGTGAGCCTTTTGTTGCGAGTCTTAATACTTGTTTCAATGGGGGGGTGTTTTGGAACGGTTCTATTCATTGGACGAATAGCGATTGTCGTAGGGATAAGTCATTGTATTTTGATATCGATAAAGAGGTGATTCGGGAAATGGAAATGCCTCATGTCCAAGAAAGGGAAGGTTATAAAAATAGAAATGTGAGCTATTTTGGGGAGTCACAGGGACATTTGCATCTTATTGAGATTTATCACCAGAAGTGTCCTCAGTTCATTGTGTATGAGATGAAAATGGATTATTCGGGGTGGTTTGTGAAGTATCAAGTTGATCTTGATTTGATTCCTGTAGTGATTGATGAGATGAATCTTGGGTATAATTTTGTTCCACTTTTAGTTGTTCAAGGAGACATTGACGAGGAGTCATTCTTGGTGCTGCTCATAAACGGGAAGCTCATTCGGTATGATTTTGAAGCCAAGACTTTCAAGAAGCTCTGTGATTTTGGTCCGGGGAAGCCGTACAAAGGTTATTATGTCGACGGCTTTTTAAGATATGGTGGGTGGTTAAGCGCTTTTCCATTCATCGAGTCGTTTTCAGGGTTGTGATGGATTCACAAGATGAGGTACATATTTGAGTCCTAAGTCGCACAATAATAGGCATAAGTGGTTAGAAAATAGTACATATCCGTGCGCTGTTTTCTCAGCAAAAATGTTTTGTTGATCAGAAGCTTGAGAAATTTAATAGGTTCTTTGTTTCTGTTAGTTAATGCTTTGGAGTTGAATAAGTATTTGATTTTGAATTACTACTATTTGAGTTCTTTAGTCCTTGTTTTAAATGTCTATTCGTGTACAATTTGCATCAGCTTGCTGCCTTATTTCTTGTATGGCTTGTGTTTGGGCTTGACATTGCTGGTTGTCTCCTTTACACATTGCATGTTCTTTGGTTTTCTTGACTCTTGAGCCTGTAAATGAGGATTTGAATCACTCTTAAGTGCTACAGCAGCACGTAAATGGTGACGTCATCTCAGCATAATCTTCTGGGGAAGATTCAAGAAGGTTTTTGTCATTTGGCTCCTAGCTTATTGGGAGATGAGAATTGTGATGAGAGTAATGATATGGAGTAATCAGATTTGGGTTGTCTGTCTATATCCATACATTTAGAGTGCTGCTTCTGTTTGACTATAGTCACAATACTCTATTTGATTTTATTTGGATCAGAACTTTTCAAAAATACCCTTTCATTTTGAGGAACAACTTATCCCACAACTTGTATCTTGCAATTTGAATCTCACTGGGATGATGTCCCTGTACCCCGGCTGACTCTGGGGTCAAACATATATGGCAGTTTGCTCATCTCATGGATATGATATCGGGGTGGGTATTCTGTTATGTTTTATGGCCACCATATACTAACTCAACTCGGGAGCAACACTAGATTAGCTGAATTTTTCCAGACTCATCTTCTGACTTGTGGTGGAGTTCATCTAAACTTTTACCTTAGGTGACTGATAAAATGACGAGGTTTTCCTAGGAAACGCATATAGTGTGAAGAACAAGGACACTTGGGATCACAATATTCTGATTTCGAATGCCATGAGGGTTGTTTAGTGGAGATAGAGGCCTATGGTGTGGAGTGTTACTGCAACGAATCTGGGTGGAAAATGTCCTCATGACTTGAAGATTCGGTTCGTTTTAGGTCAGTAAATTGTTTTCTTGTTTCCTTTTGTGTACATACTACATACCAAATGGTTTTGGATAGTGTCAAATGAGAGTTGCTGAGTTTTTCTCAAGGTTGTAAATCCCGTTCTGTATTGACCGGTACGTACTGTTTAGGCACAAATCCAGTACCTTGAACCTCTAATTCCGTTTGACCTAACTTTCGGGTCAATATCGGATGATACTGGGAAGCGGGGGGCCTGTCAGTCACCACAGGCGGTGTAGTGGGGGCAAACGGTGCCGTTTTGTATGGGACACAAAGCCTTTGCAAAATGTACCTTTGTGGTGGGCCCCACACAAACGATCCGAACCGTTAAATAATTTTAAAATAATTATTAAGCGGATCTCGAAGAAAATCAAGCCCATTGGATGTTTTTACGTTATTCATCTATTGTTTGATTTTCATTCAGAATTCAGGACCCTACCAGTTTAAAACAATCTTCAGGAAAAGTTATAAAATTGTGGGCTTAGAAAATCATTGATCTGAACCATAAGAGTCATAGAGGTCATTGAGAAGAGCATCTAGGAAAAAAATAATCTTGTTCTGACATCTATAGATATAAAAAAAAAAAACTCATATTTTGAGTATTTTGATACCCATTGATGTCAGAACAAGATTATTTTTTTAATTTTATATGCTACAGTTTTTTTCTTCTCTAAACACAATGTTGGGAGATAATAGTAAAATGTTTTGTGTCCATATGAATTTCCCTAGTGGACCATAGCTATGGACACATTTTTCAAGATTTACTTGCATCTTGTTATGTAGGTAGGATAATGGGTAGGGCCATCTTGTGTTGTAATTTTGACATAAAGAATAAATTTGTTATGCAAAGTAATAATTAAGTCTATTTACCCATGTTGGTAAAAAAAAAAAAAGGTTTAACCTCACAACATCGGAGACACATAGCAGAGTGCCAGTGAGAGAGACTGGAGGGAAAGAGATGGAAACAACTATGCTACCTCAAGGCGGTTTCACGGTATTGATACCTCAAAAATCTTGACCATCGATCTAATTTCTCTAATCTTAGCCGACTGTTCAATTAGTTACCGGTTGGAGAGGTTATAGGTCAAGTACTTTCTAATCACCCTACTAGGGTAACACACACACTGGACAGGACCCAGGGGCGTTGTGCACTATGGGTGGGCGTCGTGTCGTGTTATATCGTGTTTGTTTCAAGTCGTGTTCGTGTTAAATCAGGTTCGTGTCAAAATGACCTGCTTAATTATTCGTGTCGAAAAATATGAACCCTAACCCGACCTGCTAATAATCAAGTCGTGTTCGGGTTGACCCGATTAATTTTTTATTTTTTATTTTTTGCATGGTGAATTTTTTTATTAATCCACAGTAAAGTTGTTATAGAGTCCACTATAGCTATTTCCTAACACTTCTAGTCCACCTAACATTTTCATAACACATCCAATCCACTAGCAAGGCAAACTTACAATTTTACCCTCATTTTGAAAAAAAATTAGTCCATCCATTTTATTTCCACCGCCAGCTTCATCTTCATCACCACCATTGAAATACTCGCCAGTCGGCCGTGTTCGTTTGGGTTCCGAAAACCGGTCTCGAGACCTTTTATTGTGCTACCTTGTTCGGTTTCCCCAGTATATGGTTTGTTTACCAGTGTCAGAAAAAGTGAGTAAAAAGGTGTTAAATAATGAAGGAATCTTGTCCTCGTTGATGGTCTTCAGTAAATTCATAGGTACGTCGGCCTTATGCACAGGTGGATACCGACGACGTGTGGGATATATTTTTGGGTCCCACATGAATGATCCGAACCATTCAATTATCTTAAAACAATTTTTCAAATGGCCCCGCGAAAAATCAGCTCAATCCGATGTGCGTAAGTGGTTGATCCGAAACTCTAGGGTACCCTATGAAAGTGCCTAAACCACTAAACCCCTATAATTTGAAAGTGCACCCTAAACCTAAACCCTAGGGTACCATGTGAAAGTGCCTAAACCTAAACCCTAGGGCACCCTATGAAAGTGCCTAAAATCTTAGGGTACCCTGTGAAAGTGCCTAAAATCTTAGGGTACCCTGTGAAAGTGCCTAAACCTAAACCCTAGGACACCCTATGAAAGTGCCTAAAATCCTAGGGTACCCTATGAAAGTGCCTAAAATCCTAGGGTACCCTATGAAAGTGCCTAAACCACTAAAAACCCTATAATAGAAAAGTGCACCCTTAAATTTAATGTAAGGGTACATTTGTCTAGTAAAAAAATAGAATGGACCTAAGAGAATAAAAAAAGTGGTTTGGTGGATTAGAGATGTTATGAAAACATTAGGTGGACTAGAGGTGTTACAAAAAGCTATAATGGACCCTATAACAATTCTTTATAGATTAAATGGACTAGATATCAAAGAGAGTAATTATAACCAACGAAAATCATGTGTAATTATAGCCAGCGAAAACGATGTGTAGGCTTAGAACCTTAGCCACCATAACAAAACCTTGCAAATACGATAACATGGAGAGAATAACTTGTATATCAAAGGATAAATTGCAGCTGCAGTAGGATTGAGCTTGAAAACTTTCATGCACAACTTCAGAGCATGAAAACGTACAGGTTAATTCGTGTCATTTGGTGCTGTCTTGGATTGGGATACAAATATTTTCTTGGCCATAAAGAATACGGGTATATAAAAATGCATCCTTTTTTCATTCTATCAGGGTTGCTGCTGTTATGAGGTTTTGATCTATTGTTGAGGTCGCTACTGCTGCTTTTGAGGCTTTTATTTTGTTTACTTTAGGCAGCATCATGTTATTGCTGTTCTTGGCATGTAATTTTGGTTGACATCTTGTCATCGGTTCGTTTTCCTTTGGGTCCTTGGCGGCATATGATTGTCGCGTGGTTTGGGTGCCAACATTATTGGAATGCTTCCTCGCGTTATGATGCCTTTGCCTCGGCCCCCTTTAATCTTTGTAATCCGTTTCCAAAGATTAATAAAATCTTCTTTGCCTTGCAACGTGTCATTTTAGGGCCTGGTTCGGGTTACCGTGTCAACACGATTAAACGAACAGGTAATTCGTGTCATTTTCGGGTTATGCGGGTTCAACCCGAACCGATCTGTTAACTAATCGATTTTTCGGGTCATGCCATATACGTGTTTCGTGTCAGAAATACTCAACACTAACCCGTTAACTTCGTGTCGTGTTTATGTCGTCTTGTCGTGTTATGTCATAAATTTCCACCCCTACTGTGCACTACGGTAGCACATCCGGAAAATATGATCAGACGGCCGAGGGGTGTGCGGCACCTTGCACAACACTCCCCCGGATTGCCAAACACTGGAGAGGTTATAGGTCAAGTACTTTTAGTCGGCCCACTATGGGTAGATTAGTAAAACAAAAGGATAGGAACGTAACTTGGTAAAGTGTGTGGCAATTTAATAATAGCTAGATTATATAGCCAAAAAACTAATCATGAATTATCCAAAATGATTATAGAAACCAAGTTTCTTTTAATTTTAATGCTACAGTTTTTTCTTTTAAACACAATGTTAGGCGATAATAGTAAAATGTTTTGTGTGCATATGAATTTCCCAAGTGGACAATAGCTATGAACACATTTTTCAAGATTTACCTGCATCTTGTTATGTAGGTAGGATAATGGGTAGGGCCATCTTGTGTTGTAATTTTTGCATAAAGTATAAATTTGTTATGCAAAGTAATATATAATTAAGTCTGCTTACCCATGTTGGTAAAAATAAAAATAAAAATAAACTAGGTTTAACCTCACAACATCGGAGACACAGAGCAGAGTGCTGGTGAGAGAGTGGAGGGAAAGAGATGGAAACAACTATGCTACATCAAGGCGGTTTCACGGTTTTGATACCTCAAAAATCTTGTCCATCGATCTAATTTCTCTAATCTTAGTCGGTCGTTCAATTAGTTACCAGTTGGAGAGGTTATAGGTCAAGTACTTTTAATCAGTCCACAAGGGTAACACACACACTAGAGAGGACCCAGGGGCGTTGTGCACTATGGTAGCACATCCGGAAAGTATGATCAGATGGCCGAGGGATGCGCGACACGTTGCACAACACCCCCAGGATTGCCAAACACTGGAGAGGTTATTGGTCAAGTACTTTTAGTCGGCCCATTATGGGTAGATTAGTAAAACATAGGGGTAGGAATGTAACTTAGTAAAGTGTGTGGCAATTTAATAATAGATTATATTGCCAAAAAACTAATCATGAATTATCCAAAATGATTACAAAAACCAAGTTTTCTTAATTTTATATGCTACAGTTTTTTTCTTCTCTAAACACAATGTTGGAAGATAATAGTAAAATGTTTTGTGTGCATGTGAATTTCCCAAGTGGACCATAGCTATGAACACATTTTTCAAGATTTACCAACATCTTGTTATGTAGGTAGGATAATGGGTAGGGCCATCTTGTGTTGTAATTTTCGCATAAAGAATAATTTTTTTATGCAAAGTAATAATTAAGTCTGCTTACCCATGTGGGTAAAAAAAAAAAAAAAAAATTGGTTTAACCTCACAACATCGGAGACACAGATCTGAGCATAGTGCCGGTGGGAGAGACTAGTGGAGGGAAAGAGATGGAAAAAACGATGCTACCTCAAGGCGGTTTCACGATATTGACACCTCAAAAATCTTGTCCATCAATCTAATTTCTCTTATCCTAGCCAGTCGTTCAATTAGTTACTGGTTGGAGAGGTTATAGGTCAAGTACTTTTAATCAGCACACTAGGGTGACACACACACTGGAGAGGACCCAGGGGCACTGTGCACTATAATAGCACATTCAGAAAATATGATCACGCGGCCGAGGGGTGCACGGCACCTTGCACAACACTCCCCCGGATTGCCAAACACTAGAGAGGTTATAGGTCAAGTACTTTTAGTTGGCCCACTATGGGTAGATTAGTAAACCATAGGGGTAGGAATGTAACTTAGTAAAGTGTGTGGCAATTTAATAATATATGGTCATTTTGCGAAGTTTGAGTTGATATATAATATTTTATCTTATAATATTCTAAATTAAACATTTCAAAATCTTCATTAATAAAATAATTTCATTCCAGAAAAAAAAAATAGAGTGAAAATTCGGATCGTTACACATTCGATACATGTGAGCAAAACATTTTAGTTTCAATTCTAATAATGCAAAGTGTGTGGCAATTTAATAAAACATAGGGGTAGGAATGTCACTTGTAAAGTGTGTGGCAATTTAATAATATATGGTCTAGTTGCGAAGTCTGAGTTTGTATATAATATTTTATCTTAAAATATTCTAAATAAAACATTTCAAAATCTTCATTAATAAAATAATTTCATTCGAGAAAAAAAATAAGAGTGAAATTTTGGATCGTTACACATTCGATACATGTGAGCAAAATATTTTAGTTCCAATTCTAATAATGCAAAACTCACCTTCCGTAACAAACGGACTAATTGGGACCTCAACCTAACTCATAGGCGGAGTTGAAGTAAGCGTGTTCTTGACTTTTTTGATAAATAATGATGGTGTCACGTTGCCTGCATTTACAAGCATAGAGAATTATTTCTTTTAATATGGAAACCAAGAATTTGAATCGTACCAATTTTTTTTTTGTACAAATCTAGTACCATTGAATTGCAGTTTTTGTTAGGCTCAAATGCACCCGGCACCATATAATGATGAATTATTTTGTAATTTTTTGATAGAAGAAATAATAGCAATAGCGATATATCTCGAATGATACCCTCTCTGATATCGGTATATAACATATAAAATTATAAAATTACTGATAAAGCTTTACACTGATCATTTAAAACTTGTGGTGAATTGTTTTCAAAATCTTAACCATGATATCTTTATTACCAATTAGACTATATAACTAAAAACTTGAATTCTCCAAAATGATAATAGGCACCAATTTTTTTTTTCTATTTTTATATGCTTTTTCTTCGCTAAACACAATGTTGGGAGATAATAGTAAAATGTTATGTGTGCATATGAATTTCCCAAATGGACTATAGCTATGAACACGTTTTCCAAGATCTACCTGCAACTTCTTATGTAGGTAGGATAATGGGTAGGGTCATCTTGCATTCTAGGAGTAATTTTAGTCATAAAGAGTTGAATCACAATCATTTTTGAATTTTTTAGGCGAACTAATAAGTCTGCTTACCCATGTTGGTAAAATAAAAAAATAAAAAATTCCTCAAAACTATCTCAAAACAACCTTACTTTTTGGTCCATGGTTTCCAATTTGTAAAATGGATGGCCGGATTCAAGTCAAAGATGAATCCAACGGCTAAAACAATCTTAAATACTTTAATCTTCTTAAGTCAATACCCTAAAACCTCTTTGAGGTACAACAGAAATTTCCGAGTGTGTGATCAACCGGTCAAGGCTTATTAGATCACTAGACTGGTTTTCCAGAGAGTAGTACAACTTATACAAGTGTAGTACAGTACTACCATGCGAATATACCGGCCGGTTCCGAAAACAAATTGTTATCCCCGCGGACTCCAGTCTCCAGCCCAACAACGAAATTCCCGCGGACTCTCTCTCTCTCTCTACCCTCCTTCTCCTTCTTCTTCTTCTCTGGCACATATTACCCTCTTCCCTAAGTCCCATGCAAAAATCCAGTTTCTACATTTGATTATCTTTCAGACTTAGGGTTCTTCACTGGTTGCAAGCAAATCAGGTAATACTTCTGTTCCATATTGATACCCTAAAATGAAATTCACGATCTACAAATTTTTTTTTTTTTTAATTAGGTGGTGCTTTTTAAGCTAGTGTATTTCACGAGGTGATTGTCAGGTTTTGAAATTCAGTGAAATTACATATAACGAGTCGGTGTCTACGTGCATCTCCTCCTCGTCTCCGCCCAAAAAACTCCAAGGAAAACGAGTTCAACTTCTTTTCTGATGTATTTCCTTCATGTCTCTTGTATCCTTCAATCTATCTATACATATTCCTTTCGATTTTACTTCTAATTTCCTGGAAGGGGATCATTTTTATCCTTTAAATCCCACATTTCGTTCTTTCGTCTTCTACCTTTAAATCCCAAAGACGCGACAAGGGTGTGTGTTGTGAAGCAATGCACGACACACATGTTGTGCACGTGTTATGGGGCCCACTCCGGATCCCGCTATTAAATCTAAACCATTCATTTTGTTCGCCTCATCAACTATGTAGTCCACATAAAAATCCAGGTTGATTGAACAATGGTAACTACTTTTTCAGAATGCATTTTTCTTGAAAAGAAACGATTGTATAAGTGATTTGTTTTACAAAACAGTAAGTTAAATGCTTACAAATCAAATAGATGTCGATATCAAATAGATGTCGATGTCAGATCAATTTGAATTTTTACATGTCATGTTGTGGTAAAGCTCTGCACTTAATTATATACTTTCTTTCTACATTCCCACTGTTTCACATGTTAGAATTTTTTTTCCCTTCCCCAGACGGAAACAATTCAGAAGACAAATGAAGATGTTGGATTTCAAGCAACATTGTTAAAGATGCGAAAGACGAGAAATCCAGCTATGTATGCCATATACAAATAAAGGGCATGACTTGTACTTCTTTTTCTACAACTGTTGAATCTGCTTTGCAAGTACCTGGTGTTCGAAAAGCCCAAGTTGCACTAGCAACTGAATAAGCAGAAATCTGGTTTGATCCGAAGGTTGTCAGCTACAATCAGCTAATAGAATCCGTCGAGGACACTGCGTTTGAAGCCGTTTTGATAAGTAAAGGAGAAGATATGAGCAAAATACAGCTACAAGAATCCCAGTGTCAATTCCAACTTCCTTGGCAATTGAATTGGCTATTCTCCAATTGTCACCGGTCACCATTATACTTCTGACTTACATATTAAGAATGGAAATGACTTCACCTGGCTGCATAGGCTTCAAGGGATCAGAAATGTCAAGTACTCCAACTAGCTTCTCGTCTACAGCTACAAGAATCCCAGTATCGACTGGGATGACAATGTTTTCTTCCAACATCAAGCTCTTGTTTCCAACAATCAGTTCCTTGTTCTTAACAATGGCCTTCACTCCATGGGCGGTTATGGATTTGAAGTCTTGAACTTCTGACCATGCAGGATTCTCTTCATCTTCTCAGAATTTCTTGGCATACTCAACAATGGCCTTGGCCAAAGGATGCTCACTGTTCCCCTAATAAAATACCCAACCATGAAACGAGAGAATGTTTGCTGGAGAGGCGAGGCCAGTGGCAAAGAGGAAGGGCGATGCAGTCATTGGAGACAAAGTGCATGAGAATGGTGTGTGGCATAAAGGCAACTTGGGTTGGATCAGAGAGTGCACTTTCCTAAATTGTTCGGCTCGTTGAATCAACACAGATGGCTAAAGCTCCAGTGCAGAAATTTGGTAATTGCATTTCCAAATTTTTTGTGCCTCGGGTAAGTGTACCCATTTGTTTTTTATACACGGTATATTAATCCCTAGTCCTATGATCTCTACTACAATAAACCATAAATATCACACTATTTAGGCGTGATGTTTCACTTACAATGTCATTCCAAAAAGCGTGATTGATCTGGGTGACATTGTAAGTTACTATTTTATGAATGGAAATCAAATTGAAAGGAAATTCACAATGAGAGGGACTATTACACTTGTAACTTTTTTTATGTCTGAGAGTAACCAATAAAGATACATTTATAAGAACGAGGGTAAAGCTTATCATGATCAGGAGAGAAATTATGCAAAAATGAAATGCAACCAAACAGTTTTGGGGAAAGAGGAAAAAGTTCCTTGCCAGGAAACATGACCTCATAAGGAGATTTTTCTGTTTAAAACCCGAGATAGTGTTCCAATTATAAGATAATTGGCAAGGACGACAACATCTCCCCAAAAATCTATTGGAATGTGAATGTGAAGTATAAGTGCACAAGCAACTACTAATACCGGCCCATTTTTCCGTTCAGATACCCCATTCTGTTGCGGGGTGGTGACACAAGAAGTTTGCTAGAGTCTCATAAAAATGCTGAAATGGATGAGAAGTATACTCTTTGGCGTTATCAGTTCACAAAATTCGTAAGTTGGCATTAAACTGATTGACAATTTCAGCATAAAACGAAGAAAACACTGAAAATAATTGAGTCCAATCTTTAAGAATATATATCCCAAGTTAAACGAGAAAAATCATCAGTAAACGTAACAAAATATCGAGCACCACATAAACTCATGGTGCGCAATGGTCCCCAAATATCTAAATGTACTAAAACAGAAGGTTCTAAACTAGGTGAATCAGTACGAGATGGAAAAGAACCCTATATATGGTGTTTACTAAGTTCACATGTGTCACAATTAAAAGGAGAAAAACTAGGTAAAGGAGGAACTAGCAGGCAAAAGATTGGCAGATGATGGGTGTCCAAGACGGCAATGCCATTGAAACGGCGTGGTAGCGGAATGTAAAGTAGAGGACTTAGAATAGCTGGACAGCTAGAGATAATGCAAACCATTCTTCTCATACATCCCCCAAAACAAAAAAAAAAATTCATCATCTTCATTCTTAGGTCTTGAAATTCACAATGATAGGGATAGAAGAGGACAGAACACTTGTGATTGTGAATAAGTTTGAATGGAAATCAAATTGAAAGGAAATTGGGGTAATATAAGACAGAAGGAATATTAAGATCAGACGCACAATATGTACCAATGCCGTGAACACAAGCTTTAGTACCATTAGCAATAGTAACATATGAAGGAACACAAGGGGTAACAACAACAGTCAAAAGAGACAAATCACCTGTCATATGATCAGAGGCGCCATAATCGAGAATCCACAAACTACGTGGAGACTATTGAAGACATGTATTACCCGATGAAACATGGGTCGCAGTGGAAGAAGAGGATGCATTAGTTGTATGAATCATGTAATCATAGTCAGACTAAGAAATAGTAATCTGATCAGGCAGAATGGACTCAAATGGCGCATGTTCAAATGTAGCTTGATATGGAGCTTGTTGAAGAGTGAAGCCTGATTCACTTTCAGCAGTTCTGGTCCTAGCCATTTTAAGTCGGTCTTGACCATCAGTGAAGAAACCAAACTCTGTAAGACCAAGGTTAAGTCGATTCTGACCGTCTGTGAAGAAAACAAGGTTCTGTATTTTTGGTCCTGACCAAGGTGTTTTCGGTCAGGACCATCAGGTGCGGTTTTGAGCATGTTTTTTAGGGTTTCAATGTATGGGCTTGCTTGTATCTATAAAAGCAAAGTTAGGCCAACCTTCAATTGTAACTCTCTTATTTTTTTCATTATAGTGAAACACCCTAGCACCTCGTGGAGTACGATTAAGCAATCAGCTTAAGTCGTAACCACGTAAAATCTTCGTGTCTTATTCTTTCTTGCTTGTGTTTGATTTCTGTTCTTGGTTTGTTCTTCGATTGTGTGCCTTTGTCTGTGGTTTTGAGTGCGCAAATCCATAACAATTGGTATCAGAGCTCCGAGTTAGTAGGTTAAGGGTTTACGGGTTTACACAATGGCTGAAGACGAAGTCAAGATCGAGAAGTTGTACGGTACAAACTAGGGAGAGTTGCTATAGGATCCACTATAGCTATTTCCTAACACTTGTAGTCCACATGACTTTTTCCTAAGACATCCAGTCCACTCACGCATCTAAAATACAACAATAACCCTCCAGACTCAAACTTCTCCCCCCTCCCTTCACATCCCTCTCTCTCTAAAAACACATTTGTTTCTTCCGACCCTCTCGACTTCTCTTCGTCGCCTTCTTCCCTCGCCGATCGCCATCACCGCCACCGGAATCGATCGCCATCACTACCACCATCGTCGCCGTTCACTGCAACCGCGTTTCAGGATCAGATCCCGAACCACCACCCCCGCCGATCGCCATCCGAACTTCCGACGCCGGTTTAAAAAATGAAGACGCTACCACTGCCACCGTCTTATTAAGAAGAAGATCGAAGATGGAGGAGAGGAGACAAAGAAGGGTACTTTTGGTACCAATCGAAGGGGCTTGTCTCTTGTGCGTACCTCTTGTCCCAGTAAGAAGGCTCTCTGTACGCTTGCGATGTCGTTCCCAGCGTCATATTTCTCTCTTTTCTGAGTTACTGTATTAGTGTTGAAGAGTTTCTGAGATGGCGATCTAAACTAGAAATGGAATGGAGAGGAAGAAGATGATGTCAGTGGCAAGGGCAGTACCATCATTTGAGGAACACTACTGGAGTAGTTAATGTTGTCTTGTCCTCTTCTTAGGTGGGACAAGTGTGCACATCCCAAATACAAAAACAAATACTCCCCACGTTGTTTGCTTTAAATTGTTTTTTCTTTGTTTTTTACTCTCATCAATGTCATCATTACACCATCTGTTTTTTTTCTTTTCTCCTCCCAATGCTCTTGCTTATGCCTTTTCTTTTGTTTTTTTGTTTTTTGGAGATGCAGTTCACAGCTAAAAAGCAATCCTCATTAAAGATAGCCACATCTTTTGAGTCAAGATAACCATATCTAATCCAAAGTAGGTTTTAAAAAAAAAGACATAGTAAAGATAACCACATCTTTTGAGTCTAGATAACCACCTCTTGTGATTCCAGATATGGTTATCTGCTCCGGCGAGTTTTTCGGCGAAGTCCAATTTTCTGGCTAATTTTCCGGCGCCGGTGAATTTTTGGCGACCTTTTCCGGTGACATTTCCGGCGATAGTATACTATGTAGGAGTATTAAATTTAATGTGAGGATATATTTTTCCATTAAAAATTGGAGAGTGGACCTTACACCTTAGAAAATGTAAAAAAGTGGATTAGAGGTGTTATGGAAGTATGAGGTGGACTAGACATGTTGCAAAAAGTTATAATGGACCTTAGAACAATTCTTTATACAAACTACACGTTCTGGAAGATGCAGATGGAGGATATTTTATATCAGAAGGATCTGTATCTACCTATCGATGGCACGAAGCCAGAGGAGATGAAGCAAGCCGATTGGGCTGTTCTGGATCTCAAAGCCCTAGGGACTGTGCAATTAAGCCTTGCGCCGTCAGTTGCGTCGAATATCACAAAAGAAAAGACTACAGCAGATTTGTTCAAAGCCTTAGAAAAGATGTACAAAAAACCTTCAGCGGTGAATAAGGTATATCTCATGAAAAGTTGTTTAACCTAAAGATGTCTGAACACTCCATTGTTGCTGAACATGTTAACGAATTCAATACGGTCACGAATCAATTAGAATCTGCGGGTATTGATTTTGATGATGAGATTAGAGCTCTTGTTCTTTTATCAAATCTGCCAGAAAGTTGGAGTGGACTTGTCGTGGCAGTTAGCAATTCTTCTGGGTCTACAAAGATAAAACATGAGGATGTTATGGCGTTGACATTAATAGAAGAGGCTCGGAGAAGAGTATCGGGTGAGGATGTTGCTTCGGGTTCAGCACTAAGTACGGAGGAAAGAGCCAGGTCTATGAATAAGGGAGGCAATAAAAAGGGCAAGAGAAGATCGGCGTCCAAGATTAGGGGCCGGAGTAAATCTAGTGGAGAAGATGAGAGTTGTTAGAATTGTGGTCAGAAAGGGGATGTGCAGATTACTTAGACAGACGGGACAGTTATGAAATTGAAGGATGTTAGACATGTGCCTAAACTGACATGGAATCTTATTTCAATTGCTTAGTTGTCAAAGGGTGGAGTTGTCACATTGCTTACATCAGTTGTCTGGAAGATGAGCAATGGGGCCTTGATTCTTGCTCGTGGTAAAAAGGAAGGACCCCTATATGTATCTACGGGTACTTACAGTTGCATCGCAGTGACAACATCAGCGGTTGATTGCACTACGTGGCATCGTAGGTTTGGTCACATGAGCGAAAAGGGGATGAAAGTAATGTTGTTGAGAAGGTAATTACCAGGTTGTAAGTTGTTGGATTTGGACATCTGTAAGGATTGCGTTCTTGGGAAATAGAAAAAGGTCAGCTATACAAAGGTGGCAAGGACCTTGAAGACAGAGAAGCTGGAGCTAGTTCATACCGATGTGTGGGGTCCATCAAAGGTACCCTCTATTGGTGGCTCGTGTTATTTCGTGACTTTTATCGATGATTCTACTAAAAAATTATGGGTTTATTTCCTTAAGTGTAAATCAGATGTGTTTGATGTTTTCAAGAATTGGAAAGCATTGGTTGAGAATGAAACAAGAAAGAAATTGAAGTGCCTGAAATCTGATAATGATGGCGAGTATTGTAGTAGTGAGTTTGAGGCTTACTGTGCTATGAATGAGATTCGAAGGTTGAAAACGGTCCCAAAGAAGCCAAGGCAGAATGGAATTGTTGAGCGCATGAATAGGATGATCCTAGAGCGTGCAAGGAACATGAGGTTATATACTGGGTTACCTAACAAATTCTGGGCTGATGCAATGAATACAGCGGCAGACTTAATCAACAGGGGGCCTTCAGTTCCTTTGAATTGTGGATTGCTAGAAGAGGCTTAGATAGGTAAAGAGGTAAATTTATCTCATTTACGAGTTTTTGGTTTTATTGCCTATATGCATATAGGATCGGAGGATAGGGGTAAACTTGATGCTAGGTTTCGAAAGTGTGTGTTCGTAGGCTATGGTACTGATAGCTATGGGTATAGGCTGTATGATTTGAAAATGGAAAAACACGCAGTAGTATTGATGTGGTATTTAATGAGTCTGCTTTGTATAGAAATAGACTAAGTCAACCCGAGGAGGCTGAGGTAAAATCAGTCTCTGTAGAGTTTGAGGGGATCCTTGACTGAAATATTTTAAAGCCTCCGGATGCTAAAACACAATCTACTCAACAAGCAGATCCATAGACTCCTCCTCCTCCTAGAAGATCTACACGTATTGTAAAACCTCCAATACGTTATTCTCTATCTTTGCACTATTTGTTGTTAACGGATAGTGGTGAGCCAGAATATTTTGAGGAAGCATTGCAGGTTGAGACCAAGGAAGAGTGGGAGCATGCGATGGATGATGAGATGGATTCTCTCTCATTTAATCAGACTTGGGAATTGGTTCAGTTGCCCAAGGGGAAGAGAGTTTTGCACAACAAGTGAGTTTATAAGCTTAAGGAAGAATCTGATGGTAGCAAGCGGTTGAAGGCAATGTTGGTAGTCAAGGGTTTCGAGCAGAAACAAGGTATAGGCTGCACTGAAATCTTTTCTCTTGTTGTTAAGATTTCTAATATCAGATGTGTCCTTAATAATGTGGCTATTGAGAACTTGCATTTTGAGCAGTTGGATGTCAAAATTTAGAGCAGTTGGATGTCAAAACTGCTTTTCTTCATGGGGATTTAAAGGAGTATATTTATAAGCATCATCCAAAGGGTTATATTGTGAAAGCGAAGGAGAATCAGGTATGCAAGCTGAGGAAGAGTCTGTATGGGTTGAAACAGGCTTCGAGATAATGGTATAAAATGTTTGATACTTTTATGACTACTACGGAGTTTAGTAGATGTCAAGGGGATCATTGTTGTTATTTCAAAAAGCTTGGTACATCGTATCTCATACTTTTGTTGTATTTAGATGATATGCGTGTTGTAGGTTCAAGCATGGATGAGATTGATAATCTCAAGGCACAAGTGTCTGAGGAATTTGCAATGAAGGATTTAGGTTCTCTGAAGAAAATCCTTGGGATGCGAATCAATAGGGATAGGGCAAACAGGAAGTTGAAGTAGTGAGTAAGGATGGCACCGAAATGGGCCGCACAGCACCTCCCCCGGTTCCGTTGGTGGGCTGGCAAAACAACCTCATTTGTAGACACGGCCCAAGTACCCTGTCACTAGGCGCTGCCCATGGGTCCCACAGGCTGCTGACGTCCTTAAACCACCCTTGACTAAGCCACCTCATCACCCTCTATAAAATGGGATGTCCGTGCATGCAGGGGGGGTTCGAGAGGTTCGAAAAAGAGGGGGAAAAAATAGCACCAGGAGAAAGGAGGAAAAAAGCAGTTTGGGGGTTTTCAGAGAGAAAAAAGAGAGGATCTAGGCTCCTCCCATGTTATTTTTTCCAAGCCGTTTCTTGTGTTGGTGTTCATTAGTTTTTAGATTGTGAGTCCAGGAGAAAGAAAGAGGGTTTGTTCTTTAGTTTATTTTCTTTTGTAGCCAGTGTCAGTAGGATTTTATGTAGCACAGAGCGGGTATCAAATATTCGCTAGAAGGACTCTGCATGCAACAATGTTAGCATAGCCCGCGACAGTTGAACATATTACTCGGATTATGGTTTCATCTTGCTAATCTTTGTCTTTCGCGCTCGTTGTAATTCAGAATTCAAGGTAATACAAATGTTTATTCTTTTAAATTACCAGCTCCGTATTGCTCATTTTATTGTTATGCATTAAAAGCAATTCAAACTGCAAATATCCCTTTTATTATTATTGAGATAATTCGAAAGATTGTGGTATGGTTACTGAAACCCGCCGATTTTTCAAATTATAATTCCTGTTTAAAGTATAAATATCCTTTCCATTTCAACTCGAAAAACTGTAGTACGGTTACATTATCACCCGCCGGTTTTTCGAGTCATTATTTATGTCGCTAAACCTAGTCTGTTGTCATTGGCAGCCGGAGGATGTCACCAAATGTCAGGAATATGACACACTCTAGATTTCTCGATATAAATTCTTATTTGGAGTTAAATTCATATCTTGGAAATTGATCCAACATCATTGGCAGTCGGAGGATGTCACCAAATGCCAGGAATATGATTCATTCTACTTTCCACAATATGAATTCGACTCAACAGTTTAAAAAAGAAAAGGATATTTATGTTTTATTAATGGCGCCATACTAGCTGAATCAAATTTGTATCTTGGAAACTGATCCAATATCATTGGCAATCGGAGGAACCGAGTCACCAAATGCCAGTAATATGATTTATTCTAAGTTTCCATAATACAAACTCGATTCATGAGTAAGGAGAAAAGGATATTTATGCTTTATTTGTCATCACTGCCATTTTCAATCCGCGAGTAAAGAGAAAAGGATATTTGTGCTCTGTTTTTTCCTTTTTTTTATTGTTGCCATGTCTATTTCATTTTCCTGTATGATTCAAGAAGTGAATATTCCCCTCTCCCCGTTCAAAGTCTGTTTGCATTGAATTGAGGATACCAACGTTGTGGAAAAATTAGAGTACACGGTCGTTGGTATCAAAAATAGGACTTGCACGTGTGTGCGAGTACCATTTAACCAAGTCAATACAAATCGATTTTGATTTTTCCTGTTCGCGATTTAGATACCCAATATTTATTTGCATTGAACTGAGGGTACCGACGTTGCGGAAAAATTAGAGTACACTGTCGTCGGTATTAAAAATGAGATTCGCGCATATGTGCGGGTACCATTTAACCAAGTCAATGCAAATCGATTTTGATTTCCCTTGCTCAAGATTTGTTTGCAATGAACTGAGGGTACCGGCACTGTGGAAAATTAGAGTACACTGTCGTCAGTACCAAAATTGAGATTTGTACGTTTGTACATTTTTCATTAGCCAATTCAATGTAAATTGATTTTGAGATCTCCGAAAATGTCCAGACTTGCAAATGGAGTCGAGGGTATGAATGGCAAAACCCATCCCGCCGATATGCCGTCCGTACACTCGGATTTTTGTTCTTGTAGAGGCTTTCTCTATCTCTTATTCCTCCCGGCTAGAGATAATTTTGAAAAGGGTTAATTTTGGGAAAGAAGTACCGAAAGGACGATGTAGGGTGCCTAACACCTTCCCCACTTGTAACAGTAAATCCCCGAACCCATTTTCTATTTTCGGAGGCCAAAACGGTAAAATCGCCGAAATATTTTCCTAGGGATATTTTTCTTTTAAAATATCTTTAGGGGGTGACTTAACACACCCAAACTCATTGTTAAGTGGCGACTCTAGTTTTTAAAAGCAAGTCACAGCTGTCAGAATTTCTTTAATACAATCGTTGCATTTTGTCAAGTATTCTCTCCTGTCGTTTTCCCGAATTTGGGGGAAACGCTCGCAGCGTAAAATTTTGGGCCCGACACTTATATATAAACAGAGAGCGAGGGCACCACAAAGAGAGCTTACCGGAGTGGAAGCACAAGGGAGTAGGCCGAGCACAAGTTGTCGCCAACGGTTTTTGCTACTAATGGAGTGATAGGTGAACAGAGCGAGGATGTGGGAGGGAGGAAAAGAAATCGTCAAAATCCTAATCGGAAGTTGCAGAACTTACCCATAAATCGACTGCTAGGGTTTTTGGCTTTTTGCAGACGGTTGAGAGTGAGAGGGGAGAGAGCACGTTGGAAGAGAATAGATGAGGGAATTTGAAGTCGTGAAATTAGAGGGTCGCGCCCAAAACAAATTAAGGTTTTTGGTACCGTACGCGCCAGCTGCAAAGCGTGATGTTTTCCATCGCAGCTAATTCGTTTCCATCTCAGTTGGGGGAAGCTTTTCATCACAGCGGCAAAGCATGATGTTTTCCAGCGCAACCCTTCATTTTGATCTCTGTTTGGGGAGTTACCATCACAGCTGAAATGCCTGATGGTTGGGGAAGTTTCCTCGCGATTTTGGAATTTGGGGCGGTATTTGTTTTCATCACTTAAACGTGTAAATTGAAATAATCTAGAGCACGATTAAGTCCTAGAGGGGGGGTGACTAGGACTATTACTAAAAATTTAACCACTAATTAGCACATGCAATTACCCAATATCCATTTTAACAATCACTAAAAGATATGCAATGATTAAGCAATTAAAGTAAAGAGACAAGACAAGGAGATTTACGTGGAAACTACTTAGGGTCTAAACACCCTAAGCATAAAACCACAGCCTAATCCTACTTATGTATTTCCATAAATCAAAAGGTTTACAAGAATTAACAAGACTAGGAATTACCTAACAAGCCCCTTGTGACACCTAGCTCCAATTCTTGATGTAGTACCCCGTACCCCTCTTTGATTCCATGGACTCCACAAGCACACCCGTATTGATCTCCGAGTCAACTCGGCACCGGTCCAACCGGCTCACGTAGGAGCCAAGGCAATATCCATCATATGAATGAAATGATAAGGAATGAAGATTTTTGTGAAAAATAATCAATCTAGATGTAATCCATAGAGTATTAGAAGATTAACCTAGATTGACAAAATAAATGATCAAACACAAGGTTTAAATCATTTTCACAAGAAAGAACACTCAAGAACAAAAGACTAGATGCATTGCTTGCGCCCTTGGATTGTTTTCCAATTTGATTTCCCCAAGCGTAGGGTTTAGGCCGGCGATAGCATAATAACCGGAAGTCCGGGTCGAGTCCACAGAGACCGAATGCGCTAAGCGTGAGTTGATTCGCGAATGATGGATTTAGCCTTAAAGCGGCAAACTTGGCGTTTGGAGTTTTGTTTGGTGGAATTCTCTCAACTTCGAGAATGACTTGGAAGATTAAAAAGCTAATTAAAAGCAAGGCTAAGTCTAGGGGATTTTAACAAACCACAACCAAAGTTAATCCGTTCCTCTCTCGATAACCGGCTCGGGGCATCGTTAGATGGTCCCGAACGGAAGATTTAAAGTTTAAAACCATTAACTAGAAAATGTGTTTCACAAAGATTAGGATTCTTGTGTCATTTAGACAAACCTTTGGGTTGCCATAGCCCTAAGCATCACACGTGCCAAGTGGTCAAGCCCTTGGCGACGTGTGATCAAAGGGGTTAACAAACCCGAATTTTGATACATAAAATCAATCCTAATTCTTTGATAAACAAACGGTGTATGCCATTTTTGTTGAGAGGAACATATTAACTTGAGTCATGGAGTGTTAATCACCCCATGACCAAGCCTAAGTAAACTACTCACAAAGCATACTAGGAAATTTAACTAGAAATTTGAAGAAAATAAAGAACATGACATACATTCTCAAAAACTAATTTTATATGATGTTCTAAACCTTGCCTACAACTTTAAACCTTAAGAAATTAACCAACAACACATCAATACTTGAGTTTTCAAAGGAAAAAGCTAGGAGAGGAGAGATAAAATTTAACCGGTAAAAACACAAATAAACCAGATTTATATGGAGATCCGAAGATTACAAGAACTATTAATAAACGAGAAATTAACGAAAACTTAGTACTTACTTGAGTTCCTAAGGAAATTAGAGCTTCAATCCCCTCCAACAATGGAGGAGAGAGAAGAGAGCACAAAATGAAAGACTAAATTAAAACTAAGGATAAAGTGTAGGAGATATGAGAGAGAAAGAGGGAGGGAGAGATATATACACATAGCCTTTCTCTCTCACAAAAATATCCTAAAAGGTGTAAGTTTTCATAAGTAGAAAGTCCAACAAGTGGGCTAAATGCATTTTCGGGTTGCTAGGTATTGATACCTATCAATACTGGTATCAATACCTGCATACAAAATGTTACCCGTAAGGCCTGGGTATCGATACCAAGTTTGGGGGTATCGATACCCACTTTTCTGTCTAGCTTTGTTCTTCAGAGGTATTGATACCTATCAATACTGGTATCAATACCTGTACCAAAACTAAGGCATTTGAGGTTGCCTCTTCTTTCTTTGCCATCCATTGGCCTTGTGTGCTACCGGGCATCTTCCAAAACACTTCCGAACATCGTGCGAGCTTCGGGAAGGGGAGCACTTGGTCTCATGAGTCTTCGTTCACTCCTGGATTCCACCGGGAGTCTTTGTGAGTCGTGATCACGGCTTTAGACTTCCGGTTTGATCTTGTGATCCTTGGACTTCTTGATCCTTAGCCGAATCTTCACTCATTGGCTCTTGGATTCTTAGGATGTGTCCCAAAGCACTTCAAATGTGCCTTATGCCGCGGTTTTACCTGAAACTTCCAAAAATACACTTCGCGCAACATCAATTGTATAAGGCATTAAAATGCGTGTGTGTGTGAACAAAAAGAGCTAGATAAGCCCGGATATATACAACATTTGGGGCTTATCATGCATATTTCTCTCTCTAGAGTGTAAAAATTCTGATTATCGTTGTACCCTAATTGTGGAGAAAAAGATGTTTATATAGGAGCAAACAAGGTTCAGAGCACTGAGATTAAAAGTTAGTGTTAGTGTTAGTGTTAGTGTTAGTGGTAGTTTCCCTGAGATTAAAAGTTTTCCTTGTATTTCTTTATCACGCTTTTTGTAAAAGTGACATCTTTTTAATTTGCTGAGTGTGACCTTTATCTATTATTATTGTCGTAGTTTCAGAACTTATTCACTGTGAAGGAAAATTATGTACATTGATGTGTTTTTTCTTACGTGACTGAGAACTTTCTCAGCGCTTTATATAATATCAAAATTAAATAAATAAAAAGCTTAGGACCAGCCTCAAAATCTTGTTGGGGGAACTTTTACTGAAATACTTACCCAATGCAGATTGATTCTCTAGATCTCCTCGATAGACATTGCAGATTCATTCTCTAGATCTCCTCGATAGAGACAGAAAGATAGCAAACGAGTACTAGCTCTTTCATTCTCGGCCTTCAGTAACATTTTTTTTACCTATACTTTGCAAGTTATAGCTCTATCTTTTAGCTGAGAATTAGTTTCATTGCTACCCGAAATCTTGGATACCTTCCTCCATGCATAGCTTCCAGCTTGCACTGCAGTTTGGCATATCTGTTATGGTCATTGCATGTCCTTGTTGTGCTCTAGGATCAGGGCCGGCCCTGAGCTAAGGCTCAGTAGGCCGGCGTCTTAGGCCCCCCAAAAAATGAAAAAATAAGGCCCCCTAATATTTTTTAGCACCAAGTATGTAGGCTCATTTTAAGTGATGATGGTGGACGATGCTTTTGATTCTTATAGAATAATGTATTTTTTGAATTTTTTTCGTGTTAAATACATGCATGTAGTTTTGAAACGGTGTTTATCGACTTTATATTTAATTTCGCTAGCATTTTTAAGGGCCTTCATTTTCAAACTTCGTCTTAAGCCCCTGAAATGTCAGGGCCGGCCCTGTCTAGGATTGGCCACTCCACTGCTGTTATGGTTGGTACCGGTGTTGGTGCGTCCTAATTAAAGGGGATCAAGCACTAGAAAGTGCACACAAGGTAGCATGAGAATCAAATATGTTCTTTACTTCTTCTGGTTGCACTTCAGAAAAAATTTACTCATGTTGATTACCTTAAAAGTCTAACATGTATTGCTAATCAAATCGGAAAACACACCATTCAATGTACTGGACAAGGTACTGTCTCGAGTCATGTAGTAAAAATCTATTGCATTATCTTCGACAAGACCAGTCTAACACCATAAGCAAGCCAGTAGTTGTTAACACAAGGCTCTTAAAAACTATGGTGCTTTCGGAATTCTATGAACTGGTTGCTGCCGCTGAGGTGTCAACCGCCGATTTAGTTTCATTTAATGTCAAGATTCCCCTTGATTTATTGTTTTCTTCAAAATTTCCTGACAAAAAAGAACTCCTCATAATGCTGGGTATTTACTCAGGCGAACAGTGAGCATCCTTTGGCCAAGGCCATTGTTGAGTGTGCCTCGAAATTCCGAGAAGATGAAGAGAATCCTGCCTGGCCAGAAGCTCAAGACTTCAAATCCATAAGCAGCCATGGATTGAAGGCCACTGTTAGGAACAATGAACTGAGTGTGGGAAACAAGAGCTTGATGTTAGGAGAAAACATTGTCGTCAGTCGATGCTGAAGAAATAATAGTGGAAATTGAAGGTTTGGCTCAAACTGGGTTTCTTGTAGCAGTAGATGGGGAGCTAGTTGGAGTACTTGCCTTTTCTGATCCACTGAAGCCAAATGCTGGTGAAGTCATTTCCATTCTCAAGTATATGAAAGAAGTATGATGGTGATCGACGACAATTGGGGAACAACCAATTTAACCGCCAAGGAAGTTGGAATTGACACAGGGATTCTTGTACCTGTATTTGCTCCCATCTTCTCCTGTACTTATCAAAATGGCCTCATTCGGATCATACTGGATTTCTGCTTCTTCAGTTGCCATTGCAACATGGGCCTTTTGAACACCAGGTATTGCTTGCAATGAATATTCAGCAGTTGTAGAACAAGAAGTACAAGTCATGCCCTTTATCTGTATCCGGCACACATAGGTGGATTTCTTGTCTGTCTCATCTTCAACTAATGTGTTCTGAAATCCAACATCTTCAATTTGTCTCCCGAATTGTTTCCGTCTAGAGAAGAATAAAAAATTCCCACATGTGAGACAGTTGTAATGTAGAAAGAATGTATATAATTAAGTGAAACAGCATGTTTGACTACATGTAAGAACTGAAACAGCATGTGTGCTGTGCGTTGCGCACACACCCTTGACCCCCGAAATACCCACCTGGATTTCAGTCTGAAACTCAAGCAAAGGCTTTAACCACGATGTATAAAGTACACCCTTTTATTTGGTAATCAAACCATGTTTTCAATGAAATTGTTTACCATATCAGACCAAATCCCTGAACAGTATTTGAATCCATAAACATCAAATTCACGAGCATTATTAATAATGGCCCTGTTCGGTTTAGAGTTTTGTTTTATTTTTGGTTTTGGTTTTGGTTTTGTTGACATCATTATTTCCCTCATTTCTCTCTCTATCTCTCTCCACTCATTACACCTGCTTACATCATCAAAACTAAACTAAATTACAAACCAAACACAACCATTATATTTTATAACTTGGGAACAAGAAACAAGCAAGAGATTGGTTTTATTATTCCGATTTATTTCTTTAATAAAGAGGAAGGAGGCTCTGGGGATTGGAGTGATCAGAGATATGTGAGCCAAATGTTGAGAACCAAAAATCAGATTATTGAACAAAGAAGGTTTTCATCACCAATGTGAAAGATTTGATAAAAGAAGGTAAATCCATTTATCTGATCACTCCTGTTGAATGGCCATCATGTACGATCGTACAATCTCTCCCACCCATGTCTTGGGGATGTCAAATGTGTAACAAGAAATCTTTAACATCAACCTTCATCTTACTTTTTCAGTCGTATGACTGATGTTTGAGATGTGATTTTGAACACTTGCTGCATAGCATGACAGATTCTTTGCTGAAAATTTGAAAGAAATAGCATAATATTGTTCCTATCTTGCATAGTTCTTCATCTAGATGATGATAGTTGAACTTACTTTCTGGAATTTGCAAATTCTTGTTTTATTGGTAAGCGTAAGCTCTTTAAGGGGAGCTTATATTAAGCAACGTCACAGCGCCTTTTTGGATCCAGTTTCTCAACGTCTGACTGCAAAGAAGCTAGTGCAGCCTAATCTTGACCGTTTATCTTGACAATTAATTATTCAGATTGCAAAAAGTACTCTACAGGTAAGATACTTATCCTCCAAGCTGGATAATTTCATCAAATCTGGACTATTAAAAATGCTTCTGGATGACTAATCAGTTATCAAGCTAGCATCTATAACTAACGACAAAAGCATCACAAGAAAGGGTTCAGAATCGAATACCCCTTTTTTAGTAGAACTACGAGAATTTTATTGATAAGAAATATTATAAACTACCAAGAACAACCAAAAAAGACATAAAACATACAAAAAAGACAACCGAATTGATCACACTTTCTATTTCTTATTTTACATGTTTTTAATATTTACGAGTAGTTGTAAGTACTTTTTGGGTTAATAGAGTGGTTGTAAGTTTGTAACTATAGATAGGTCTTGTAGGAGTAATTCATGGATAACATAACTTGGTCTTATTTATTTATTTATTTATTTATTTATTTATTTATAACTAAATGTCTGAGTTAGCTTAATTGACTAACCTCCAGTGACCCTTAGGGTTGGAATGTTTGGCCTCCATGGGATTGGAACATGTGACGTCATAGAGAAGCACTTATTACTTTCTCATAACTACTTGGCAAAACCCGTTGGCTTAACATAACTTGATAACGCGTGGTCCCCAAGTTCTAATTGTTAATTGAAGTTAATTACTTAATTCAGTTAATTCTAAAATTAAATACACGTTTGATTCCACAATTTTCGACTTGTTTGACATTTATAAAAAAAATTGCCCTTAATTGATCCCGTTCCACTAATTGGATTATTAGTTTTTGGGGTTTTTTCTCTTTACAAAACAAGTTATTTTCCTCACATACATCAACTAAAAAAGTCAAAAAAAAAAAAAATCAAAAAGTCAGCTTGGTAAAACAGGCAAGAACCAGTTACACAATTGTTTGATTTGCATAATTTGCTTCTTCAACTTCCTAAAACTGGCTACTTTAATCAAATACACAGACTCACTCTCGCTCCCGTAGAGATACCCGGTTGTTGGGGAACCACATAAAATTTTGTGTCACTTTCTTTGTTGTTTTTCGTATTCCGTTATTATGTGTGATTGGTTTGCCCTAACAAAAGAAATTCAAAAAACTACCCACAAAAGGATTTTATTTTTTGATCTTAAAATTGAACTATTTTTTGTAGGGGTCAAACAATTTGGGGGAGAGAGAGAGAGAGAGATAGAGAGAGAGAGAGAGAGAGAGTAATTCACAATGCAGCAGTTGTATACATTTCACGACATTGGTAGCTCAACTCAACATTGTAACTGAGCGAACATCGATTGAGACAAAGACTCGTAACAATCATTTCATGGCGGTAAATTATTGATTGTGAACAGAACACCCTTGTCAAACACGAGAGAGACTCGGGATGAATTCATGAGCATTACACCAGTGGTATCTCAATTTCTCAAAGCATCATTGTCAAAATCCTGACGATCATCATCATCATTGTGCTGTGAAGCATCGCATATGGTACTGAAACTTCCATCAACAACTCTGTATTCTATGAACTTTCTACCTACCGCAATTTGGATCTTATTTCTGCTGATCCTCTTATTAATTACGTGGAGCTCAAGCGCCGTAAGAAGAAAAGCCGGACAAAACAAGGGGGTCGCAGGAAATCTATTTCCTTACGGAGACCTTTTCCTCTGAAAGCAACTCTTTTTTCCAAGCCTCTTTGCTTGGACAAAAAAGAGAGCTGCTCGAGAAGGTTAAAGCTGGATTCGAAGAATTTAAGTTCAAATGATAAGTCTCTTCTTGGCCCGGGACCTCCTTCTTTGGTGGATTGTGGGCTCTCTGAATCTGGATCCATGCATAGGACTCAAGAGGAAGTAAGCAGCAAAGAGAAAAGGATAGAGGAAGAAACTATTGCAACAATGGCCACTGGAAATAATCTTGCAGTAAATTTTCGTCCAGGAGATGAACTACTCTTAAAGAAAATGATTGATGAAGAATTGCAAGCATACTCTCAAATGGCTAGGAAATGGGAGGAAATCTATTGAGAGGTATATGATCTTTTGTGTTTGTTGGAGGGCCGCAGCGTCGTTTGGGTGTGGTAAGGGTTGTAGTCGGTCGGTTTGTTTGTTTATAGGGGCTGGATATAATCTTTTGGCGGTGCTTGTTTGGTTTTTGGTTTGTTTGGGAGTTTTTGTTTTGGCTGCTTTTTTGTAGTTTCTTGTTTTGGCTGTATTCTTTTTCTTTCTTTCAACCTCGGTTGTATTTCCCTCTCTCTTCTCGATGTACCCTTATCGAGTTTCATTTATAAATCTTCTTTTGCTGATCAAAAAAATATGTAGTGTCTTTGTCATACCAAAACTTCCCGTGCGGAGCAGGAGGCATCGGTATAGTCCCTAGGCGTTCTTGGTCGACGTTGAAATACAATGAATCCGCGCCACCCGTACCCAGCCAGTTAACCGCACCGTTCCAGTAGACCCCATCACAAAACCCGGTCTCGGGGAAATTAACCAAATCAAGTGTGTAAGAATTCCCAGCAGAAGGTCTCCAAGAGCCGGTCTGAGACGAATATATCTCGACATGGAAGTAGCTCTCCGTCCACGAACTGGAATCTGATCGAAAAAGGCCAATGACTTTGTAGTGAGGTGATTCTGATGGGTCGTAAGCTAAGCATAGACGGTCAAGGCGATTTAGACGAGGTTGGGGAAGTGTTTTGAATTGTTTGGTCGTAGGATTAAGGACATGATGTCCGTGTTTACCCTCAACCTCGTTATAGCCAAAACATAATAGTAGTGTCCATGGCATGAATTTAAGATTATAACCCGCGGAAGATTCGGAAAACTTGTTAGAGATGGGTTTTTTCCATTCTTCAGAGGGATAAATTCAAGTCCGAGGTTGTGTTGTTCTGAACGCTCATTCCAGCAGATTAAACTATAATAGCAAGCGTGCAAGAATAGGCCAGAAACAGAAGAATAGTCGGGGTTTCGGAGCTGAACGACATGGGGACTGGAAATTAAAGAGTTCCAGTTTTTCGATACAGATTTGAAGCGGACGAAAGGTTTTACCGGTAAACGGATCAGGATTTCAGTTAATAAGTCGTCGTTGGCGACGACTTTTTCTGCTGAAGATGTGGGGGTGTTGGAGGCTTTGGCTCTCAGCTCATGAGATCTGATCGAAATCATATTGATCGATCACCAAAGCAATAACGGGATGTGTTGATCGATCACAAGTTGTGTATATATAGACGTCCATGTATATTGGAGTTGTCAGTTTTCGTGTTCGCTAGACCTTTCCATGATTCAGAGATTGTGCGCTGTAAACACGTATTTGATTATGAAATTTTCAACGAACAGAAAGAACAAAACAAGAAATTTCGAGCTTGTTTCAAGAAGTTCACTACTACTAATTTCAATACTACTAATTTTCAATACTACTAATTTTCCCGGGATTGATTTTTAAAAGTCAAATTCTGTGTTACATGACACTTATTCTCAGAATGTTTCCTCATCTTTCCTTCGAGAATATTTGAATTTATTGGGACAACTTAGAACTGTCCAAGAGGATTATTGTTGTCCGCACAAAGGGGTTGCAGAATATGAAGACTTTCTCTAGACTTTTGTGTTTGATTAAGAGATTCATGGGTATGTGAAATAATTGGTGAAAGAGTACCTTTTCCGTGTTTGATTAGTAATGAAAAATGGAGGAAAAGTCAGTAGGAAGGACCTCTGTTACATGGACTCGGATACGTGTTTAGATGCAAGCATGTGTTGATTCATGGGTCTCATTTCTACCTTAGGGATATAGGGATATGCCATTTTGTTCAAATTATTTTGTATGTTTTCATATGGGAGTTTTACGCCTAGCTCATGGTAAATCTGAACTACAAAATATATGTGTTTATGGTGAATCCAATAAGGACGTCGGATACGATTTTTGTACCTTCATTCTAGTGGAAATTTTCCAAAAACAATACTTTTCCCGGATACATGTAATACAAGGACGGACAGCCGAGGTAGGAGCTTTTAACTGCAGGAGTCATTCCCCTCTATTCGCTTCATCTTCTTTTAGGCTTAGGTTTTTGAAACCTAAATTCCTTTGGAAAACAGAGTGTACTTTTCAGGTTACAAATAGTTTTGTGTGTTCAGCTTCATCAAATTGCGTCCGATGTACATAAACTCAACCGAAAAAAAGAAAATCAGGTCATTACATTGCCTGCTTTTCTTTTCTTTTTAGAATTTCTGTTTGCACGTCGCAATCCATAAATGAGGGTTCTATACAATCTGCTGTGTATGTTGGCATTTTCGTCGGTGGAAAGATAGTATTGAAAATTTAACTGCCAAGCACTGAATCATTAATCATTTACATATACATAAGTGAATACACTGCTATATTTGTTCAGAATTGCATTCAGATGCAAGAGACTGTCTCAATGTATTGAAAAGCATGAAACCAGAAATATCGTAACGCATCTTCTATCATGCCATTACTGTCACAATGCTCCGGAGCAACATCACATATCTTCGCAAAACTTTTATCCACAAGATTGTAACGTACAATCTCTCCGGGTACATGCAACACCATAAACGAACGATTATCTTCTTCTTCCCGCACAATAGCAAGTATGGCGAATGAGTAATACATTGGATCCCACAAGAGCCTCTGCATCATCTCAGGAAACGCTATTCCAACTTCATGAAGATCAACATGGTACTTGACAAACCACCCAGAATAGTCTCCTTCCATCTCATAAACACGAAATTGAGTGGTTGCGACGTAGATCTCAACAAGATGCAAATGGCCGCGAGACTCCCCATAGTACCTAAACAGCCTGCCACTCCCTTCACCCTCAGGAATCGGAGGCATTGGCATGATTCCAAGCCTCTCATCCTCGACATGGAAATACATGGAGTCTCCCCAGGTGTTGAACCAGTGAATCGCGCCATTCCAGTAGACCCCGCCAAGGAAATGTGAGTTGAGATCGCCAATAAAAGGTTCACCAGAAGGCCTCCAAGTTCTGGTCTCGGATGAGTACATCTCAATCTGATAACGCCACTCGCTCTGATAAGGCTTGGTGGACAAAACTGAAACGGCGCCCGAAACGCAAACAACTTTGTAGTGAGGTGATCTACATGGGTCAAAAGTTAAACTCAGACCTTTTAGTTCCCCGTGGGGTTTAGGAAATGAAGTGAATTGCTTGGTAGTAGGATTGAGGATGTGGAATTGATGGTTGCCAGTATGGGAGAAGCTAGTACAGCATAACAAGCCGTGACATGAACTTAAAATTTTCATACCTAATGGAAAGGTTGTACAGTTTCCATCAGTTGGATTTCCACCATTCTGAAGAGGGATTAAATTGAGTTCCGGGTGGAGGCGCCGACCGGACGAGTACAAGAATAGGCCAGATACAGAGCTAGGGTCAGGATTCCTGTGGCGTGCGAAATGGGTTGTGGTGATGAGAGACAGCCAGTGCTTGGATACGGACTTGGACCGGAGAAGTGATTTCACCGGTAGTCGTATCAGGATTTCGGTCAAGAGGTCATCGTTGGCGGCGATTTCATCGGCGGAGGATGTGTACTCCGACATGCCTTTTGTTTCAATGGAGTTTTACTTCTCTTTCTTCAACTCTTAATATGTGGTGTGCTTTACTTGCGTTGCTTTTGATATCTTTTGCTTTCTTGGCAGTGCTTTGTTGAATGTTGACAAAGTTGAGTGGTCTTTGTTTAACCTATTTCCCCATCAGGGAGTCATTTTTTCTTGTTTGCCAGCTGCCAAGTTTGAAAAGTAGGACAGGAAGTAGGAAGGAAAATACTCCTTCCGTCCCATTTTAAATGTCTCTTATGTATTTTTAAATATTTTTTATCAAAATTTTTTACACCATTCAAAAGTACTTGTTGACATCTTTTGAGCGGTGCAAAAAAAATTTAAAAAGTAATTTCGAAAGTATTTTATTTTTTAAAGTCAAACTAGTCCGGTCTCCTATAGGAGACATTTAAATTGGGACGGAGGCAGGGGCGGAGCCAAGGGGGGTCAAGGGGTCACTTGACCCCACTGAGCTGTCAAATTTTAATAAGATAGGTATACTACTTTTTAGAATTTTGTATTTTTGCCCCTTGTATATGGTATTTTTTGTCCAACTACTTGCCCTCCTCCTTACCACTGACCACACCAAATAATTTTCCTTGTAACTCTCTAATTCTCTTCACCACTACTTGCCCTCCTTACCACACCTAACTGCGTCGAGTTGTTGTATACTGTCATAGATATGCAACTCTAAGAGCTAAATAATTGCTTTATTGAGGTAAATACTGAGTTGCTTCTTTGTGTTGTATGTCTAAGTCCATCCAATTCATTTGCAAGTTTTGACAACCAAAAATTGAACCGCTTGGCTGAATTTTATCCTAAAGACTTCTCCGGTACTGAGCTTTTGGCACTTTCGGATCAACTTGAGAATTTCATCATATATGTTGAGTTTTCAAACTTGAAAGGAATTGGTGATGTTTCTCAAAAGATGGTTAAGACCCAAAAAGATATAGGGTATATATTAGTTTTTAGGCTTTTGACTTTGGCTCTCGTTTTACCTGTTGCGACAGCTATAGCAGAAAGAGCATTTTCTGCTATGAAGATTGTGAAGAATCGACTTCGTAGTTGAATTGGTGATCAATGGTTGCATGATAGCTTGATTGTGTATATTGAGGGAGAGATTTTTAACAGTATTACAAATGAGGCTATTATGCTTTGATTTCAAAATATGAAAAATCGCCGGGATCACTTGTAAATGTTGTTATAGGTTTTAAATCTATATCTGCTTAACTATTTTTTGTTGTTAGTTATAGGTTGTAGATCTAAGCTACTTTTTGTTTGGCATTTCAGTGTATCTTTTGGGAGATCAATTGGAAATAAAATTATACGTTATTAATAGATATCTACTTTAACTCCTTTCTATTTCGCATTTTGGTGTTTTTTGTTCTATTATTCAGCTCTAAGAATTTGACCCCACTGACATTTAGTTCTGGCTCCGCCCCTGGACGGAGGGAGTACTAGGGAAGACCAAAGGGAAATTTCCTACTGGCTCACTGTGGATAGAATTTTCCTTGAGAAGAATGGCGTGGTACCACGTGGTCCCGTAAGAGTATTAGTAGTGGTATACTCAAACACAAAAATACTCAAAGATGAGTATTTTGATACACAAAAAAGGCTCACAATGGTATTTGGATAAATACTCAAAGTTAACAATATTTGTTACAAATACTCAACTTTTGGCATTTGGATACTCAAAACTACCAATCTTTCTCAATAACCAAACCTCAATAACCAAAATTTGGGGACCACACCGTATCAAAAGTAACAACATTCTCTCTCCATTTTTCAAATACTTAATTCAAAACTCAATTTTTTTGCACTTTCTCCCAAAAATTGAAATTATCAATTTTTAATCTTTACCAAAATATGTTCAAGATTGATCTCATTTTAAACGTATTGTGAATATATTTTAAATGGTAATAATATTATAAAAATATATATGTACAAATTTAAAGTTGTGCCCATTTTATGAATAAAAATAGAGGGAATACTGAATAGTACTTTTTTTATTATGAACACAAATGAACCACATTGTAGAAGGGTAGATACTCAAACTTATAAACCCATTAAATGAATACTCAAAATGTGATGTGACAATATTTGAGTATCTATATTGAATAGTACCAGAATTTATCGAGACCATCGACCACATCGAAAATTATTTCCATTGGACACTAATAGAATCCTTTTTACATTACCCGACACGGTCAGAGCAACCTACACACTCAACCATACAAATAGTCTTAACAATTTTTATCTTGAATTACTAATCAAATAGTCAATTAACCATACAAATCTGACCATTGGATCTTCATTTCTGAAGGTTTCAAAAAAATTCATAACTGTAGGCTTAGGATCTACTGGAAACAATCTCCAAAATTGTTATTCTTCGAAGAACATTGGATGGAACATCCCAAAGGTCCGAGTCCGGCCCAATATGGCCCAAGGAAATAAGGCCCTTATTATAAGGGTGCACCTTTTCACCCAGAGGCGTACATCAGTAGATAACTATCCTTGCGTTCTTCATCCTCTGACTGTCTGACACAGACCCAGAGAACAAAATTTTCCTCTCTGAATTCCTGATTTCAGCCTCAAATAATGACTCTGTTTCCTTCTATTTTGCCTAATAATTCTGGTTTTGATTCTCTTCCTCTTCCTCTTCCTCTTCCTCTTCCTCTTATATTTGTATGTTTTATTCCTCTATTCTTATCTCCTTGACGGTTTCCAAACCTTTGGCAGATTGCTCAGTGTGGCTCCCCTTGGCTCCTTCATCACAACCTTTGGCTCCCTCACCGCGAAAAAAAATTTCGATGCAACCATTATTTGCATCGCCATCTCACATGATATGAGTCTCATATATTTTTAGGTTTCACCTCATGTAAAAGAGGCGTTACAATAATCGGAGTGGACTGGAATCACCGGGGACAGCAGGCCCCTCTGAGAAACTTAAGGCAAGAAAACCAACAAAAGCGATTTAACACTACCCACATGTTTGACTACCATATTTCATGTACAGAAGCAAAACAAAATGGTTACAATGAACAGCAAAAGTTAAAGTCAAACACGAGAGAGATATTCGCACCTTGTTTGGTTGGGTTTTTGAGAACCCGGACTTCAGAACCTCATTTGAAAATGGTTTTCAAAAATGGTACATCTGTTGTGGGTCCCTCCCAACTTTTAAGTCCAAAAAAAAGAAAAAAGAAATCCAAACTATAGTTGAACTGAACAATGACTCTCTAGCAATAGTACTGTAAAGAGTGTAAACTGTACGGTTTAACGTAAAGTGAGAGTAGGTTTGAGTAAATTGTACGGAGTTTTTTTGTTTTAAAAAAGGGCAGAGGATGGTTTTTGGAAACCAAACAAGGGGTGGGTTTTCAGACCCGGTCTGAAAACCCCAACCAAACAAGGATCAGACCAGAAATATCTAAGCATATCATGTACGCCATTCACTGATGAAAGAGAGAGAGAGGTTTGTTGCGTATATAGTAACGTGATGGACAACTCTACCTTTTTAAATGAAATATGGTAAGCTGTATTTTTCTTCTAAAAGAAATTGAATAGCCGGCCCGTCACTGAGTGTCGACGGAACAATTGCAGTCATTTCTGAGAATTTTTCCAAGTAATATTTTGAACTTCGGAGGCAAGCAAACCCATTACGGCCCCTTCTTGAGCCCATTCCGTTATCTACAAGAAAAATGATACATTCTGAAACATACACCAAGTAAAAAAATCATGTTCATCGGGCATCAATAGGTATATTTTTTAGTGGTAGGAATAACATTTTTTGCCAACTGTACAAACTCTCTCGCGTATATGTGGGACCCACATAAAAGTGGTAGGTCGACATATTCTATATGAGAAAGTTTGTATAATTATTGGTACAAGTGTTAATTCCTATGGAAAACCGGGGTATAATTAAAAATATTCAACTGAATAGAAACCATTTTTTACGGTACTTGTCACTATCTGAGCAACCCAGGTACTCAACCATAAAAACAGTAAATAACGAGCTATATTTGAAATCACTAACCAAGTAGTCAATCATACAAATCTGAACCATTGGCATATTCATTTCTGGTTAGGTTCCAAAAATGACTTATTCAAATTTGACAGCAGACTATTGGATATAAGACCCAGATAACAGAATATTCTCTATGTGAATTCGTAATTTCACTACCAATACGACTCTGGACACAATTTTGTCGTAGTTGTGCTTATAGAATTTTTGCAAAACCTATGAGTCTATTTCCTTCTAATTGCCCTATAACTTTGTTTAGATTCTCTTCCTCTTCCTCTTCCTCTTCTTTCTGTTATTTTGAGCCTCTGTTATTATCTTCTTTACTGACTTCACAAATGAAATACACACATTCTTTGTACAATTAATTCAAACACTCCCTCTGAAATTTCTCCACGTGTCCACTCTCATGCCAATATAGTCACAATGCTCCGGAGGAACATCACATATCTTCTCAATTTTTTTTACTTTCCTGATAACCGGATGTCCAGGCATGTTTTCAAAACTTTTATCCACAAGATTGAAACGTATAACTTATTGGAATATTTCCAAAATATTTAATGAATATTAAATGTTGTTATTGGTGAACGGTTCTAATCCAATAGGTGTGTCTATTCAGGTTAAATGAATAGATGCAACTGTTGGATTAAATGTAAAGGGTGTATATATTCTGTTTAAATGAATAGACATAATCACACCAAAAGGTAAGACTGTTAGAGTGAATCGAATAGACATGACTATTGGGTTTAAACAAATAGATGTGACAATTGGCCAACAGTCACATCTATGCCTATATATAGGCTAGGGATTCACCCAAAACAAGAGTTTGAGAACACAATCAATCGGTCTTTTTCACTACAACTCTCTCACTTTATACATTATTGGTGGCTCGCAAAATCCAAAGACATTCTGGTTCTTCTTTTTCTGTGCAGTTGGACAAACAGTCAATCGAAACTGGACTTCATTGTATCTTAAGGACAGCGACAATATAACGCGCCTTGAAGCAATCATTTCTCTCTCCATTTTTATCCACTTCCATCGATTATTCGATTTTTGCACAAACATAACTTTACCAAGTACATGCAACAGCAAAAACGATCACTCATCCTCTCACCTTCGATGTTGAAGTACAAAAATAAAAAAGAATACTAAAAACATGAATACACACAAAATTGAGTATAAAGAGCATAACAAAATGGTTACAATGAACAGCAAAAATTAATGTCAAACACGAGAGAGATATTCGATGTAAGGATAGCAATCAGACCAGAAATATCTAAGCATATCATGTACCCCTCCCTCATCATCAAACCCCTCTGGAGCCGCCACGTCGCATATCTCCTTCAAATCCCCATCTCCGAAACTGTAGCTCAAGATTTTACCAGGTACGTGAAGCACCATAAACGAGTCCTCATCTCTTTCCATCCGTACCACACAAAGTACACTAATTGAACAACTCCGCCATGGGTCCCGTTGAATTCTAGTGACATCAAGATCATCAACCCGGTATTTCACAACCCACCTAGAGTAATCTCTCGCCATTTCATAAACATCAACCCGGTTCATTGGACCATAATCGTAGGACTCGATGAGATGTAAGTGGCCCCCAGATTCCCCACAATGCATGTGATAATTTTTGCGCTCCCGAACAGGAAGCACTGGAATAATTCCCATCCGCCCTTCGTCGATATTGTAATACTCTGATCGACTCCCCCGATAGCTAAACCAATGAATTGCGCCATTCCAATACACCCCTGAGTCATATTTATTGTAGTCTACTGCGAACGGCACACTAGAGGCCTTGCATGCTCCGGTCTCAGATGAGTATGTCATAATATGATGGCAGGGCCCTGCGGGATATGTTGAATCCAAAAGAACGCAAACGACTTTGTAGTGAGGGGATTTCGATGGATCGAAAGCAAGGGTTAGGCCTATGAGGTTTGAGAGATGGCCTGTGTGGAGGATTTTGAATTGTTTGGTCGTGGGATTGAGGATAACGTACTCAGGTTTACGGTTATAATTTTGTTCGGTGTAAAAACAACATAATAGTAATCCATTGCAGGAACTTATGATTCGTATATTACCTGATAAACCAGGAAAGAAAGCGAGATATGTGAATTGGGGGCGGGGTTTGTGAGTTTGGATTTTGGTGGTGTTGATTAGGAGGATAAAATCGAGTTCCGGGATGGTGGTGGCAGTATTGGGGTGCAGGTATAGGCCGGAGACAGCGGTGGAGTTGGGATTGCGACGCAAAGAGAAGCAATCACTGGTGATGAGAGAGAGCCAATGTTTAGACACGGTTTTGAATTGCGTGAGAGATTTTATGGGTACACGTATCAGGATTTCGGTCAATAGGTCGGAATTCCCACCAACTTTATCGGCAGCAGTAGATGATGATGAATACTCCGCCATGTGGAGGAGGCGTCTGATACTTCTGTAACGGTTGTCAAGATGAAGAGGTTTGTCGTATATCGGGAATTGGAGATCTTGTAGTTTTGCTGCATCGATAGCTGAGTCGTTGATCGCGTAATCAATGGTCGTGATTTCATCTTGACATTTACACGATCGGAGTCATACATTGCCGAGATGAAATTCGAGCCGTTTGTTATTGAAATCAACAGCTCGGATATCGCTCTATAGGATTATAGTGCGGCTAACGTCATAATGGTCAACTCTACCATTTTTATTATATATACACTAAGCTGTATTTTCCTTCTAAAAAAAATGGATTAGCCGGCCCGTCATTGAGTATTGAGTCTATTGACTAAACAATTGCAGGAAAACGCTTCCATACACCCCACCCATTTGGGTATACCATATCCCCTCCAATCTAACGGTTGAGATGAGGCCACATAGGCAAAATTGACCCGGTCAACAGGTCATCCGAAAAAAAAACCCCTAAGAGGTATAACAAAAACCCCTATAGGGCATTACTGTTACGCCAAAAGGTCGGGATCAAAATTTCAGTGGCGTAACCTAATCCCGTAAATAACATAACCTCAACCCCTAAACGACATAACAAGAGGGGAAAAAACCCCTAAAAGGCATAACCAAGAGGGTATAACCCGATTAGGGCATAACAACTGACCCTTAGGGGCATAACCGAAACACCTAAATGGATTGAAAATCCCCAAAATGGCATAACAATAACCCCTACAAGGCATAACTTAAACCACTAAAAGGCATAACATTTCAAAAGGGCCCCAAAAAACCCATATCTGGCATAACCCAAACCCCAAATAGGCAAAAAAATCCCCTAAATGGCATAATTTTGTCTAAAGAACCTCAAACTTGCATAACATAAGCCCCAACTGGGCATAACCATAGATGTGATGTAGGTGGACCCACCTAGGGTCTTTAAAATCGATTTTTTTATTTTTTATTTTTTATTTCGTTAACTGTGGTTAACATTTGGGAGTCAAATTCAATGTTATTGATTTACTACTAAACGAATTTCAAATTTTTGCAGATCTCACGATGATTAAACTATTTTAACAATCGATTGCGTTAATATTGTTGGTCTTGTTGATGAAATCAATCTTGTAAAAAGTTATATCTCAAATGGGATTAGAAAACTCCTTCATTTTGGTATGAATTTGTTATTTGCATGAATTTTACAAAAGAGTTATCGACCGATTAAACGTAAGTTGAAACGTGATGAACTTAATTTTTGGTACAAACTATGTACTCTGCATTTTGTGAAATATAGACGGTTCGGATTGCTTAAAAAAAACTCAAATGGGTATGTTATGGTTTAGAATAAGACTTTAATGCCTCGGGATGCATTAAACGTGATCCGATCTCATGGCTATCGATATCCGATGATCTCAAAAATTGGCGTCAGTGATAGAAACAGCGAGACGTGAAATCCTAACGGTTTTGATTGACCATTATAATTTTTTACTTGGTAACGACCTTAGAAATCTATTCGTTCAATATAAGTGGTTATGAACTAGGTATTGTGCTATAGTTTAATGTACATTGGCCACATGACTGCGAAACAATCGCGATAATCAAGACCGTTGAAATTGTTTGTCTTAGTGATTATAGTGTTGTCGTAAAAAATTGGCTCGATCGGGTTTAGAAACATTCTTTATCGAGACCCAATTTAATGGGAAAAAATAGTTTTTTTGATCGAATTAGGGTGTAAGGATATCCGATTAACTTAATTTTTGGTACGAATGATCTAATACCGGTAATGTAAAAGTTAGATGATTCCGATTGTGAAAAAAATCTACACGTGGGGCCCAATTGATATATGACAATAATGCACTTTTTTAAGGTAACTTAACCGGTTGAGATGACATTGTTTTGGATACCCGATCATCACGTGTTTGCGTTTCTGACATGGAATGTGCATGAACTAAAACCCTAACGGTTTAGATCGAGCAATCTAAAAAAATACATGGGAATTTTGTTAGAATTATTACATTGTTATTGCGCGACATGGAAGCACTTAATTTTTATCCAAATTTCTCAAATCAGCTTCACCCCTAAAATTCCCCCCCAAATCCCAAATTCTCCCAACCTAACCCCATCTCCCTCAGCCTCTTTTCGTCACTTTGACCTCCACCTTCTCCACCATCCACACCCCCTAGCCAACTCTCTCTCTCTCTCGGGCAGCCCTCTCTCCCTCGCTGCAAATAGATCGCTGGTCCATCACGGATGGCGACATTCTCATCGAGCTTTGTCTCTGTGTCCGACGACCACGCCGTGAGACCTTCTCATCGAGTTTGGCATTTGATTTCAGTTCTCACTGCTAGAGTTGTCTCTCTCTCATCTCTCTCTCTCTCTCTCTCTCTCTCTCTCTCTCTCTCTCTCTCTCTCTCTCTCAGTTAGTGGATTCGTATCACCAAACGTTGAATTTCAGTGGAATGAATCTGATTATATGATTCCTTAATAGACTTCGCTTTAGACTTCGATTTGTTATCGTCATCCTAAGACACTTTGTGAATCTCATTTTTGCTTGATATTTTTCCTTTTGACCTAAAATAAAAATGAAAGAACTAGATGAATTCAATTGATTCTGGTTATAGTAGTTGAATTATTTTCATAATTGCTGTAAGGATAAACGTGAACTAGATTTATTTATCCAGCAAAAGGATGGTAAAAAGATTGTGGATCCCTATAAACAAACTGCATTTTATGTTCTTGTTTGAAGATGGAGATGTTTCACCCACTGCGTGTTATTGTTGCAAATCGTGGACCAGATACTGAGCTCTTGATTGCTAATCTAGTGGAGCTATCTGGAAAGGGGAGACCCCGTGTCTTCTATGACGTCACGCTTGCATTGAAAACTCTTGGAATCTGCATTTTCTTGGTAAGGAAATGTTTAATTGCGTACGGTAGTGGTCATGAACCATGAGCCCACTGTGACTTAGCAATATGTATGTACAATTCCATTTTTGTAAGTTCTATTCTTGTGTATTTTTTTGATGTTAGCACTGATTGAACTTGGGAAAAAAATGTTAGGCAATAGAACCTGATGGGATCAAAGCTCCAATCACCCTATCCTTCGTGGAGGATACCTTGATGTGGCTTAAGATCCTCTCAATTTCACCAATGCAGTGGAGAGGTCACTACACACTTAAAATGCTTCCTCCTAACATGGCAAGCAAACTAATGGTTTAAAGGTTAAAGGAAGTCAGTTTTTACAATTCAAATTTTCCTCCTATTTTGCAATTTAGTGAAGTGGGGTTCTTCATTAATATTTACTTGCCACATGAGGTGAAATTTTTGCAATTTAAATGCCCCTGCTATTTATGAAAGCTAATTCTGGTAGGTTTGACTTCATAGAGGCCAAAGATTTAGTTGCCATTTGAAATGACATGTAAGTCTGTAATGGAGAGTATCAAGATTCCCCCGATGTGGGATGTATATCTTATTCGCGTCGCCATGTGCTAACACATTCTTAATGAAAAGTTGAGCAGCGAAACACATTTTAACAGTTTATTGTATTGGCTTATAGGCTGAAATCGGGAGCGGGAGGTCTATGGAAACATGGTCATAAGAACATTGATGGGCTGGTGAGCTGATCATTTCTCTTCGTCTTTTGCCTGCCCTCAATTGCTCCCTGTCGGTTTCTGTGTTTGGGCGCTTGGCTGGCTCTTAGGATCAGCGCTTCGGTTAGTATGTATAGTGCATTAACAATAGCCATTTACAATTTGTAGGGGTTTGAATCATATTAGATATTTTTGCTAATCGAATGGTGTATTTGATTCTGCTTATTGTATGACCTTTGCAAAGCTGATTTCGAATCATGCTATTTTATACAGTTAGAAGCCTCATTTAACTCCTAATTTGTTCTTCAACACAACATTGTTAGCCACAAAAAGCAAAATAAAAGGCCAAGTCATGGTTCCAGTGAGTCTCAGAACCCAAATGACAGATGTGATACATTACTTTTGCTGACTATCCTCATCAGCTTAACAGTAAATGCATTTTACGATTGATAGTTCTTGGAATTTCAATCGGCGCCTTTGGTACTCCAATAACAGCTCCTTGCTCTCCGGTTTTTGAGTTACATGAAAATCCTAAGTTAGCTTGGAAAACTAAAGTGGAGTTCCAATGGGGCTACCTTTGTTTTTAAACGGAATCCGGAGAGTTTGGAGAAAGAACTTATTGGGTAACTCCAATCGGCGCCAAAGAGACTGCAATTATAGAGCTATTTTATACTTATATCATTTACTTTTGTTACTTTTGCTGACTATTGCCAAAAAAGTAAGATGTATTGATATTCTACCCCCTGTAGGATACTCATGTTGATACATTACTTTTGCTGACTATTGCCAAAAAAGTAAGATGTATTGATATTCTACCCCTGTAGGATACTCATGTTGATACATTTGTTGGACGCAAAGACAAAGTGATGGCTGTAGATGAAATTTCATCTTCTGAATCTCGGGTAATTGAATCTCTTGCTCCAGATATTATTTCTCGTCGTTCTGCATATGTTCAGCCTCTTCAAACGGGCTTATTGCTATTAATTTGATGATTCTTATAGGAAATGGTCAACGAGAACTACCAAGTGGTGGCTAAATGTGTGGGTATTTGGAATCCATTTGGTCAAGAACCAATAAAGAATTTGTTTGAGGAAAAAGGTTGGTGCTAAAGAGGTATTCATGCCCTTGCCTTCTCTGTAGCCGGATATGCGTGTCTACAAGGACTGGTGAAATTCACTCAACAAATTGTTCTTTTCCTTTAGCTCGATATGATGGTTAGGAATGAGTCTTGATCACAATTTTCTACTTTAGTTGTGCTCAACTGTTGTAGAGCTGATATTATACGTTTTGAGCTACCAATAGAAGTTAATTGTGGGATTGACCCTCATAGCTTTAATGGTTTTTGGGTGAGAAACATCTTTAACCGATTAGTCGCTCAATTGGCTTTAAAAATTATGTGACTGAGAATGTCGAAGTAATACACAATCGATTCAACGACTGATTGGTAGTTTGGAAATTGAAGTATTACAACTTATTTAGCTTCATTTCATAGCCATACTAAATGCAATTTGCTATCTTGATCCAATATTAATGGATTCCATGATTTCTTGTAGATACGTAGTGCTAATCTAACCTAGCAAAGAGAGAACGATGAGGGCCAAGAGAAAGAGGAGGATGCACAAGTGGAGGAGGACGGCGAGATACACAACCTCTAGCCAAGAAAACCAAAAGGCTATGCTAGACACTTAGGCTTCTTCTCTTTCTTTTTGTTGGAGTAACCCTCTTTCTTTCTTTTTTGTTGGAGCAATTCCAATCGGAATGTCCATTTACTGCCTACCCAGTTGGGGGATGTCCCTGGGAAACTATTTAGGTGTAAAGAGTTTCAGTCGGAATGTCTGTAATACTGGCAGCCCCTTGTAATATCCCATATACAAGCTAGTTTTCTGGCTCCTTTGAAAGCTCTGATTGGTCTGAAAGAAATAAGTTGCTTTTTATAGCCCTTTTCTTTTATTTGAACTTGTTTATGCTCTTGCATATTTAATTGATTAGTCGATCAATTGGCCTTAAAATTTGTTCATTGACAATGTCATGTAGTAAGCAATCGATTGTTAATACATTTAATGCTGGCTTTAAAAATTGTGACTGAGAATGTCGAAGTAGTACACAATCGATTCAACAACCGATTGGTAGTTTGGAAAATGAAGTATTGAAACTTATTTAGCTTCATTTCCTAGCCATACTAAATGCAATTTGCCAGTAAGATGCTTGGGTAGAAGAGAATTTCTTTGAGATTACCAGATTTTCTTATTTTAACCACTGGCATTTTGAGTTCCTTACGATCCCCGCATCAGCTCTGAGAAAAAGAGAGACAGTTAATTTGATGTTAAATTTCACTTTCTTTAGTCTTTTTGGGTGAGAAGCATCTTCAATCGATTAGTTGCTCAATTGGCTTTAAAAATAGTTGATCAAGTAGTACACAATCGATTCGACAACCGATTGATAGTTTGGAAAAGAATTCCTGCTCAATAACAGATAGAATTCTTGCTCAAGAACACATTTGTATTCCTCTTTCATATGTTACCAAGAAATCTAGCCTGTCTTGACTTGAATAACACAAGCAGAAATTTCACCTATCAGAGCATGGATCAGAACTGTAGCCATCTTCAGGGAGTAACTCACCTAGTACACGTTATGCATGGTTATTGTCGTTGTATCCTGTTTATTCATGTTTGACAAAAGTCTCTGCGTGAGACATAGAAGTGTTTTTTTCCTTTATGTTACTTTTGGGTGAAAATTTCTATGTTGCAGCAAGGCCCAACCAAAGCAAGGGCGTGCTAACGATAAACGACATAAAGGCAAACGCATGTCTCGAAAGAAGACATCATGTATGTTGGTACCGAAATTTGATCAAGTGTTAGAATACTGAGCCAAAGACAACCAAATGGTATTGGATGCATTTCAAGGACTTCATTATACATTGACAGCGCCAATCAATTATACATTGTCGTGTTTGTTTGTTCTACGCAAAGTTTAGATTGATTTACTATTGACACGAAATGGGGCTATCTTATAATCTCATTGCCCAGCAATTTAACTAAAAAAATCCCACGAGAATGAAACAGGCCACTGCCAGTCACATCGTCAGCGTGGCCTATTCTAAATAAAGAACCAGTGAATCAATGAAAACTCAAAACCACCAGAAAGTTCAATCCACAAAAAGTAAAATCTCAATCCACAAAAAGTAAAATCTATTAATTTAATAGATAGAAAAGTCCACCCAGAATTGTGATCAAAAGAAAAGAACATACACATGCCAACCCAAGGGAAAAAGGGAAGGCATAAAAGAGATACTTGGGACTCCACTAACATACACAACAAGCATAGTCTTTGAAAGCTCTAGCGCTTTCTCGCGCCCGAAAAACTTCTCCACTATTGCCAGGGCAAACTCCATGGAAGTTCCTGGCCCTCTGCTGGTAATAAGATTGCCGTCAACCACCACCCTGTTCTCAATTTCACTCTGGTCGGACAGCTTGTCGCACATTGGAGGGAAAGCCATGGCCTTCTTACCCTGGACATAGACCACAACACGTAATGTACAGAGAAAGAACAGCTAAATATGGGAAGGTTAGCAAACAGGAACATTTCTAGAGATTTGAAATGGAAATAAGTTGATATGGGAACACAAACAGAAAACAGTTCTAGAAAACATCTCATAGACCTTGACTCGGGTGCGCGTATCGGATGCGGGTGCGAATCCAAGTGTCGGACCTTCCTAAACTTAAATCGTAGGATACTGGGATATGTGTCCCCTAATTGGTTGTGGGTACGGGGACACGTCCTGAACACTTGTTTGTAGTTATATTGCATGAATTTTTTAGATTATGTATCGTTAATGCAGTTAAACAAGGAGTTAAGAAATATTGCTCCATAAGGTCTATTTGTTTCCTTTTGCTTCTTTAGCAAGTTTATCAGTTTCTCTGTTTTAGAGAATGTTTGGGGCCCAGGAAGTCCACCCTACCCACAAGCAGAATTTGGTTGAACCAAGGAGCCCACAAATGAGAGTATAGACAAAAAAAAACTGTGTCCAACTTACCGACAACACAATAAGGTCATAGGAAGAATTGAGAGCATCATCAAGGAAAACATCTGCAACTAGTTTCACTTTTCGAGTAGCAACGATTTCAAGCTTTTCTTCCACAGAAGCCACCACAACTTCAGCTTTTGCCCGTCAGAGAATGTCAATTATTTTAGTAGCTTCCATTTCTTCACTACCATCGGCAACAGGGACAAGAATCTGAAAGGAAGCAAACGCACACAGCTAATTTTTAGCATAAAAATTCTCGCAGTTTAGAGGAAATACAGGAGCAGCCACTAGTCAGACCAGATTTTAGTGTTTGAACAGAACAGAGCGCAAAGAACTACCTATTTAAAATTTTAGAAGGTATTTTAGAAAGTAAAGATCTATTTAGTTATTGAAAAAATAAAGCAAAACCATTTCCATGTCAACCAAACCAATGCTGCCACCTTTCTCAAACCAGAACAACTCACACTTCCAAATAGATGGATAAAAGATGGATAACATGTCACCTGTCAAGGACCAATGTGTTCATGCAATGCCCATGCATTAGCAGGAATGAGTGCGTGAGTGTGAAAGCGTGTCTTTCAAGATTCAAAAACTTCCAAAGCTACCAAAATTCGGCAAAGCGAGGAGCAACAAAAATTCAGCAAACCGAGGATTGAGAGGGCAGCGAGGATTGAGAGCGGGGTGAAACGTTCTCCAGAAGGAGTATGTAACTAAGGTCTCAATGCAAGTACAAAAGCTTATTTGCCATTTGCTTTTGGCTGCACATACAATCATACATCATGCCTACGGACCAAAAAATGCTCTACCAAAACCCGGTGAGAATACCAAAAAGGGGAAGAAGGGAATGAATTCTCATGGAAATCTAGTGAAGTACAAAAAGAACTTTTCTTTTGGCCACAAAAATATATAGAAATAAATGCTAAAAGGATATACCTAAACTATCCACAAGAGTGCATCACAACCCAATACAATTTCAGGGGTAATTTCGTCCATAATGGGCAAAAAAGTGGCAAGCCATTTGTGTAATATACAAGAAGTTTCCTATGAGGGCTCCCTCACAAAAAAAAGTGCGGGAAAACAGTTGTTAGCCGTTGGATCGCGTGAAGGGCATAGGATCAAACGGCCCACAACTGTTTTCCCGCACTTTTTTTGTGAGGGAGCCCTCATAGGATATGTTCTGTATATATATATATATATATATATATATATATATATAGAAGGTTAGATAAATGTGAGTCGGACGATAAAGGTTCATCGTTGAGACAATTCAACTCATTATGGTCCTCAGAAAATGACTCACTTTTTGACAAAATGGGAACAACTTTCTTAATAGACACCTGAGGGGGAGAATTGGATTGCAAATTGCAATCACTTGTTTGAGGTTTCAGACCCTTGAGTAAGATTGATCTACCATTATACGAAATAAGATAGTCCTCGTCTAGCACTTTACCTGCACGAACGCCACTTATCCAAGGATGACCAAGAAAGACATGGCCAACATCTATGAGTATGATATCACAATAAACAGCTTCTGGGTAATCTTTGTGATACAAGAAAAGAAGAATTAGGATAACATATGAATGAATGCATGACTACTGCATTCTCCTGCAAGGATAACATATGAATGAAAGTCTGGCATAGGTCATTTGAATAAGAGATGGGTCATCCAAATAGAAGTTTAGTACAAGAGACATTGTTATGTAACTTTTCTTCCATCTCACCTTAATAACAGCGTCATCTTAGATGATGCAATTTATAAGCCTTACACCTGCTGCAATACGGAAATTTTCTGAAACTGTAAAATCTGGGCCAATCTATTTAAAGGGGACAACCAGATTTCGATAAGAAGGGGTAAAGAAAGGCTAGAATCTTGTGAGATGTCCAATTGAAAATCCTAAGTTTCAAAACTCTCCATGAACAGCTAAAGTACATTGTGAGTTCTCAGCAAGTCACTAAAGTTGCCGAAGATGCTAAGCTATTTCAAGTGTATTCGTTTTCTGGATTTCAGAAAACTCTGCAGTTGCATGATACGATAAAGATATGTTCTATGATCTTTCACTTGCAACAACTAACAGATTTTTCTTGGAAAACATAGTACAATCAAATGGAAAACAAGATAAAATTGGTTCCTAATGTGCAAGAACATGTTATGTGGCAAACTAAAAAAGGTGCCATGAATTAAAACGAGTGGCGACTCTATAAACTCTCTGTTGTAGGGTCATCTGTAATCGTATGTAACCATACTTAGTAAATGATAACTTCTAATAACATTCGAATAGTAATATATTTCTTTTAAAGCACATATCAAAATGTATGTGCTCTTCTTCCTTTTCACAAGTGGGTACGTATGAGAACACGCAAAGTAAGTGATTGCAAGTGTCCTTGCATCAAATTACTAAGTTGGTCGTCATACACCAACCACAACATTCTCTTGTTCGCTCCTGACAACTTAATGAATTTCTCGCAAACCTAGCACTGGCTATAATTTGTCAAATTCCATTCCAGTCATTCTTTATCCATCCAATAAAAAAAGGATTTCGCAATTCAACATACCCTTATTGTAAAACAGGATCATCACTTACAAATTCTAACTTCCAACAAAACTTGTTTCCTTGATAACTTTTTCAGTGATCCCACATGCACATAAATTTCAGCTATTCCATCAGCCCCAAAACAAAACAAAACAAAATCAAATCATTAGCCTATCTTAATTTGACCCAAAAAATTAGGCAAAACAAAAATCCCTAGTCACTCATATTATACACGTAGCAAAATCACACCCCTCCATCAAACCCAGAAGCTAAAAGACAGGAAGCGACAGAGTTGAAGAACACTTGATACCTCAAAATGAAAAAACAGGAACCCAAAACAAAAAAAAAAAACCTCATCCAAAAATAACCAAAAATCAAATGAATGAGATACGATATGCGAGTGAAATAACAATACCTGGTCGAAGCAACAGCAACATTCGTGTCGGTAGGTGTCTTGAGCGGTGTCCAAAAACGTAGGGCTCCGATCCTCTCGGGAAAAAAAAAATCATCGTCGACCCCTCCTCTTCCTTCTTCGGTGCTGATCAGGGTTGCTGCATTTTTCCCGCAGAGAGAGAGAGAGAGAGAGAACCCTAGTTCTAGTTTCAGAGGGAGAAACACAGAGCGAGAGGGGGGGGGGGGAGAAAAGAAAAGGCGTAAGGGAGAGAGAGGCTGCAAACTGTGGTTAAATTCATCAGGTTAAGAGTTTTTTTTTATTAATTGAAATGGTAACCGGTTGAAAGGGTAGGGAGTATTTTCTATTTTAAAATTCGAGGGATGAGATGATTTTGGGAAGATCAAACGGCTGTAAGAAGGGGGGATATGGTGTCCCCAAAAGGATAGGGGGATATGGAAGAGCTCCAATTGCATGGTAACTTCTGGAATTTTTCCAACTAGTAGAGTAATATTTTGAACTTAATTTGGAGGCAGATCATATCCAGTTCGTGGGATAGACTGATGGGTGTTAACCAAACCCATTATTGGCCCTTCTTGAGCCCATTCCAATGATCTACAAATTGCACTATTTTGAAACATAGGCCAAGTAAAAAATCTTTGTCCGTGCATTAATAGATACTCCCTTCGTCCCAAATTGCTGGGTCTTTTTTCTATTTGGGATGTCTCAAAATACTAGTCATATTTCTAAAAACAATTACCAAATATATCAAACTTTCATTTTTACCCTTAAACCATCCAATTTATTTCACAATTTTTTAAATTCGCATCATTTCTAAATCGTTTATATCTTTTAGTATATAGTAATGTTTTTCATGATTTTTAGAACTTCCTATAAAACAACTAATTGAAATGAGAAAACTTTCTTTTCCACCACAACGGTCCGGTGTAATAGTACACAATCACGCGGACCGTTGTGATTGATTTGGAGGAAACATTTGCTTCCACTGCCTGCGGTAATAACTTGATCTCAATTGATTTCTCCTACAATCAAGCGTGTGGTCTGGTCGCGTCGAGTGGCATCCGCGATTAGTAGCGTTAGTGGCATTCGCTACTCCCAACCAAGTGGTATTCCGGGACTATCCTAACCTCGCGGGTCTTGGCCTGCATCAAACCCCAAACACCCCCCACCCCCCGCGAAAACCCTAGCGGTAGGGGAAAGGTTAGAGAGAGAAGCTCTGTCAATGACACTACTTGTCAATGTTGTTTTACATATTGTCTTGCCAATGGTGTTGTTTTGATCTTGCAAATGTTGTTGCTACTGCGTGCTATCGTCTGCCAATTAATGTCATTGATTGCCCATTTGGTTTGCCAATAATAATAATAATTAAAAGTCAAACAAATTGAAAGCAATTACCGTCAAACACCAAAGAGTGACTCAATATACTGGAAAGAACGAAACTTGCAATACATCACTCTACGTGGACGGATCCCACTGTGAAGCCTTGTAAAAACCGCCATATCACATATCTTCTTCAAAGTCCCATCTCCAAAATAATAGCGCATGATTTTACCAGGTACATTCAGCACCAGAAACGACTCATCATCTCTTTCCATCCGTACAACACTGAGTATGCTAAAGGGAGAAAATCGGGTGTCCCTCGGAACTCCAAGCGTATCAAAATCCACGCTAAATTTTAAAAACCAACCGGAGTAATCTCTCTCAATCTCATAAACATGAACCCAATGCGTTCGATCGTAGATCTCAACAAGATGCAAGTGGCCCGGGATTCCCCATAATGCGTAAGCTCTCGACCGTACAAATTATTACCCTCCAGCATCGGTGGAAGTGGAAAAATTCCCAACCGCCCTTCGTCTACATTGTAATACACTGAATGCTGCTGAATCTCCGACTTGTTGAACCAGTTAACCGCACCGTTCCAATACAATCCAGTGTCATACTGTGTTTTTGCTGCGAACGGCACACTAGAAGACTTCCATGAGCCGGTCTCAGATGAGTACGTCGTGATACCACGGCAATTTGAATCAGAATCATTGCAAAGGCCAACGACTTTGTAGTGAGGGGATTTTGAGGGATCAAAAGCAATGGTTGGGCATATGAGGTCTGAGAGATGGCATTTGGGAAGGATTTTGAATTGTTTGGTTGTGGGATTGAGGATAAAATAGTTGCCTTCAAGGTTATTGTTACCGGTTTGGCTAAAAGAACATAATAGTAATCCGTGACAGGAATTTATTATTCGTACAGTATTTGGCGAACCCAGAAAGAAAGTGAGATCTATAAATCGAGGTTAGGGGTCGTGGGTTGGGGTTTCGATGGTGTTGATAAGAGGGATGAAATTGATTCTATTTCTCGGGATGAAGTGGATATGATAGGGTTGTAGGAATAGGCCGGAGACGATTCTGGAGTTGAGATTGTAGAGGAGAGCAAAGAAATGGCTTGTGATGATAGAAAGCCAGTGTTTGGACACAGATTTGAAATTGCTGAGAGATCTTGTGGGTAGGCGAATCAAGATTTCGGTCAAGAGGTCGGAATTGGCGGCAACTTTTTCAGCAGCAGATGATGATGATGATGAATACTCAGCCATGGAGGAGGTGTGTGATACTTCTCCAAGTTTCCAGTCTACATATAAAGGATCGTATGGTATTGATAGATTTGGGTCTCAAGTAACAGAAGAGTCAACTTTTAATCGATGAGCTAATATAATACAACAAAGACCAGGATCATTGATCGATGAGCTAATATGGTATTGATCGATGAGCTAAACAACAAAGACCAGGATCATTTAATATAATACAGTATATATGATGCCGTCGAAAATGTGAAATTACTACATAGGTCGGAAGCACTGTCACGTGTTTTGGATTACTCCATACGCAAACATTCTAGTGGATGTAGCCCACGTAATATGTGGGTCTGGAATGATCCAAAGCACTGCATGATAGTGCTCCCGACTACCGAATAATTACTCGTCGAGTACTGACTAAACAAATTGCACAGCTGCTTCTGGAGTTCCCCAATTAACTTTATCAAACTTTCTGGGACATTAGAGGTGTATAAGTAGAATCACCAGTTTGGCGAATTGGCGTCGACTCATCGAGTATTGAGCCAGGAGGGGAAAGCTTCAGCGTTGAACCACCAATAAGTTTTTTTTTATATATTTTTTTTATAATTCACGATATTCATTTAATGTTAACTTGCTTTTCTGCAAATAAGAAAATAAGTGTTGGGAGTTTAGTAAGATGCATCAATCCCGCCATCGCTTCCGCCGCGCCAGCGTGCACAAGGCCCAAATTTTTGTGGAGCATCCACGGAGTCCACCACATTCGCTGGGCCCAATATACATTAAATGACTCATATCCACTTAAAAGACTAAACTTTGTAAGTGGTGAGTCATCCAATTGTATATTAAGGTCCAACCATCTTTATATTTTTTTTTTTTTTTTGATCAATATCTTTATATTTTTCCGATGTGGGACTTAACATTCACGCATGTTTCAACAATAAGTCTATATATAACACGTCTCGCAATATATTCATTAATTTATTTACTTTTCTCTTCTTGCCTTTACTTAGCCAATGGGTTAAGAAAATACGGACCCGTTTGGTTATCATTGATTTGGTTATCATTGATTATTCAAAAATACCTTTTTGAAACCACACTCAATTAAACTCTCTTATTTGTTTTTGTTGGGGAAAAAACGAAGAAGGCAAGGATAACTTACCAAGAACCTGGAATTCGATCCCATCCACACAGTGGCGGGCGCAGAATTCATATGCGGAGAACTGAATCACATGTAATTATAAATTAACAAAAAATATAATCCTCATATATTTAAATACAATTTTGAGGGGACCTTCTATATATCATCAAACAAAACCTAATATATATTATCAATAAGGGTTTTGTTAATATGTGGCCCCTAGGCACATGATAAGGTACATTAAATGAGTTTAACTAAACCTAGTTTTGTAAAAAACAATAAAAGTAATTGTTATATTTAGATTTCCCATGCAAAAAGTAGTAAAAGAGTTTGTGCATATGTTTAAAACTTAGATTTCCCATAGAAACAAAGGTTTAATTAGGCTCATTTAATGAACCCTATCATGTGCCTAGGGAGCACATGTTAACAAAACCCTATCAATAATGAGCTAACTGGGAGGAGGTGTGTGGGACGTGGGCCCTGCACGCACCCCTCTGTCCAAAGAGAACAGTATATCCAATGAGACACCATGGGAAGATCATCTCAAACCTGCCTTATGGATAATTTTAAGCCAAACTAAAAGAAATTACCGTCAAACACCAAAGAGTGACTCAATGTACTGATAGGAATCAAAACTGATTCAAACCAGGAATATCTCAACGGATTCTCAATCCATCCCCCATTGTCAGACCTCTGCAGAACCACCCCGTCATATATCTTCTTCAGAGTCCCATCTCCAAAACTGTAGCTCAAGATTTTGTTAGGAATGTGCAACATCAGAAGTGATTCCTCATCTCTTTCGATCCATACGACACCAAGTACACAAAACATACCAAAGTATGGGTCCAACGGAACTTCAAACGCATAAAGATCAATGCTGACTTTCACGCACCACAAGAGTAATCTCTATCCATCTCGTAAAAATCAACCTGATACATATTAGTGTTGATCTCGATGAGACGCAAGTGGCTCGGAGATTCCCCGTAATGACTGAACTTTTGATTGTACCAATAATTACCATCTGCGGAGGTAGTGAAATAATTTCCAACCGCTCTTTGTCCACATTGTAATGCATTGAATCACCAATCCCCCATTAGTTGAACCAGTTAATCGCACCAATATTCCAGTAGACTACAGCATCATATTGTTCTTTGCATTGAGTTGTGCACGGCACACAGGAAGCGTTCCACCAGCAGGTCTCAAATCTCATACTCCCGCTGGATAAATTGAAACAGATCCAATGTAACGAGCACCGATGACTTTGTAGTGAGGGGCTTTTGACACTAGGGTTAGGCCTATGAGGTCGGTGACATGGCATTTGAGGAGGATTTTGAATTTTTTGGTTGGGGATTGAGGATAACGTAGTCGGGGTTAGGGCTAAGCTTTTGGGTGTTGCACGAATTTATAATTCCTATATCATTCGATATGGGGTGGGGATTGTGGTGATCGTGGGGGTTCAGTGGTGTTGATAAGAAGGATGAAATCGAGTTTGGGCTTGGAGTTGGTGCCAAAGGTGTGGAGGAATAGGCAGGAGACATTGTGGAGTCAGGATTGCGAACGAGAGATAAGAAATTGTTGGTGATGAGAGAGAGCCATGATTTGGGCACGGATTTAAACCCGCAAGAGAGATTTTTTGGGTGGGGAATCAGAATTGGAGCCTCCAATTAGCTATAAGCCTATAACCCTCAAATATGTAATAAATACAAAGTGAAGCGACTACAAATACTCCCTCCGTACGTCTCAAAATGATAGTCCCAAAATGATAGTCCCTTATGGAACTGCGTGTCATTTTCAACTTCTTATATCTTTTAATATGAACCGCAAAAAATATGCATTATGAATTGTTGGGATTCCACCCCGTGTGGGCCATTGGGCTTAGGCCCGGTCGGGAGGGGCTAGGTTTTATTGTAACTCTATATAAACTTATTATAGCCTTGTTTTATGTGTGTGACAAAAGTGAGAGAAAAATGCAGAGAGTTTGAGAGAGATACACGAGAGACTTGGTGAGATTTCATTATTGTGAGACAGAGTGTGAGTGTGTAACACAATATTCACGGATTTTCTTCGGATCATAGTGAAACTCCCCTCCCCGTGGATGTAGGTCCGATTGGCCGAACCACGTAAATTGGTGTGTTTGCTTTCTCTTGATTTTACTGTTTTCTGTTGCGTGTGGTGCATGTGTTTAGGCATAACAAGTGGTATCAGAGCTTTGGTTGAAACACCGGAGAGCGCAGAGCAGTCGGATAATCACTCGGAGGTCTTTGGAGCACTGTTTAGAGTTCTGGTCGGATAAAATAATTGACGAAAATTATTTTTGATCAGTGGGTAACGTGCAGCTCTCAGAGACGATCTCAACGGTGTAAGGGCGGTCGGATTTGGTCACCGGAGGACGGAGCACGATCGTTTTGAAAATTTTCGGACGGAGGCGAGTGGTGGTGTGCGTTGGGGCCGGACAAAAAGTGATCGGATTTGAAGTTTGAGACCACGGTTGTGTGGGGTTTTTCGAGACGATCACGGTGGTACCATCCTCGTCACCGTAACACGTGTCACGCGCCCTCACGCGCCGGGAGAAAGTGAGCGCATGAGATCTACTCTCACCGTGCACTATACGCGCGGCGGCGGGCAAGAAAGGCTAGGGCTGACGTCAGCAAGCCCTAGGGCTTACGTCATGAAGGTTCAGATCGGTCAGGCAAGGGTCCAAAAGGGTCAGACGGGTCAGGGGTTCAGGGTCAAAGCGGTCAAAAGGATCAGAGGTTAAGTCAAAGGGGTCAAATCGGAGGTCAAAGGGTTCAAACCGGTCTAGACCGGCGGTTTAGAGATAAATTCAGACCGGGTTCGGCCAGACCAGACCGGATAACGGTCCGGAAACAGACTAGAAGGAGTTTTTCGACCGGTTCAGTGGGTTTTAGACCGGTTCGGACCGGTTCCCGACCCGTCTCGACGTCCCGAATCCAATCTCGGGCTCGGTTTGCGGAGATTTGGTACGGATATTGACGGTACGCTTTTATTTTACTGCTTTAAATTGTTCCGAGGAGTATCAGATCAATTGTGGGAGTTTCTGGGGGTGTGTTATTTCAGATTATCTTGTTTGCTGAGATGTCAGAGATAAATATGAATGCTATGCTAGTATTGACGGCGACCAATTATGCGATTTGGAAGCCTAGGATGGAGGATATGCTCATTTTGAAATAGCTATATGAGCCCTTGGAACACGTAGGGGTCAAACCGACGGAGGTGAAAACCGAAGATTGGAAGAGTTTGAACAGGAAAGCAGTTGCTTTGATCCGCCAGTGTGTTGGACAGGAGGCTATTCATCATGTAGCACAGGAGACAGATGCTTATGCTTTGTGGACGAAATTGGAGGGGATGTATCAGTCGAAAACATCCCGGAATAAGGCGCTACTGATGAGGAGGCTTGTGAATTTGAAGCTCCGGGTTGGGGATTCGGTTGCCGGACATTCCAGTGAGTTTCAGAATTTGGTTAATCAGTTGTTTAATGTTAGGTTGAAGTTCGATGACGAGTTGCAGGCTTTGTTGTTGCTCAGTTCTCTACCGGATAATTGGGAGACACTGGTGGTTTCCCTAAGTAACTCCGCACCGGAAGGAATGTTGACAATGGCTATGGTTAAGGATGCTATTTTCAACGAGGAGGAGAGAGATGGGGACTGAACAGGCTGACGAGACACATGCACTAATTTCGGACGGTAATAGGGGCAGGAACCAAGGAAAGGGAAACGAAAGGAAGGGAGGCAAAAACCGTTCCAAGTCGAGGGGGCATAGTTTCACTTGCTATCATTGCCAGGAAGAGGGGCATATAAAGAGGAATTGTCCAAGGTTTAAGGCGGGGAAAGAGAGAATTCCACCAAAGGAGGCAGCATTGGCTTTTCAGGATTCCGATGATGATTTGGCGTTGGCAGTGTTAGACGCTACGGATGCAGGGAAATCAGATTGGGTACTGGATTCGGGGTGCCCATATCATATTTGCAGGGATAGATCACAGTTTTGGGAGTACGAGGCATGCGATGGAGGTCTTGTCCGGATGGCTAACGGTTCTGCGAATAAGGTTGTTGGCAAGGGGACAGTAAAGTTTCGGGTGCCGAGTGGGAAGACTGTGGAGGTAGCGGGAGTGAGGCGCGTGCCAGGGGTAAAGAAGAACTTCATATCTCTCGGGATGCTTGATGAGAGAGGATGTAGTTTTTCTGCTGATTCTGGAGTACTTCGGGTTTCTGTTGGAGAGCGGGATATATTGCTGGGTAAGAAATTTGGTGGGCTGTACAGGCTTGCGGGATTTGTCGTGACAGGAGGGGCTACTGTTAGACATGGAGCAAGCAGTATAGAAAGATCAGTTGTGCAGGAGAAGCGCCATTTGCTGACACGTACACGGAGAGAGCATACACTTCGGGTTTGAGATGTGCGAGTGGAGGCATTCTTTTTTAGGGGATCCGGTACTCGGGATTTTCTGATTGGCTGCGGAGTCTGGTTTTTGCAATGATACACTCTTTCGCGATTTGTGTATTCTGTTTGGTGGTGCATGGATGCTCGACTGGTTAGTGACACAAGCGCTTGCCAGAGTTAGCTGATTGGAGGAGGCGACATGGGGGTGTTGCAGACGACTTTGCCCACTCGGTGTGGAGGGGGTGATTGTTGGGATTTCACCCCGTGTGGGCCATTGGGCTTAGGCCCGGTCGGGAGGGGCTAGGTTTTATTGTAACTCTATATAAACTCATTATAGTCTTTTTTATGTGTGTGACAAAAGTGAGAGAAAAAGGCAGAGAGTTTGAGAGAGATACACGAGAGACTTGGTGAGATTTCATTATTGTGAGACAGAGTGTGAGTGTGTAACACAATATTCACGGATTTTTTCCGGATCATAGTGAAACTCCCCTCCCCGTGGATGTAGGTCCGATTGGCCGAACCACGTAAATTGGTGTGTTTGCTTTCTCTTGATTTTACTGTTTTCTGTTGCGTGTGGTGCATGTGTTTGGGCATAACATGAATCTTGTTTCATAGATCTTAATTAGTTCTATTACTCAAAATTTTCAACATCATAAAAACTATTACAAATTAAAATATATAAGCAGTTGAAAATGGCACGCAATCCCACTATCATTTTGGGACAGAGGAAGTAGTACACGTTGGTGCAGCGGTAACTCTAGCCTTCCCCATCCACACCACAGCAGTATTATTCAGTTTTTTTCCCTCCCTTAAAACTCTTCCTCTTACCCTTTACAATTGGGGCGGCTTCATTTTCCTTTTTTTTGAACTGCAGAAATTCGGGCTTAGGCTTCATTTGAGTAACCAAATTTTGTTGCAATAGTTTTTTTTGTTAATCTTTTGGTCAAATATGTTCATTTTTTTTGTATTGCTCTTGAATAAAAGAATTTCCATAGATCCAAAAAATTAGATCATATTGGAGAAAATAATACTTAATTTTTACTTAAGTGGGCAATTTTTTTACTAAAGCCGATTCCTATTTTTTTTAAATAATTTGTTCCTCTATACTTCAATTACTTTAATACTAATATTGCTAAATTTAATAAAGTCAACTCTTTGATATAAAATTTTAAGCCGAATTAGTAAAATGTGAATAAGGAAAAACATATGTTACAGAATGTAATCATTTTCTCATGTTATTTTAAATTTTACTTTAGGTTTTATAATTTATGTAGTAAAATAAATTGGAGCCTCATTTTATATATTTTTCTGGCACCCAAAAATCTCAGGGCCGGGCCTACTGCCATAGGCTCTCAAATTGGCTGGCTTCTTCTTCACACACACACGACATGCATGCATATATATAGATGCATCTAGTCAGCCAACCCCCATGTTTGCCTTAAATTAAGAAATGCCCATTTTATAGACAATTAAGAAGTCTAAAGAGATTAAGCCAAGCACGCCACAGAAAACTTGCCAACAAAGACTCATTCCTTGCGGTCTCCCTTACGGTCAATAACCAAAACTTACCTCCCACCTCTCTACCAACCAAAAAAAAATAAGCAAAAGTCATGTTTAAATATTAAAATACACCAGAAACTCCAACATAAAGCAATCAAGAACATCGTGAATTTTTTTCTGTTTTGTACTTTTGTTAGGGACGAATTGAAGTCCTCTGGCTCCAAGTATAGGTGGTGGTGGTGGCGGCAGGCTCTAGCAAAGATTGCTTACAAAGCATACACATCACATTAAGAGATACCATTTGAACAAGCATATGGCGTTGCCTTCATCACCCTCACATGCGCAAAGCGATATCAACGTTTCCGTCAGTATTGATTCTGGTAAGATGAAAATTCTCCTTTTAAATTGAAACACCAATTTCTCTAATAGAAAATGATTCATATCAGCTGGGATGTTTTTACAATGTGTCGTAGTTTGGCATGATTGCAATTAAGCAACAAATAATAGATGTAGACATGCAATTTTCTCAGAATCAAAACACTTCTTGCAGGTGGGTTCAAACTTCAACCTCATATGGGGGGAAGCTACAATGTGCACCCACCGCATATGAGATTTTGTGGCACCACATATGAGAGAATATGAGATTTTGTGGCACCAAATATGAGATTTTGTGGCTCCAAATATGATATGGCACATGGTATGCACCCCATACGGAAATATGAGATTTTGTGGCTCCAAATATGAGATTTTGTGGCACCAAATATGAGATTTTGTGGCACCAAATATGAGATTTTGTGGCTCCAAAATATGAGATTTTGTGGCACCAAATATGAGATTTTGTGGCTCCAAAATATGAGATTTTGTGGCACCAAATATGAGATTTTGTGGCTCAAAATATGAGATTTTGTGGCACCAAATATGAGATTTTGTGGCTCAAAATATGTGATATGTGAGATTTTGTGATTTTGAAAAATATGAGATTTTCTGAAAATATATGAGATTTTGTGGCTCCAAATATGAGATTGTGGCACTGTAGCATTACTGTAGCAGTTACTGTAGCAATCCGAATGGGTCCAAATATGAGATTGTGTGGCTCCAAATATGAGTTTTTCTGAAAATATATGAGATTTTGTGACTATTCATATGAAGTGGCATACCATATGCACTTCATATCTCCAGCCACAAAATCTCATATTTAGAGCCACAAAATCTCATATTTTGAGTCACAAAATCTCATATGGAGAAGAGCACATTGTAGCAGTACTCCCTCATATGAGCTTTTTATCATGGTATTCGGTAAAATTAAGCCTGGTAGTGCTGGCCAGAAGCTAAATTATAAGTACTTCAGAGCAGTTACATAGTAAGTCATTTGTGTAAGATTGCCTAACTCGGAGCTTTATGATCTAGTGATTTAATTGTCAAGGAAGAGATTGTTTGGTTAGCTAATAGGCATCGGCAATACTAACACTCAGCGCGGCAATGTTGCTGAATGAAAGCTAGTCTAGGCTGTAGATCTGTCATTTGAATGTTTGTAGATTGATCATAGCTTTCTTATTCTATTCTTGCAAATTCTTCAACTGCAGCAATGTTGGAGTCTATCTTCCAAGGCTTGTCTATGACTCTATAGTAAAGTGGTGCATGCCTTGTGTACTCCTTGATGCGTCCCTTTTGTAGCTGAATGAAAGCTAGTGTAGGCTGTAGATCTATCATTTGAATCTAGTTCATAAGTGAAGGTGTTCATTTGAACACCCTGAGAAGGCCAGAACTCCTAGTATATACATGTACATCTTTAGTTTCATTTTAGTTTAGCCCTATTTGAATATCCAACTTAAAAATATTTGAACACCCTATGTATAAATATTTGAACACCTAACTCAAAAAAAAATTGAAGATCACTATCTCCAAAAAATTAGCCCACAAACCAATCCAATATAAACAACTCAATTAAAAGCCATAGGCAGCTCCATAATTTTCCATAGATGGTCAATTGAATAACCTAAACTCTTTTATATTGTATATTACATGTAATATATTTTATCTCGGGTTTGTTTGAACACTTAGTCTATATTGTGAAACATCCATCAATCTAGGAAATTTGTTATGAACATCTAATATATTAGCTCAAAACAAAGTACACGCTATTAATGACAAAATTTTAAAAAAAAATAGAGAGAATTTTCTATTGGTATCGATATCATGCTTTGATTTTTTTCTAAATGACAATCAATTCTATATCTCCAAAAATAAAAGCACATGTGCCCCAAAAAAATCGTGTGAACCTATTCACCACATAATTCCTACAGTAAAAACTAATGTATTTATGTGCCAGCTTAATTTTGCTTGGCCTAAAATATAAAATTCACCAAGAAGACGCATTGTGATATGTCATGTTTTTTCATATTATTTATTATTCGCACTAATATATAATTAAAAGCTATGTATATATTGCTAGTTAATAGAGCTTGTAGAATTAAGCTAATTTTTAAACACCCTATTTAAAATTTTTGAAGCCATCACTAATCTAGTTACACAAGTCACTTGCCAAAAAAAAGGGAAATTTTGAAAAAAGAACCTGACCTTTCCCAAAATCACAAATAGACACATGAGCTTTTCATTTTGTCAAATAAACACCTAGACTATCTTAAACGTCATCAATTCCACTCCCGCCGTTCACTTCCGTTAAGAATAAAATGGAATCCATCCCTCAATCACACTTTTTCCCCTTAGAATTGACACAATTCTCAATTTTACCCCTTGAAATGTTTTTTTTTCCCCAATTTCGATCCACCTCTTTCTAGATCTCCTCTCTCTCTCCCCTCTTCTCTACATGGGGATTCTTGAGACATTCTTTGAGAGCTATGTATGGTAGATATTGCGTAGGGAATTTTATTATTTTTTGTACTCAATTTTTTTAATTACTTTTTGTACTTACTTTTTTTTCTCAATTTTCAATTCATTTGTTTAAAGTATTTTCAAAAAAAAAAAAAACACAGAAAAAATTACTCCCTCCTTCCCAAAATTTTTCTGGTCCGATAAACGAGTACTTGAAAATAATACAAAATTTTCAAGAAAAAATCAATATTTTTTATCATTTTTTATTTTTTTTTTCAATTTCCAATTCATTTTTTCAAAAAAAAAAAAAAAACCAAAAAAATTACTCCCTCCTCCGCAAAATTTTTCCTGTCCGATAAACGAGGACTTGAAAATTATACAAAAATTTCAAGAAAAATTAAATATTTTTTATTATTTTTTGTACTTATTTTTTTTTTCAATTTCCAATTCTTTTTTTTTCAGTATTTTCACAACAACAAAAAAAAATATACTGTAAAAAAAACGAATTGGAAATTGAAATAAAAACAAGTACAAAAAATAAAAATAAAAAATATTGAATTTTTCTTGAAATTTGTGTATTATTTTCAAGTCCTTGTTTATCGGACTGGACAAATTTTGGTAATTGAAAAAAAAATACTGTAAAATAAAGAATGGGAAATTGGAAAAAAAAAGTACAAAAATGATAAAAAGAAATATTTATTTTTTCTTGAAAATTTTGTATTATTTTAAAGTCCTCAATTATCAGACCGGACAAATTTTGGGAAGGAGGGAGTCATTTTTTTTATTTTTTTTTTCGAAAATACTGTAAAAAATGAATTGGAAATTGAAACAAATAGGTACAAAAAATAATAAAAATATATTGAATTTTTATTGAAATTTTTATTTATTTTCAAGTCCTTGTTTACGGATTGGAGAAATTTTGGGAAGGAGGTAGTAATTTTTCAGTTTTTTTTAAAATACTATAAAGATAAAATCGAATTGGAAATTGAAAAAAATCAAGTACAAAAAATAATAAAATTTCCTACACAATCTCTACCATACGTAGCTCTCAAAGAATGTCTCAAGAATTCTCATGTAGAGGAGAGAAGAGAGAGAGGCGATCTAGAGAGAGAGGGGTCGAAATTGGGAAAAAAAACATTTCAAGGGGTAAAATTGAAAATTGGAAAAAAAAACATTTCAAGGGGTAAAATTGAAAATTGGGTCAATTCTAAGGGGGAAAAGTGTAATTGAGGGATGGATTATGTTTGATTCTTAACGGAAGTGGACGGCGGGGGTGGAATTGATGACGTTTAAGATTGTCCAGGTGTTTATTTGTTAAAATGAAAAGCTCAGGTGCCTATTTCTGATTTTAGAGAAAGGTTGGGTGGTTTTTTGAAATTTTCCCAAAAAACAAAGTAAATAGTTTTCAAGACCCAAGTAATGCCAGCGTTCTAGTTTGACATGAGTCTTTCGGTGGGTAGTACGAGGGGCTCATAATGTTACAAACCTATGAAGTACCAACACACCTAATTGTTTGGTGTATCCGTACGTGTCAGATTTACCGGGACACGTATGAGACACACCAGTTGGCGTCTCCATTTGATTTGTATTATTTTAGACACATGACATGTTGGGGACACACGGGCGACACTTATGCCTCGACTTGGAAATGGGGTAGAAACATGACATGGATCAACTAATTATATTTAAAGCTTTTTTCGGTGGTCAAATTATGATGTTTAGAAAATATCAAGAAAGGATACAAATAAAGAAATTTCAAGCAAATAAAACCCTTGTTTATAGTTATGCTCACAGAGAAGAAAGTAAGGATTGCAAAGATTCTATTAGTTTTGGTTGTTCCAGGATACAATATTCTTCCTATTCATTTCAAGAACAACTAAATACATATGCAAATACATGACTCATATTTGTTACTGCAGTCTCCTGTCGTGTCCTCATTTGCGTCCCCATTTTTTTAGTACAGCTGTGTCTCGTGTGTGTATCAACCGTATCTGTTTTAGTATCCATGCCCATATTCGTATCCATATATTGAGATTTTTTTTTTTCACGAAAATCAAAATTGAGGAAATAATTATATAATTGCAACCTATTTCACTGGAACTCAGTCAAACAGATAATTATTCCATGGTTTGAGTAGGAATAGTTTTCTGGACCACAGAAGTATTACCTCCAAAAAGTTGAAATTATTACCTCCAAGTAACTTGTCGAATTCCTCAAACCCCCTTCTCAACTTTACACTACAGGTTCTTGCTATGAAGCAACCAACCTTGAGTACAAACTTCCTAAACTCGTAGTTTTATCCAAAGCTGAGCAATTAGGACGTGAAGATGAGATATAGCATATAAGATGAGCAGTTTTTTTAGGGATGTCCAAAACAATTTTGGTTCTTTCATGCATCCTTCTCCATATTTGTTTTCATTGGCAGTGGAAAACAAGGCAGAAGAGAAGGATCTAAGCTATTACCTCCCACTATATAAAGCTATAATCACAGAAGACTGGGAGATTGCAAAGAGATTCTTTGAGCTTGATCCAAGCGCACTCACAGCCAAAATCGCGAGACAATTGAACACACCGCTCCATGTGGCAGCAACAGGGAATTCGATCCATTTCATGGGAAATCTGGTGGAATTGATGACACCAAAGGAACTGGCGCAACCCAATGTAGATGGTTGCACAGCATTCCACAGAGTTGCAGGGATTGGAGATGTTGAGATTGCCAAGTTGTTATACAAGAAGAACCATGACTTGCCCAATATGTGGAACCACGCCGAACAATTACCTCTCCATTATGCTGCTATGTTCGGTCACAAGCATATGGTTCAGTACTTACTGCAAATCACCAATGAAGATATAGAGTCAAAACCGTTTGAAGGCCATTCCGGCTCTCGGCTTATGAGCTCCTTAATAACCAGCGGAATATATGGTGAGTAGTTATTCATCCAAAAACTACTTGCTTATCATCTGCTGAGGTTTTCAAACCTTTTGGGGGAAAGACTGCCATTTTTATTTTTTTATTTTTTGTGGTTGCTAAAAGTAATTTTACTCAATTATGTGGGTTCTTGCTATTTGACAGATGTGGCTTTGCTTGTGCTTCGGCGCCATCCTAACTTGGCAGTGTCTGATCCCTCTCCTTTGAATGAGATAGCACAGATGCCGTCTGCATTCCCAAGCGGAACTCATTTCGACTTCTTGCAACGGTTCATTTACAAGAGTTGGTCCCTGTCTTTTCATTTTTATCTAAATATACCTTCTGCTTATATTGTTCTCTAGTTTTGGTAGGAATTCATATGATATACCAAGTAACAGCACAAAGGACTAACAAAATGAGTTGAAGCAGATATTATTATATAGTTATGGAGCTGAATGTTTTACAGTATACATTGGGCATAGCTTAGCCGAAGTATCAGTACTTGAAATATGCTGAGGTTGCATCTAATTTATCGCACGGTTGCATGAACTCAAATGTGTAGGGGCTGGATTACTTACTTACATTATCTTGTTATAAGGTTTTGTAGATGTTCCTCTGAAGTCGGAAATTCCCTTTAACGTTTATGATGGAGGAGATGTGGAAAGCCCCGCTGAAAGCCCTCAAGGCTCTGCCAATGTGTGCCGCTGGTTCCCATGGTTTCAAGGAAGCTACTTTATTTCTGGTTTGTCTAAGCTAGGATCATCCTCTTCTTGATAGAGTTTCTTGAATTCTGGCACGTTTATTGTTGTTGAAAATTGATTAATTCGTTTATATTAATTTTGTATAATTACTTTTGGATATTAATTTTGTTATTTATATTAATTCATTTCTTTATATAAATTCATTTAATTATTTAATTTATTTCGTTAAATTAATTCATTTAATTATTTAATTCAGTTTTTAAAATTATTTATTTATTTATTTATTCAATTTTTTATTTAATTATTGTTGATACCCCATTTTGCCCCTTTGCTCCGGATTAATAAAAAAGGCCTACTATTTTTAAGTCCGACGAAGCGAGACAGTGAAAACACATCGGCAACCTCGTATTGTAAAATACGCGTCACTACATGAAAAATGACATATCCTGGGATCTGATTGGACAACATCGATCGTGTGCCGACAAGATATTTGTGCCATTGAAATGTGTGCCGTTGAAATGTGTGCCATTGATATGTGTGTCATTGTTATGTGTGCCATTGTTATAATAAGAGTTAAATTTTGATGACGTGTTTTTCCCAAAAGTATTAGTCATTTCTTGTTTATAAAGAAAGTGCATAACTCAACCAAGGAAAAATGTATTGTGCATCAAGACTTAGCACGAGCCTAATTAAGACATTTTTTAAAAAAAAAGAATTGGACGTTGACCATTTTTATGTGCTAGATAAACTTTATTTTGTAAGGATGTGTTTTTATTTAATGAATTTAAATGATTGTTTGTTACTTGACATTGTTCCCTGATAACTTAGAATGGACAATCAGGTTTCCGGGTTGGTGCTCGTATTTAGAAACCACCTAGACGATTAAGTAAATGGATAAATGAAATGGAATGAAGGAAAAAAAAAAACAAAAACAAAAACAAAAAACAATACACATGATGAAAAAAAAAAACCTATTATGAATGCAGGGTTATGGAAAATTATAAAATAACAACACTTCGAATTGTCAAATTGTTGTAAGCAAGTGTCCCGAATCCTAAATGTGGCTATTTTGCACCGTCATCGCCTTGTATCACCCATCCCAATATGGTGGTGGGAGCATGCGTCGGATGAAGCTAAAGGATGGGCTTTAAGTTATGATCTTAATTTGTGGTTCCAAGCACTAGGTTTTGTGTCGGGACCACAATTTGGAGGCAATATTGATTAAGGCTAAATATTGTCAACGTGATTGTAATATTTATTCACTTTAAAACGTGATTGTAATATTTATTTACTTTTAAGCGTGATTGTAATATTATTCACTTTTAGAAGTTTTTTGTAATTTATTATCATTGTTAATAAGACAAATTAATTAACTAATTAAAATAATATTAAGTTTCTAAATTAAAGTCAAACTTATATGTCAATGTTAAAAAATAATTTACTTGCAAATGTAATTTGAGTAAACTAAATTAAATAAGTAATTAAATAAATAAACTTAAAAGATAAAATGAAAAAATAGAAAAAAAAATTATAAAAAAAAGGGAAGAATGGCCGAAAAAGGGAGGGTAAAGGGGGAAGGGGGTGGGGCCGGGGAGGGGGGCTGTCAGGCCTAGGGGGCGCCTAACAGCTCCCTTATTGTTTCCGATTGTTGTTTAGGAATGTCAGGAAACATGTTTCATTTCTTTATTTTGCAAAGCACAAGACAAATATTGAAATCCGCTCTCTGTGCAATTTATTGGTCCATTTTAGGGCTTGCAACTAATTAGGGCAACATAACTTGTCATACTTTTTCTTTTCTCTTTTACCCTTCAAAACATCATCTTGCATTACTTACCCTACAAAAAAGGGCAAAAGTGGAATTTCAGTAGCTAACGTCCCCTTAGTTTTGAATTGGATCAAAAAATTTAGGACAACAAAAAGTGGTGTTCGGGATCAAAGATTGGGGATGGGGGTTTAGAGTATACTATAGTGAAACATGCTTGGAAGTTTACCAAAGGAGCCAGGAGAAGGGGAATTGATGGGAAGGGTAGACCGGGATTGGCGAAAGGAGACGCATAGAGGCCGGAAGGAAGATGTTGCCACTCTCTCAACCTTTATCACATACCAAAAAGAATTTTCACTGCCATAAACAATGAACTTTGTTGTCCAGGTAAAATTAAAATTCTTACTGAGGAAATTGAAAGAAAGGATAATCACTCTCAATTTATCTTCTTTTCATTGTTCTTTGCTTTTTCTCTCCCATCACAAATTCACAATCCAACACAGCCTCTGCCCATGTGATTGGTATTCCAAATTGTTAAGGCTAGGCATATGTAAAGTTGACAACTCCTTCCTTAATTTGACTAGGTTTTCTTTTGTTGCATGCAGAGCTGTGGAAGGTCGTCAATTTTATAAAACAAAACCCACTCAAATTACTATTAATTCCAAGTGTAGTACTGCAGATCAAGCACATTCGAGAAACAAGATTGATGCACCATCAAATGCTCGAGCTCCTCAGATTCTTTTGCAGTGAAATTATCAAGCTGAACAACAATGAAGCCATGTCAATATTAGTACCACCATTCCTTACCGCGGCACGGTTTGGGATTCATGAAGTTGTGGAGGAGATTTTGGTTGCATTTCCTGATGTGATCCATAATGCCGACGAAGAGGGCAACACCATATTACATCTTGCAGTTATTAATCGTCACGAGAACATTTACAACCTCATCTATCAGATGAGATATGACAGTAAGCAACTCTTATCCATTCACACAGCCCATGGTAACAAAAGTATGTTGCATTTGGCTGGAGAATTGGCGCCTAAACACAGACTCAATCTCGTTTTTGGCGCAGCCCTACAAATGCAGCGTGAAATGCAGTGGTATAAGGTAACATGCTATTCATTTTGAACAGTATTTAAGAGCTAGTAAATAATTAATTGTTTCCATGGGCCTAAATCACCTAAAATTCAATGTATCTAGGGTAAAAAATAAAAAAAATAAAGGAAAAGAAAGAACTTAGAAAATCTTTCAGTATCAATGACGTAGATTTTTGTATTAGGCAGACCCATACTGCATATGATCCACCCATTATCCGATTGTGACCAAAGTTTTAGTAGCTTTTTTGAACAAATTTCTTCATTTTTTTTTTGGTAGATAGTACAATCCTAAGTCTTCTCTTGTCAGCACTATTTTGGCATCAAAGAGCAATAAGAACATACTTGATGCAGGAAGTGGAAAAGTTTGTGCCACCTTCACACAAAGAGCTGAAGAACAAGGAAGGGAAGACACCTGGGATGGTATTTACAAAGGCACATAGTGCGCTAGCGAGGGAAGGAGAGCAGTGGCTGAAAGACTCAGCGGGGTCGTGCATTGTGGCGGCAACCCTCATTGCCACAGTGGTGTTTGCAGCGGCCATTACAGTACCAGGTGATTACAATGAGCATGGCATCCCAAACCATTCGAACGATCCCCTTTTCATTGTCTTTGCCATATCGGACGCCTTTTCTCTCTTCTCGTCGCTCACTTCATTGCTGATGTTCTTGTCTATCTTCACGTCTCGGTACATGGAATTCGATTTTCTCAATCAGCTGCCCATGAGGATGACGATTGGTCTTATTACCTTGTCCCTCTCCATAACAACCTTGATGATAGCTTTCAGCACCACTCTTTATCTTATATTCCTTCAAAGTTCGAAAAAACTATGGGTTCTAATTCCAGTGGCAACAATGGCCTTTTCTCCCGTCGTTATATTTGTGTCCAGTCAATATCCCCTTCTCGTGGACATGATTAAGTCCACGTTTTGGCTTGGCATTTTTCGGAAGCAAGGTGAACGTATCCTTGCATAGGTTAAACAAAAGGGCAAGAGGAGAGCTTTGAGTTGTTGGAAAAATAATAAACTTGGTTTTAAATTGGGAGCTATTAGTTGGTTATGAAGAGTTATTAGTTGGCTATGATTTTTCATATTTGTTAGTGGGAGTTTTCTTTTTTAGTATTAGTGAGTTATTTTGGAGTAATGGAATAATGGAGTTATGATTGTGAAAGGTCCCTACTAATTGTGTTGTGGATGTCATGGTTATAATGCATGTTAATTAGAGGTAGTAGATTATGGGGAAAATTTCAAAAAAACCCCCAAACTTTGACCTCAATATCAAAAATACTCCGAAACTTACATTTTTTTCAATCGTACTTCCAAACTTCAATTCCGTTATCAAAAATACTCCCACCGTTTGGTTCTGTTACCTCACTAACGGAAATGCTGAGTTGGAGCTTAGCGGAGCCTCAAAACCGTTAAGTGGCCCAAAACGACGTCGTTTTGGGCCCTTTTTAAAATAAAAGAAAAAAAAAAGAAAAAGAAAAGAAAAGAGCTCTCTCCTTTCCTCAC
>CM029280.1:23582274-23671430 GCA_016920895.1 Vaccinium myrtillus | reverse complement strand
AATCTCCTCCACCCACCTCCAAGCATCCTCTCCACCAAGATGAACCCGATTTAGTCTCCGTCAATTCCATCTCAACCAATCCCATCCCACCGCCTCACCACAGCACCCACCACCATTAGAAATCTCAAATTGAACCTAAACCGAGGGTTTTGCAGCAGATTCACCCACCCTCTAAGGCACTGCAATTCTTCTTCAGGATGATGTCGTCTTCTTCTAGCAGTAAAACCTTAGTTCTGAAATGAATTCTAAGGTTAGAGTCGAATCTGTTTATTCTTGTTCGAAGCCATAACTTCAGAGGAGATGGAGGATTCGGCTGTTGGCGAGGCGGGTTCTGGGTCATGTGAAGGAGGGTGGAATCGGGGGTTTGTGGAGTTGGGTGGTGGTTTACTAGTATTTGTTTAGTGGGTTTTTTCTTCCATTAGGTTTTCGGGATTTGGAGGAGTTTCACAGTCATGAGGGTTTTACCTCACTAGCACCTCTCTCTCTCTCTCTCTCTCTCTCTCTCTCTCTCTCTCTTCCCTGTGAAATGGTGAGGAAGGAGAAGCTATTTTCTTTTCTTTTTCTTTTCTTTTTCTTTTTCTTTTTCTTTTTCTTTTTTATTAAAAAAGACCCAAAACGACGTCGTTTTGGGCCACTTAACGGTTTTGGGGCTCCGTTAAGCTCCAACTCAGCATTTTCCGTTAGTGAGGTAACAGATCCAAACGGTGGGAGTATTTTTTATAACGGAATTGAAGTTTGGGAGTACGATTGGAAAAAAATGTAAGTTTGGAAGTATTTTTTATATTGAGGTCAAAGTTTGGTGGTTTTTTTGAAATTTTCCCTAGATTATGAGGCTGTAGTAAAGGAGAAAGTAATCTCACAAATTCGTTCAACAAGGAGGAAAGAGGCCAAGATATGTATTATCCAAGAGGGCGAGGGAGAGGAAATAATTCAAGATTTTCGGAAAGAATGTATGATAAATCCCAAAGTTAAATGTTACAATTGCAATCAAAATGCCACTATGCTACCGAGTCTAGAAATGGCTCTATTGGAAAGAAAGTGAACCTAGTCGAAGACAAACATAATAACAAGTGAAACAAATTGAAAGCAATTACTGTTAAAAACCAAAGAGTGACTCAACGTACTTGAAAGAACGAAAACGACAATATTTCAATCGACGTGGACGTACCCCACTGTGAATCCTCAAAAAAATTGCGATCGAGACAGCTTTCCCGGGACTGCCAGTGAAGCACGGCGTTTTGATGCTTTAATGACAATGGAAAGAGCCCATATAGTTTACAAAAATGATAGATACACTCCCTCCCCAACCACTCCCTACCACTCCCCCTCTCACATGTGGTAGGTCTCACCATGGGTCCCACATGTGATGGGTCCCACCACATGTGAGAGGGGGAGTGGTTGGGAGTGAGTGTATGTATCATTGTTCGTTAGTTTACCTGCTGCCCGCCTACTACGGTAAAGGGAACTGTTTCTGTCGAAAGGCATCTATCCAATTGGTCAAGGAAGTTTTTCTGATGGGATGCCTCTAGGAATCTCTGGTACTTTCAACTTCATTATCTTATTCCTGGCTGAGTGTAGACGCCCCAATTTTGATGACTTGTGCATCCCCAATGATGAAAAGAGCACGTGAAATATACCTCGGAACAGTTACTTGAGTCAGATGGATCAAAAGAATCAAAAACCTAAACCCACCTGAACCGTACGGCCCAAAACCCAGAACCGTACGGCTTGAAATTCCCTTTGCACCGTGCGATGTTGCAATGTGCACCGTATGGTACACCATTGACACCGTACGACACCCTTGTCCCATCAACGGGGCTCCCGGGTTGCCCAGCAGCTCAGTCTGTTCACGTAATACAGCGAATCCACTCATGAGCCCGCCCTTTTGCGTACGAATCTTGCTCACTTCTCCCCTATATAAACCATTACCCTCCAATAGTTTGAGAGGCTGGAACGAATCGTACAAGAAAGAAACTCAAATTCATTCCGTACAAACCATTTGAAAAATCCCAGTGATAACACTACTCCCTCGAAAAATCCCGTTGTTATACTCATACCCACCCTTCAAAGCCCAGTTTCGTAAGGACCCGAAAGTTCAGTGCCCGCTTCCGTAATCAACCAATCCCATCCATCCAGTTCTGTTTCAAGGTATCAAATTCGTGCTTGAATAGCGATAACCTTCTGAGGGGAATTTCCGCCGGGCTCGAGGAGAGCTCTGTAGTTCTTCCTCGAGTCCAAACGGAGATATTTCAAAAAAATTCGAGCCTCTCGGGTTGGTATCGCATGATATCGTTCATTATCACAAAATATCATTCCTAAAACGAGGTACATTCACCCACCCAAAACCATTTTCTAAACTTGTTTTGATCAATAAATAATGCGGTTTTTACACCAAGAACAGAGTTGGGTCTCAATCAAACAAAATGGAATTTTTTGGAATTTGCAATGCACAGAGGCACCGTACGGCATCCATGATGTACTTTGCAGTGTGATTTTGTACACCGTACGGTGTCACTGGAAAAACATTTTGTATGCTCTGTTTCAGAAAACCCGATGCTCTGTTTTTGGTAAAAACCAGTGGGTTAAATTGCGGTTAACCCCCTTTACTTTCTGTTTTTGCACTTAAACCCCCTCTCAGTTAATTTTCTTGCATTTATATACTTGATTGCGTATTACGTGATTTGTTATCATTATTTGTTTTCTTTGAGCATGTTGTTTCTCGATATATTATTTATGTGAAATAAGGTTTTCGTTAAAATCCTTTTCAAGAATAATCCCACAAAGATTTAGTAGAGACCGGAAAATTCCGGGCACGCGGGGTGCATTTTTCGAACAAAACCTTCCTCGCGGGTAACCTGGATCCCGAACCCAAATCTCTATTTTCGCAAATCAAAATCCTTTCTCAGCGGCACAAGAGTCATTATTTTTCTAAACGGTTTCTCGGGTACCTAACATTTTCCAAAAATTAAATTTCGGGTGGCGACTCTAAATTTTTCCTTTTTCCCGGATCGCCCCTTTTTCACAAACACAACACAAAAAAGTGTGGGCTCCCAAAGAACGTCCACACTGAGCACAATATCCTTATGCACCCATTTCACATGTTAGGTGCAGTTGGTGTATTCGGCGGCTCTCTATTCAATGCTATCCATGATTCCTTGGTAACTTCTAGTTTGATCGGGGAAACCACCGAAAATGATATATTGATGGGATATTCATAAACATGTCATAAACATGAACACAATGCGTTCAATCGTAGATCTCAACAAGATGCAAGTGGCCCTGGGATTCCCCCTAAGCTCTTGATTGTACAAATCATTACCCTCTAGGATCGGTGGAAGTGGAAAAATTCCCAACCGCTCTTCATCTACAGTGTCAGTGTGTTTTTGCTGTGAAGGCACACTAGAAGCCTTCCATGAGCCCGTCTCAGATGAGCACGGCTGCCAAAGATTCTAATGGCCTGCTAAATCCTTTCTAGGGTGTAAATGAAGCTTGTACGCCGAGTAAGGTAGATTTTATTACTTTTGTTGGATTTAATTATTCGGATTTGATTGTGTGAACTAGATAATTTCATGTTTATGAAATTGGTTTTGTTTTTCCATAATTATGTATTTGTCATGTGCGGTTTTAAATACTCTTCACACAATAGTTTTAATTGAATTCATGATAATTGACTGTGATAGATTATACTATCGTAAAACGCGTCGTGCTATTAGACGGTCCGTGTCATAGAGACGGATCATACTAGTAAGACGATTCGTGCTAGGCGGAGATAATCTATTCCGCTTGATGATACACAAATATTTTTAGGAGATATCGCAAGGGCCAGCGAACCCTAAAGGTATCCGGTAAATCCGAATAATAAATCCTTCAATCGGAATATATCTAGGTTACAAAGGTTCAAGTGGATTCGACACCCTAGACTTTTCTCTCATCGATTCTATTCACTTTTTAATTGCTTTATTTTAATTTAGCTTTTACAATTTTAGGAAATCAAACCATCATCTCTTTTTATCGAATTAATTTAGAAATCAATTGAAATCTTTGCAACTTAGCCTTTTAATCCCTGAGGAGCGATACTCGGAATACTTGCCGCTATTTGAAATCTTTGCAACTTAACCTTTTATACCAAATTTTCTTTGCGAACTTCTTAAATTGGTCTTTTGTTTTGGGACAGTCATCAAAGAAAATGAGCAAAATTTTGGAACGAAAAGGTATTTCTTGCGATGTGGCTGCCTCAAACAATTGGGGAGTAAGGGCATCGGCATCAGGCGGACCAAATGGGAGAAAAGGTTAATCTAGCGAGTCAAAGGCTGAAACAAGGCTCATAATTATCAACCTCAACAATTGAGGGTCCCACTTACAAAAGTTTAAACTTTGCATCCTTAACAAATCACCAAGTAATATTTTATTCATTTCTATTAGAATAGCTGAATAGGTATAGTAAAGCAAGAATTTTGGGATGGGGAGAGAAAATGTCAAGGGGGAGACATGGGTGGGTAGTATTAACAAGAGTAGTTTTTTTTTTTTTCTCTCCCTTTCCTAGTGGGTGTATTACAATAGAGAGTGATTTTATAAGTTATTGATAAAGTAATTTGTCAAAGTATTAAAGGTGTTTTTGAAGTTAAATTTAACGTAAATTTGAGGAGGCTGATATTAATGCTCTAATTCCATCTAATTCCATAGTTGTTCAAGCAGCATCTCCACCACATTATCCTTCTAATTAACCGCTAACTTTTAATCCAACGAGTCAACAGGCATATGATCCCCCTCTATCTTTCTTCCTTAACTCGACTATTGATAAGCTAGGAGGACGACGGTAAAATTTTAAGGTTTATCTATTATTTTGGTCCCTAAAAAATACCACAAGTTTCAAAATTGTCCTTATAAAAATTATGGTTTCAATTTCATCCTTGTAAAACTTTGACAATTTCAATGTTCATAAAGGCACAAGTAAAAGAAGGGTCGGAGCTCATCATCATAGCAAGGTCTCAATATTCAACCAGCTGAGTAACCGAAAGTTTCAAGCACTCAACAAATTACTTTCTTCAGCAAATATACAAATAAAATTGCTGTTGAACAAAAAGATCCCTTCTGTTAAAAATAAAAGAATATAATGATCCCTTCATAGTCATTACTCTCGTGAGATAAGAAATCCCGTCTACTTATATATCCCCATGAGCCACCATACGATCACCTTATTGTGTCGATATGTTGCCATAATCATATCAGCCTGTTCTACGCTGTCCTCTTTGGTGAATGCGTCTAGGAATTCTCCAATGAGGTGAACATGAAGTTCCCGGAATACAAAGCTTCTTTTTCTGCCCATCAAAAACCAATTGTAAGACAGACCGGAAATGCTGTCATTCTGATTGAAGTGTTCCCCAAATCTAGTTATTTTATCCCAAAGCAATATTAGACTCTACGTAAAGGTATATGTACCTGTTAACGAGAGGCAAGCAGATTCCCTGCGAACATACCTTGACATAGCCTGCATATAAATCAAGAAGAGTTCATTAAGTTTTCCCTCAATCTTTTTTCCCTTTTTCATCGCTTTCCAATCCAAGATGTGTTTCCTTACAAGGACAGTAGAGGAATTTCCAAATGAATAGAGAATTTAGAAAGAAAAACAAAATCGATGGTTATACAATCCTCTTTCAGGCTTGGCAATGGTTGCTTAAAACACAACGATTATACACATTCCTTCTCGCTTGGAAGGCCCCGCTTAACCAAAACAACTTGATGGTCCTCCAAATTTAACTTCAAAACACCTTTTCTGTGTTTCCAGTAATTTTAAGCTAAAGCATCCACCAATTGCAACACAAAATAGGGCTTCTGGTTTATGGTTATTGGCGGATAATGTAAGGACGGAGGAAGGGCCTACATCTCAATATTATAACAATGAGCCATAGCATAAACACCATATAGTTGCTAACACAGCTCCATGACTAATAGTTTTATAACCTCTGCCACCAGAAATAGATTGGCGATTCCCAACTGACGATGTAATTTCTTTTAAGCACCCTATACCAACTGGAAACTTTTTCCATCTAGTGAGCTCCTATACGCACACTAACATAGATGCCATGACCATATATATCATCTCATGTATCTAGACACAAGATTATATTGGTTCACATTTTTACACACAACCTTAAGGAAATAAATGAGAAGCTTGCCTGAACTGCACGTTGTGCAGAATCATTTGGTATTGATGACCCATCATCAGAGAACACATTCCTGCAGCACATACAAACATTAATGCAGAGAGTTAACAAAGCAGGGGTCAACCTAACTCAAGTGAATGCCTCACCTCCACAGCACATTTTCCAACTCCTCTTGTTTAGCTTCTGGTAGCAGGGCAGCATCATAAGCAACAACATTTCCATAAAATATCTTCTCCAAATCCTTCATCCATCTAGACAATAGTAAGTTAACCTGCCAAAACATGAGACATAAATGACAACTCCCTACTTAGTTATGGCTGCTCAACCAAAATCACTGGTTAATGATAAATCTACAAAATACATTCCAGTGGGATTCCCTAATTTTGTCAGCCAGTCTACTTTATTAGCGGGCAATATTTTGGAAGTCACTTTCCTCTACGATTTCTAAATTTCATCCACTGCTGCAACTAATAGCTCATTCCAGGTCTGCAATACAAAATAGAAAATTTTAAATTCAGCATAAGGACACAAATCACTAACCCCAGCCTTAGATACTCTCATCTCTACATCATGATTGTATAATTCGTACAAGTACTGCCCAAACTCAACACCTTCCTTTCCCTCTTGTTTCAACCGGCGTAAGCAAAGCCACATATGAAGCACGAGCAAAGAGAACGTCATTTTGAAGGTCTTCTCCAGGCTAAATACTGCACACAGAGTACAACGATAAAATTAGATAAAAGCATACAACTTGAATAGTTATCGCACAAATTTTACAAAAACACGCACTCAATGTCTATGCAAATGATTCAAGATTCAAAGCCACATAAAATGCCAAGGTTACTTCCAAATTCTGATCAAAAAACCGCACCAGCCACCCCTCAAATGATTAGTTTCAGTAAAGGAGTGCCACCCGTTAAGTTGACACAAAGAGGAAGCATCAGTCAAGTTAGTAGCTAAGTTTGAAGTATGATGCAACATACATCTTTTCTACCATACTGGCATTATAGAGGCTGATTTTATTCATTTTCATTCAGAATGCTTAACACAGTACTTAGCTTCTTAGAAAAACATATGTACCTCAACGTCGGTTTTTGTGGATGTAACTATTGAGGACGCTCTAAAGCAAACCCAACCTCATATGCCAGATAGCCTACGAATTATTTTCATCTGCTTTTATAGGAAAGTTTAACAGTAAAGAGTCACGAAGATAAAATTCAACTAGGAAACTTTTTCATGGCATCTCTTTGTTCTATCACTTCTTTCATCCTAGAGTCTAGACAGATTTTATTTTTCACCAAAATCAAGTGAATTTTTCCAAAAACGGACTTGACTACAATTCATTTCTGTTGTGAAAAAATTATGAGAGAACAATCTAAACTTGCAGGAAAGCTGAGTTCACCACATCAATGATTTCAAAGATAGAATTCTTGGCAAAACAAAACATAGAAAGACCAACCATTATAGATAGCAGGTTTATCAACTTGTGAAATAATACGACGGTAAACCACATTTGCCCCTCGAATGGACTTGCTTTGTTTACTATAAAAGAGCAGAAGCTTGAAAATAATATGCCGGATGCCCTCATACTTCGGCTCTTCAACTCTTAGTGGGGAATCAGCGGCCAAAGCCAATGAACAGGGTTTAGCCCAAAACATCTTATTCAAGTTTACCTGTTCCAAGAGTATATTCTGTTATTCAGCACAAGAAAATTCACAAGCCAACAGCGTATTACCATCGAATAATGCAAGAGCTTTATTTATTTGTTCACATCTACTTGGTAGTAGCAGTGTCTGAGAACCTCAAATACACAATCTTTTAATATAAACTCATTACCGGACTATACACATCTCATTGGTAAGGTTCAAGCAAATAATACTCATCAGGGAATAGAAACAGAGACCACTTGAGCTAAGTTGTTAGTTTAAGTTTACCAATTTCACAATAACTATATGTTCCACCCCCAGATTAAGAAAACAATTATAACAGTATAGAATAAAAGAGCAGAGTATTTTGGGCTCACTAAAAAAACAGATGATGGAGAGATTACACACTCTACATGCTATCTTCTAGAGACCATAAATTTTCTTCTAAACTTAACATACCGAAGAGGAAAGGAGAATAAACCATAACAGTTCAAAGGAACTACAACATTAGTTTTTTTTTTTTCTCATTTTAAACTTCTCAAGATTTCAATTCATCTTATTGTACAAGACCAACAATTGAAATGCACAACGATTCCACAAACTGAAGTCAAGATTACCCAAGTATATTCAGGATGGCTGATCACAGTGACATCACTAAAATCTAAATCTACACTTTTTTAAGTTCAGAAAATTAGGCAACAATTTGAGAGACATGGAATTTTACTACAAACACGTACTAAACTTCTCATAGAGTAAGTTCACTAAACAAAACAACCCTATATTGAACTTCTATGTGACCGTTTCCCCCAAAAATCAAATTGCTAGTACTGAATGTATACCTCTGGTGCATTAGCATGGCCTTTCTCACCAGAATCTCCCACAATCGGCAACTCGGCAGTGGCAGCCACTTTCGAATAACTTCGGCATGAGAGGGAACAGAAATCTCTTCTAATTACCATGTCCTTCTGTGGTCCAACCCTTGAGAGATACGTCACGGCTCTGCTCCATCTCGAAAACATCGTGCCCTTCACCTATCAAATTCGTAAAAACGGTTCCCCAACTTCTTAACACAATTAGACCTAAGTTTCGAATGTGAACTCAAGCAGTAGCAAATTTGATCCATCGTCATGTTCTGTATGCGTATTTATTTACCTGAAAACAAAGAAGAGAGCTGCTGCAGTTGCTGAGTCCTGCTAGAGTCGGGTTGTGATTTTCCAAAGTGCGTTTCTTCGGCGTATGAATGCTTGAATAGAAGCCTAAACCCTAGAACATAAGGCCGAAGGGGAGACGGGTGGAGAGCAGAGAAAGAGATCTAGGAGAAGAAAGTTGGGAGAGAGAAATGAAGAGCGGAGAGAGAGAGAGAGAGAGTTGAGCACAGTGCTGAGTTCGTGGTGTTGGTTAAGACGACGAGGGTTTATGTATTTTGTCGCCTTCCTTCCAATTCGTGCTTTATATTCACGCTTTTAGTTTTCGCGAATTTTAGAGTTTTTTTGTTTTTTTTTATCTTTATCAAAGAAAGATCATCCCATAAGAATTTTAGTAATTTCAGACGTTTTCATGTTCTGATTCTCTTTCTTATGGTTGGAGACACATTATTTCTGTGCTTGTGGAGAACCTTTATTTCTGCTCCACCAAAAAAAAAGTACCTTTATTTTGAATTATTTGTATTTTGAATGATTTGTATGATATATTGCGGTTTTCGGGGCAATTGACTCATAGTCATAGCAACTATTTGCAATACTCATTATGATTAGAATTTGAATTTGAAAAAAGATAAACAAAAAAGCTACTATTTTCAGTAAAAAGATCTACTACTACAGTATTAGTTATCACACTCCTTTTTATAGTTGCTCTTTTTTTTTCCACAAATTCATTTTCAGCAGAACGCGAACGATGACCATCTTTAGCATAAACAACAATACAAAGCAGATACATCAATCCGGGCGCATCAGAAACTACAAAATTTGCCCCCTAATATCGAAAAAATATCAAAACTTCTTTGAGTTCATATACTGACCTTTTAAAAAAATGTTACATTTATATACAGGTGATAAATAGGTACACAGGCATCACCTCCACAGAAATCACAGTTTGTTCTTTCGACTTCCACCACCATGTTGCCATTCTCAAGTATACCACCGCTGGCAGCGTGCTACAAAGGAATTGGATAGTAAAAGACAAGGTTAATCAGCAAGATCAGAGGTATTGTCGGAGGCTTTCACCACTCAAGGACTCCATTTCTTTGAGTATCTCTTGTGCAAGAGACTTGACAGGTAGCTCAACATCTTCCAGCAATTCACCGAGGAAAGGGATGGTTTCAGGTAATAATACCAAATACTCTTCTTTAAGATTCTCCACAAGGTACTTCACAATTCTCAACCCCAAAATGCGGGACCGAACCTTCTCGCTACGAGTTTGCATCAACACCTGCAATATCGAAAACAGAATGTAATGAACAAATCGAAACAGTAACAATCGAATCCTTCGCAACCAATATGTATGGCAATATCAACAGCATCCAGCCAGTCAAGTCAGAAGAGATCTGCACTCACCTCGTGGTTCAAGGGCTTCCAGAGGAGGTCGGTGCCAGCTGAAATAGCCATTTGACCAACACAAGTAACCAACAAATCATCAACCTCTTTCAATGACGGAATGCTTGTATATTCTTCTAAAGAAGCTGGTGGTTCTATGACGAGCTGTGAGACAATAGGTTTTAATAGAACCTGGAGATAAAAGCAAATTAATGTCAATCTAAAGGAACCAGCAGACATGAATGGAGATGAAAGAATGCCACATATTATTGGTTCATAATGGCAATAGAGCATGCAAAAGAGGATACTGTCAAACTTATTCAAAATCCCATGGTTGGTAAATGGAGATCCAATGACCACTAGAGAACCATGATTTAAAATTATTACCAATGACAAAGTTAAAACCAACTACTTCCTTTCAAGATACTCCGAATGAGTGCACAACCCAGGAGCCAATAGAAACTCATATGAAGCTAGAAAAACGATTGATGCAGCATAAGGAATCCTCGCATCCAAAACTTTCCAGGTAGGAAATCCAAATAGTTCACCATACATAAGTTTGATACTTCTCAGTAATGTCATAACATGGGTATTAGAAATACGATGATCACATCTGACTATTCAAGTATATCACATTCATACGATTTTGGAAACGACATTCTACATAAATCAAACAAATAATTTATCCTTACCATGTTAGACATCTAAAGACGTCATCAAAGCGAACGAGCAGAAAAACTCGCTGAATTTGGCAACACTTGGCCAATTACAGGAACCCAATTGACCGTTGTTCCTAACCATACCTATTCCCTACTATGCTAATTTTATTGGAAGCTGGCAACCTACATTCTGTTAACTATTTGCAAACTTCCAGGCTTACCAACTTCTGAAATGAAATGGCAAATTTTTTTAAACTAAGTAGCCCACTTTCCCACATCAGGCATGATTCAGTGGCTCTCACATTTACATTATAGCATGAGCCTTAAATTGAACAAAAGCTTATCTGGTAGTTTTGCTCAATAACCAATGAAAAATAAAAGCTGCAGTGACCATCAAACAGGAAAAATTATAAGGTTGGACATCTTGTAACCAGAAAACCATGGGGCAACTGGACAAACGGAGATTAAAAGGTGAATTTCACCCTAAATTAAAGAAAATTTAATTAATTAATTAAGGAAATACAAAAAGTAGAGAAATTACACGAGCACAGAGAAGCAACGAAATCTATGTCTTAATATCTTGAGCCGATCCCCAAAGAGAAAACTAACACATGGCTACAGCCTACAATAATTAATTTCAAACAAAAGACCAACAAATGGGAAAAAAAAAAAGAATGAAACGATAAGACTTGAGTCACATATACCACATGAATCCATTCATCAAGCAAAACCACTCCTTGAAAGTGCTATGGATATTAGACAGTCAAAAACATAGGTTACAATGTTACATAGAAAAGATACTCAGGGTAACAGCTGAAAATTCGAAGCACAAAAGGTGAACAAGGTGTTTTTACTAACCTGAAAATTTGACGGGTCAAGAAACTTCAAATCTCCAGTATCATAAAGGAAACATTTGTGTAAGGATGATACAACCAATGCTCGAAGATGCCATACTTGAGGTGTCACTGTACCATTTTCAGCGTTGAGATCACTATACCCTTCTTGATGTTTGGCCTTCTTCTTTTTTCGTGACACAGCAACATTTGCATCTTCAGCACCCGTGAGATGTCCTATACAACTATCGAGCAAGTACTTGAAGTGCGGGACAAACAAAGATCTGCACTTGGAAAACAGTAGTATCAACCACCAAGGGAAGTGTCGGGTATAAGTATGTAGTTCACAAATTCCAATAACTGAAAGCAAACTTAAGGCCATGTTTGACGAGGGTTGTAGGGTGGGGGACTTGACTGGTAGTCCAGTAGGCGCTCTATATGGGCATTTGATATGGTTTTAGGGAGGGGATCCATATAACCTTTTAGAGCATGTCCCACATGGTTAATTATAACAAACCATCTGGTTTTTCTTTTCTTTTTTTTCTTTTTTTGGGAAGTAGGAAGAAATGTCATTAAATCATCAAAGCAACACAACAAGTCCAAATAAGACCCATAACATCCAGAACACAACAACAAAAGACAGGCAATACTAAACAGAGGGCTGAAGAGTACAACCATTTGGTTTTGAATTGGATGTTTTAACATGGTATCAGAGCTAGGCTCTCGGAAGCTTTAGAACAAGGCTCTGTGACGTTGATGGTTGGTTCCCCCTTGTTTGTCGCTGATGGTTGATAGTTGTACTTTGTTTACCTCTCCATGTGCAGGTCAGGGGTAGCACGTGTGAGAGAGTGTTAGAGCTTGTCCACATTGGTTAATTATAACATCCAAAGCTGGTATATGAGCCTAGGCACCAACCCATAGAAAACATTGATAGGACAATTGATTTCTATGGGTTGGTATTTGGTTTTGAGTTAGACACTTTAAACCTTATGACTGCTCTAGGCCAAAATGGGGGTTCTAGGAAACTCGAGTGTGTGTGGTGGTTGGGAAAGTCCGATTTGCCCCTACCTGTTTTCCTACTTTTCAATAATGCCCTCGTTACGGCAAGGCAATATTTGACATCTGAGTATATAACACCACCATTATAACGACTCACAAAAGTTATTACCAATCCTTTTGTCCTAGTCCGAAGTAAATCAAACAAGAGGGGGTATTAAACACTTCGCTGCTAATACCTCCTTATTACCAATCCCAACTTCAGTCCCCCATACATCGAATCCCCCCAAATATACAACCGGTATCAAACGAGGCTTAATGCTACTTGACTAAAAAAGATGACTGAAAACCATAAGCATGTCTTCTAGAGTAAGGTCTTCCTAAGAACTACGAAATTTTACACTTCTCGGCAACCATAAATCTACTTTCAGCCTTGAAGCTTTAGCTTTGTACACACATGCCCTCCCCTCCAAGAGCTCTTCTCATTGACCATGAGAAAACTCTCTAACTTAAACTTCTCAGAAGAACTTGGAAAAGGTTTTTACTACAAAATCATTAAACCCCTCAAACAAAGCAACCAACCCAAGGTCATAAAGATGAGATCTGAATTAGCTTTCTAGGGACAGCTTGTGAGATTGTCTGATGAGATATGCAATCTAACCACGTATAAAGACTATAACAGGAATATTACAAACAAAGAAGTATATTATCGAGCCTCTTCCAAATTTATGTACCACTAGATCTATAGTTTATCTACGAAAACTCAATTTCATCTGACATCAGTCACATAAGGAATATACAGTAGAACTGAAGAGAAAGAACACTTCAAGATACAGAAAGGGAAATATAGAGTCACCTTTGGCTTTCAGCTAGTCTATGTACCAACCCATAGAAAGCAATTGTCCTATCAATGTTTGTGCTTCCCACACATCCACTTTCATACACATCTGATTCGGCCCACTCTATACACCTAATGAATAGAGGCTTGAACATTCTCTCCGTAAGCTTCATAGTAAGAACGATCATAGTGTTGATGACATTTTTCTCAACATCATCAATGCACGTAATTGAAACAGGATGTTGACGGCGAATATCAAGTGCTACCAGGCAAAAGTCCAATACTTTTGCATGATATGCAACAATTGATGATCTATCCATTGTTTGGACCAAGTTCCCCAGCATTTCAAAAGCAATTGATAAACTTGAATCACCAGATTTAATAGCTTCAGCATATAAGCTCAGCAACGGTGGAAGCAAAAGTCGGACCTAGCAAGCAAAATACAGGTCAGTAGAACGATGACAGCTGAGGTTGACTCTAAATCCACAAATAGTGAAAAGAAAGAAAGATGCGGTTGACTCAATTCAACCAAAAGCTAAAAAAAAAAATTCAAATTTGACAAAGACTTACAGTTATTTTCTCAGTTATAAGCTTTCGAACTACATCAGCTTTCCATTTTAATTTCGGATCTGACCCAGGTGAAAACTTGGGATGCAACACCATTAGCTTTAAAATGTCTCCCAGATATGGGTTTAAAAACCCACCAAGCTTGTCAATAACTGCCTCCAACGCAAGAAGAATAGATGTGAAGAGAGATTCCTTGGAGGATGTTGACACCGAAGAAGTGCTATCTTCACCATAATTGGTTATTGCAGGCACAGATGAGGAGACAACGCGAGACCTGCTCATCACATTCTCCATAATAGAAGGAAGCTCGGGAAGGGCCCTTGGCCCAAGCACATTGATCAAAGCACCAGTTGCCCGAAGGCAGGAGGAAGAGACAGCCACGTTGTGTGACTGGATATGTCGAGTCACAGATGAGAGGCACATGCTGAATATTGAACAATAGGAAGGAAACTTATACACCAAAACTTCCATCGCTGAAATGGCTGCCACTTTTAACGAAGTATTAGATTCATCAAGGGAATCATCAACCAACTTAACAATTTCCAAACACATCTCCTTAAATGACTCCACAGCAGTGTCATCTAGATGAACCCAAGAACTTGACTTTGAAGTCAAACCCCTTCTCCCATGCTTCAGTTTTGTAGTGTCAGAGTCTTTCACAGTTTCAGAAAGAAGCCCGAGAGCCTGCTTGAATGAATGGTATTGATTTAGTTATGAGAAGATTATAGATAAAACATAAAGCAGACAAGAAGAAACAAAACGATGAAGAATGAGAGAAAAACAGAACTCTAAGCCGCGAATCTGTTTGGTACAAAGTACCATTTGTTCCAAGCAGGAAGTAAAAGAACACGCTTACTTACTAAAAACGTTACAAAAAATCACCACCCAATCCAACACTGCCACATAGAACAGTATTTCAAAATGCGACTAAAAGCATATCGTTCATTTAATATTATCTCTAACAAGATTCATGAAATAAGTTAGCATTACTTACTTTCCTCCTCACACTTCTATCTGCATGTTTCAGCAATTTATTTATCCCATTGAAGTATGTTGAGGGCATGAGCCCCTTTGTAATATTTTTCAAGACAGTCCGCATATAATCCTTCAGTTCTTTCACGATGACCGTGGGAAAATTTACTTGCTTTCTGCTCAAGTCAACCAGTCGTAAATGAGAAACAATATGTTCCATAAGTGCTCCAAGTGTTCTCTGCAAAAGTAACGGTAATAAATTCAAATCGAGTAGCTAATGATACGAAGAACAGCTCAATCGAAAATGTGGGAAAGAAAGAACAAATTGCATAATGAAAATTTGATGATTTGATGGTATAACGACATAGTAAATTCTCCCCATCAAGCACATGGACCCATAAATTTGTGGGAAAGAAGCATATGCCTATGGTATTGCAGTACATTTTCCAAATACATATTTGTTTCTAGCCTTAAATGCAAAATCCCTAGATTAGAATCAGCCCTTTCAATTTGATGCAGGGAGGGGTTGGTTTAGGAGTTTGATGAGGGGTTAAGTACATGTTTGGTGCAGAGATGTATGGTTGGGTGGGTGGCTGGGTGTAACACTTCACTCCAATTAGGATATCATTCCCAAAATGACGGGTTAACCATAGCCACAGCTTCCCATCACCGCGACATAATGTTTCTTCAGGCAGTAACTGATTTGAATGGATCACTTTCAACCATAATGAACAAAAATGGGTGAGGCGCAGAAAAACTTATTTCTGTATATTCTCCGCTGCTTTTCTCCCTTTTAATGTGTTCGCTCTTAGGTTTTTGCTATTTTGTCCTTTATAATGTCTCAATAGTCAATAAAAAGTTTCTTTTCCACGTCTCAATAGTCAATACAAAGGCCCGGGTGATGCCACATCCAAGCACTAGATTCATTAGTTGTCCAGAACTCATCAAGGATGAACCAAAAGCAACATAATTTACACAAACCTGCACGTCGTCCGATTCTTCACCAGAATCGAGCTTAAATGCAATTTCAGGATCTAGCACTTTGACTGAAATGAACTGCATAGCAACTAGCAGTTCCATAACCATTTGCATACCACAAGTACCAATTTCTATTTGTTGAAGCAGCTTAACAAGAGAAGGAAGCCATATCACGCATGAATACTGCTCAGATATTTGCATTGCAAATATAAACTCCCATTCTGTACGAGTTAGAGAAATTAAGTGATCCCAGGAGAGAACACTATTATCAGCGGCAGATAATAACTTCCTTGAAACCAATGAACGGAAAATGAGAAAGAGTAATGAACCCAAGCTAGCTCTCTCTCCAAGAGTCCTGGAAGAAAAAAGCTTGTCAATCTGGGCAAAAGAAAAAGCATAACTAAGCTGACAGAAGTCGTCTAATACCTCAAAAGATGATTGATAATTGACAGCCTTCTAGGCCCAGCAACTTCAGGCATTACATTAACAAAAATCTGAAAGACAAACATAACCCAATGAAAAGATGAGATAAGAAACCATCAATGTAGCACTGGAGAAGGGAGGACTTGCATGGAAGGTGTTATAATTTTCTGTTGGCAAGTGTAGTCGTATCATATCACCTGAAGCAATGTGTCTACGCTGCCATTCTTAGATAACCAACATGGAACTATCGCCGATATGAGAACTTCAAAAACTCTCTGTGAATGGCTGTCCCACTACAACAAAAGAGTTCATAAACATTTGTACTCAGAGGTATACGACAACAATAAGTGGGAAAAAAACACTCAATAGTCAAACAGTTCTTTTGATGTGTGTTCAATGTCGAATACCCTAAGGCAGGAAAAATACCAACAGACCTGTGTGACAGTTGATTCCCCAATAAGAGTACAAATATCTATTATATGGTCCACAACTTTGTCTGGAGCAACCTTTGCAACAGTAGATAACAATGAAAAGATTTGGTTGCGAGTAATTTCATCCTTTGTAGATCGGGCGCAATCAATCATCAGCTTCAAGTCAAAGTTATTCACCGTATCATCCTGACATCAAAAACGTTATACCCAGAGTTAAGAAAGTGAGAGCAATAAAACAAAAAAGAGAGGAATTAGAGGGCTGCTAGAAATTTTCTGTTCCTATAAAAATGGGAGGCAACCTTTGCAGGAGCAGTAGCCGAAAGTGAAGCGCTTATATCTTCCAGAATCAACAGTAGCGTCTGTTGATTGTAGCATATTATATTGGAAACAGATTGAGAAATGCCCAATGAAGCTTCCATATTTTGCACATCCTGCTCAACATCATTCTGCAACGAATCATCCATAAACATTTTGCGGAGAAGCTTAAATAAGGGCCGTATAAGGGAAGTCCTATAAACCAAGGGAATGATACAGTTAGTCCCAGTGAGAAAACATATATGCAGACAATTCAACAATGGCATCACAGTAAACAGAAAAGCGACCATGACATAATAAACTAGTAATCCAGAAATAAGAAGGGCAGATATAAGCCTCGTAGCAAACCTGTTCTTTAAATCTTTCTTCAGCAGCAAAATATCTAGGATAGAGCTCAGGAAAGAAAGTGCATTTTTTCCTGTTGTTCCACTATTTTGATTTAGACGAGACACATGTTTCTTTTTCTTCTTCCCATATGGAGAACCAATTATGCAAACTTCTTGCTCGAAGACAAGATCAAGTATCCTGATGACCGTGGAACAAGTGAACTGCAAAATTAGATAAGTGCCAGTAAGCCATCCACAGATTGCTCAACGGAAGGCAATGCAAATGATGATTACATCTATAGCGTCTCCAAAAGCACCTAATTTAGAAATTTTCGATCCATACATTATAGTACTTACATGATGATAGCGTCAATCAAAGAATTCAAAGACAAAAAAAAAAAAAAAAAAGGAATGCCAGACAGACTTTCATTTATGAATATATTGGACTGAGGTAGAACGTAAATCTATTGCTGCTTTCTAGAGATGAAACTTAGATCAACGATTTTGGCCATCTCAAATGCCTCAAGTGGAGCTCATCAAGTTGGTCCATGTGATCTAGAACTCAACTCCATATGATGTTAGTAACTATTTGGCATCGACATTGGGAAACTTTAAGTTCCCATAAAGCAGGCAAAATCAATTCAAAAAATTCTCAAAGTCAAAATCAATTGTACCAATATTTAATCAAGAATGAAGCTGAGAGACAAGGAGCTAACTTTTACACGCAGTAATGCCTCCCTAGTGGCATTTTGTATGTCGCCATTAGCAGACCGAAATAGAAGCACCAGTTCTCGAAAAAGTTGTTCCTGTCAAAGCAAGAAACATGACAGACTTCAGGAAAAAACATAGGATATGAATAACTGGTTTCTTTACCTCAACAAAATCTTATTGAGAACACAGATTTATAATCACAGAAGCAGGAATCAACAAAACTATCAATCATTATGCAACTCTAAAACTGGAAGTTGCCACACTTAAATAATATTTAGTTAATGGGAGAACAAAAAAAAACTATGTACTGGAAAGTAAAGTTAATAGCTTGCAGAGCAGCTACCACACTAACTGGATAAGATACTAGAGACTAGAGAGGCATCCAGAGTCTTCGGAGAATGCTATCATTGAATTCAAAACTTGGATAAGGAAAGGGAAACTTAATAATTCAACCCCGTAGGAAAAAAAGAATTTAATTCAACATATTCTCTTTCAATAATTTTGTTCCAGGAATCCAAATATTTGCAAAATTCTTTGGTGAAACTTCAATGCACCTTATAGCTCATTCTCATGAACTTAATTGACGACATTTGCGAACAACAATGTCCTTCATAAGGAAATCAAACAAAGAACAATGATGATTGAGAGTTCACTGTTCCTTACGAAAACAAAACAGATAATTCAAAATCCTAAATTAAGGTCCTCAAGTAAAGTTCGAGGATCTAAAGTGTCAAGCCTTCCAAATTCATAAGCAAAGATATGCTGCTACATAAAATAGACAATTTCATCGTCCAACTATACCAGGGATGTACAACACAATGTATTGTTGACAGATTTAGAAGTACAAACATAAACAAAATACCAATGCGTCAGTTAAATATCAGTTCACGGCCCAACATTCTCTCAGCATGCTATTTAGTTTCCACTCTAAAGAAAGCAAGTATATCATTGAATTCCAGCAAAAAGTATTTTGTTAACCATATATGTCTCATATCCATCCAATGCAGATCAACACAGCCCTTAATAAGAGGTATACAAAAGTTAAGGATGCTGATGAGTGATGAGGCTGGAAAAGAATGAAGATAACCTGCTTCTCAGTTTTCAAACTTCTGTAAAAGGAAGTACTGAGATTCCTCAGCACAGTTATACAAGGCTGCACAATGGCAGCATCTTCAGAGGTCAATCCACCTAACTGGAAGAGAAAGCAGTATCAAACAATACATAAGTACATGGCAATTGAAGTGATTCACATCTTAAAGCAAACACAAACAAATAAATCTGGATAGATATCAATAATTACCTGCAGAGCCTCCAATAGCTGATCTTCGAAAAGAGGCCCATCAAATGAAGAGGTTGGCGCAGCGCAGTTCTAGCATGGGAGAGAGCATTCTTGTAAAATTAAAAGACAAGATAGAAAATGAAATTCCAATGAAAACGGACATCATCTTTAACCACCTCCAATAGTAGGCAGAGGATATCAACGTCAACTTTTGACAATCTGTTGAACGACTTGTCTTTCCCAAAATGATGCCGCCGTCGTCTTTCCAAAAGTTCCGAGAGCAATGACCCAACATCCTCAACATGCATAACTCCTCTTCCTAGTCCTTTGAGCAATGTTAAAATGACTAGCTGTCAAAGGAACATTTCTAATTACACAGTATTGGAATAACCAATAAAAAAGCTTCACAACCAAAGGCTGAATAACCAATAAATCACACATACATAATTCCGCAGACAACTGCACTAACTGAATCTGAAGAACAATCAATCCCACTCCGACATACTAACCTTTGCGTATGTGGAAAGTTCCAAGGCAGAGCGTAGTATGAACACCAGTATTTCATTCTTTATAGACTGATTGAATCTGAAAAGAAGTGTTCAAAAAGTTACTACAAAGTTATAGATAACCAATTTGTATAGCACTAATAATTGTTGCATTCAAAGGGATTTGAACAGTAGAATAGACAGAGGCAGCACAGATGATCATAATGCATATAATCAACATAAAAATTCCTGAGGCTAAGATGTGTTCCTCTTTATGACTAAAATAGAGTAGTAACAGGTGGATGTGTGACATCCTGGAGCCTTTGAATTGCCAAAGAGGTCAATCGCATCTGTGATTGAGTATGTTTCAGGAGCAAACTTCAAACAGCCTAAAAGTTGAATTGTGAACTGCCATAACCAGCGGTTGACAGAAAGACGCATGCAATTTAGAATAGGCAGTCTTTGCCTATAGACTAAATCCTGTTTGGGCCCAAAAAGGCCATCTCTGTACCTTAGTCTTAGTTTCTGGATGACATTTTTCTCAATTTGTCTTAGTTTCTAGATCTCTAAGTTAAGTTCTAGTTCGCGTAATTGTTCTCATTTCAGCAAGTATATCTACTCTGCGTGATTCTAAACTAACAATACATTGCTTTTCCTCAATAGAATTCGTGCAGTTCCTTGTTTATGCACAATGAAGGAAGTTGCTATGGGACCATTTGGAATAACTTCCACAGTTTTCAACCCCAATGGAACTTCAACATCAGGCAGGGTGTAAAATCTTCTCTCAGAAGGGGCCAGACATGACCGAGGAAGGTATATGGTCAAAAAATATACGCCAGTCCCCAATATTGACTAGTGACAGAAGAAAGCTAGAAGCTTTAGCAACTGCTTTTAACTGTATGTTAAAAAGAAACAGCAGCGAATCTTAGTGTCATGGGTTATAGCGTTTCAGGTTGAAAGCTTTTACTTTATCCTCCCCTTTCCATGGTTTTCCTTGAAAACTCTTCAATGCATAAAAACGCCCCACCCACGTACTGTTACTTTTCACCGCTAAATGCAACATTCAAGCACTTTACGTGGATGGGATATCCTAAATTCATAGGGCATAATTTTAACCAGTTAAGAGATACTATCAGAAACTTTTATATAATCTTCTGTGGGGTAAGCCAGGAGAAAAGCGGAAGCGCACAAAATGAAAGGAAAGTAATGGTAATAGAGAAGTGGACAAAATGAAAGGATAGTAATGGTAATAGAGAAGATGGCAGTATCAATTATAAGGATAGCATGATGGAAAGTAACTACAAAAGATGATGAAGACCTCTGTCCAATACTCTCAGGTACTAAAAGGCTATGGCAGGAAGAACTCAGCAAAGACGTAAAAAATGAAGGCAAAACATCTTTGTCTGATAGAATCAGCCTCTTTTGTTGAACCATCAGGCTCAGAAGTTCATCAAGAAAATGTGTCCACGTTGCACTTCGTCCTGTCAATTTTAAGAATTAGAAAAACAACGATTGAAGTAAATGATGCAAGAGCTCCCTCTGAGGAGGGAAGACATTGTCTAATACCAGTTTTCCATTTCGAGAAATCAACATGACCAGAGAATGTGCACAACCCTTCAATACAGCTCATGGCAGCCACACGTAATTCCTGGAAGATGGAATATTTAATGCAATTAAAGCCAAAAAATAAACACTACGAAAGATGTTAAGCTAACAACACCAGAAGTCTTTAGGATAATTAGGATTAATAAGCTAACAACCTCAAAACAAATAAAATAAAGATTGCCAAAATACAGATAAGCGTAAAGAAAATATTTTCAAACCTTGTTATCACTCGACAGTGGAACAAGAAGGGAAGGAAATTCACCAAGAAGTTGAAAACGTAAGCTTTCATCTAACTGAGAACAAAGAAACAGAAAAGAATGAAGACTCTCAACTTGAACGGCAACAGAAACACCTGCAAAATTGAAACAGACATAATTGATATCTACTTCACAAAACCATAAAAAATAAAGCCAGCTACATCTTTGAAACAACAAAAAGAAAAGGAATTTCCAACGAAGAAAACTGATAAAAGCTATAATCAATGATGTTAGAGTCACACACACTGAATTTATGTCCCTACATCCCTAAATAAGTTCAAGAGCATCCGCATCACAGCTCCAGATGGGGACCAAGAACTAATATCAGTAAGGGGAAACTCTTTGTCAAGGTTAACTCTCAAACGTGGTCATTTTCAAAAATATCATATTATTCCCACAACTAAAAATTTCAAAGTTTTCCGTTTCCCCACACCATTCCACCCTGTCATGACGTGGAAGCAATGGAAATATTGGTGATTACTTATCCAAACATATCTCCAGAGTCCAGGGGTTTAAAAGCACCCTAACGAATCCAGTAACTCTGCTGTCCTCGTACCTAGCAAATGCATAACAAACTTGAAAAAAATACGCTAATTTGTAGCATTCAAGCAAAAAGATACAAACAGAAGATGCGTGAGGTTAAACCTTTTTTTTCACATGTGCCAGAAAGATGAAATCAGCACAGAATAACTAATTTACCAACTCCAAGAATTTTCCCAAAAAGAAAGGAAATAAAAAATTGAAATAGGATGCCATGATCAAAACCTTCTTCAGTGAAAAGCTTCGATAAAAAATGAACTGGAGATATCTTGCATTTTGTAACAAGGAAGTGAAGATGTTTCTGGAAAACATTCTTCAGCTGAGATGCAGCAAAGAACACAAATAGATCCTTAAGTGTGGACATCCACTTCCCACTATCATCCTGAAAGAGAAAAACAAGCTCATGTTACAGCAACAATAGTGACAATACTTGGTCCACCCACAATGGTATGTGGAGATCTTCCACCCTGTGGGAAATGAAATTATATGAAAATAGACCAAAAACAAATAAAAAATAACTACATCACCAACCAACGACACGTCTGCAGGCATTGTTGTGACAAACACCTCTAGTAAGCTCCAAAATAAGCAAACTAGTATCTTAGAATTCAGATGCCTAAAATTGGTGTTAAAGTTGGCCTCAAACAGCTGATCCAGAAAACCTTTGCAGTCACCATCCACCATTCTTGTCTTGGACTGGCAATTACATAGCACAACCAGCTAATTAGGAACTTAACAATCCCACATTAAGGTAGCCACCATGGATACCCTTCCTCAGATGATCAATAAACATACATAGGTACAGAAGTCAAAACAAATAAATAATGAACTATGGAATTCAGCACTCATTTCTGTACCTCTTCCCCAGATACATGTCCCGCAGACTTCAGCACATTCCACTCAGTTTCCAGAACTGGATAGCAAGCATCATACAATGCAAAAAACTGACCAGCATCTAAAAATAAAGAAAAAAACAAATATCAGTAACGGAACTTGGTAATTTCAAGGCAAATGCAATAGCAATAAATCGGCAAAATAACATTCCAGACAAAATTTATATGCAGCTAAAAAGGCAAAACATAAGTTGCACAAATCATGAATTTCCAGTCCAGCAGCCAAATAAGGTGTTATAGTACATATCGCCCGATTACCATCATATGAATGGGTTGAAAACATTCCTTCAAAGCCAGTGAAAACAGATTTCCTTAGGTGAATTGACCTCTTTTTTGTATCTAACATGGGTATATCGTAAAGACCATAAGTTTGGCACCTGCTTATAGACATTGACTTTGTTCTGTGATCCTATATTACATGGATCCTTCATTCTGGCTGAAGTACCGGTGTCGATATGTCGGACACCATATCCATTTTGACACTTGGACCCTCTAATTGCTATAATATTTACAGAAAAAGAATATCAAATTAGCTAGGAAAGCAATATTTCTAGTCTCATATGGACATGAAATAGCGAAAACATATTTTTCAAAACCCCTTCTAGTTTAAATACATTTCAAAAATATAATTTATGTGACATAATCTGAAAAAATTATGCAATATATACTCTAAACAAGTGTTGAAGACGTGTCCTAGTACCCATACCCAATTTGAGGACACATATCCCAGTATCCTAATATTTAAGTTTAGTAAGGTCCGACGCTTGGACTTGCACCCGCACCTAATACTCACACCAGAGTCCATGTAACATAGGATTTCTGTCAAGTAGATGCTTCAGACAACTGCCATAGAGCATGGACTTCAGAAGGAGTGAAATTGTTAGGTGGTGGTGGAGGCAATGGTTTCTTAAATGACAAGACAAAACTCTTGGATAGCAACAGACTTGTAGGAGAAGTTACCAGTGAAATCTGCACATCTTGTAAACCTGACTGTAGTATTTCAAAAGACTAAAGGCGGCTAAGTGGATGCCAACATTACCACATCCACATCTGACAAAAGCCAACTGGCTAGCCTCTATCAAATCACCCACCTAAGGCATTACACACTATCGTTTAAGTGTCATCAATAAAACCCTCAAAAGGGCCTATTTCAATACTATGGACCAGTTTGCTAATCTACAAAATACATACCATCTTTCTAACTCAACTTAGAAGTTGACAACTTGTAGTGATATTAAAAAACAAGGGACATCTTAATGAGGGGTAGATGAAAACCAAGAAGGTGCTAGGGAGATCTCAAATTCCAAGACCCAAAGTAACTAATATCGCAGAAAGTTCAGATACGAATGACCATTTCACACCACCTTCTTAATGAAATAGATAGAATTCAAGTTTTTTTTTTCCAATCTTCGATCTATTTATATTAGCCATAAAATATTCTTCAAGAGTTAAGGATTCCATAGGAAAAGTGTCTTCAATACAAAATATAAGGGAGTATTTCCAATTCAACTTTGTTATATAAGGATCACACAGTCAACTAGTCCCCAATAGGTCACAAGTTCACAACCAGACATGCTAAAGTAACAGTGAAAAGAAAATCCTTCACCAATAATTGGCTAGTCGATAACTCTTTTGCATTGCAAGAGAATCCATGGAAGCAATCAAATCAAACCCCAACAAGTACATCACACGATGGAGGCCAATAAACATGAGCATAAAAGACTCCAACGAAGAATTTAAAAGAAAAAGAAGAGCCAGTAAGTATACCTATCTTAGGCATCGTGAATGACTGCAACAAAACCAAGAAGAAAAACGTCTTTGACAGCTCTGAAAACTTGCAGCATTCTACAAGCCAAGGCATATACTCTTCAGGGTGCCTTGACAATGTTTCTGCCAACGCTCTTATCGTATCCATATTAATAGAAGAAATGTGTTCATGTTCCAACGTCTGCATTAAATTTAAGATCAGCATAAATCATAATTCAAACTCACGATCAATATGTGACACACACCAAACAAAACTAAGAGAGCAAATACGACGTAAGCAAGAAAACTCCAAATATAGAGTACAGACGGGGTTCAACAACCTGCAGCCCTAGACATTTAAGCTGATAAAACAGGGCCAACAGTGTACAAACTTTCATGCCCTTATGCACGATGTCCTCTCATACCCATCGTCAAATATGACGGTTTCAGACCAACAAATAGAAGAGAGTGGACATGGAGACCATTAACCAAAAACAAAATATCAATTTAAAAACCAAAACCTCTACACACACACAAAAAAAAAAAGGCTCCAATAACATGTTAAACAACCAGTCGTCCCAAACCTAAAGCTGATGGGGAATGGAACACAATCTCATGCAAAACTTTCAAATGTCATAAATACATCTACCACTTCCTTTGAGAAAATAAAATCACAAAGTCAAAGGAACATTTCATCCTCCCAACTTGAATCCGTTGGAAACAAAATACCTGGAACGCAGAAAAAAGAGCACCCTTTATAAGTTCAGGTCAACTTGGTAAAGTGAAGCCCGTTTGGCTTCTCTAACACAGGGTAAAGATACATCTTAAACTAGAAAGCAGTGAAACATGATTTCAAGTAAATACCACTAGAATTTTCGGCAGTTCAAAAAAAAAAAGTACATACCACTTGCTCGCGACAATTAGGTACACAAAAAGGCAAAATGTGAGACAGCAGATCTAATCAAAGGCAAACAACTAAATGGGTAACAAATTGTTAATCAAACACCTTGTTCAGGATTAGCACACAACAGCATTCACATGCACCGCAAAGTGGGTGGGCAAGCCAGTGGCTCAAGAATGACCAGTCTCATATCTAATCCTTCTATCCTTAAGGGCCTCAGTTCATCATCAGTATATAGAGCATGAGATAACCTTTGTCAGCTGCCATAGTGCCTAGTTATCCCATGTACGCCACTCTAGGGTAAAGAGACAACACCATATGGAGGGCCAAACAGAGGCAGGAAGTATTCAAATTAACATCATATGCAACCTTGATCCATAAGTTCCCACACACATCTCAAGCTGTCATGCATCGCTTTAGTTGTTTCTTTACGAAAGGCAAATTCAAAGATCCCACGTAAAAGCTTTAAGAACCATACTTTACCTTCTCCAGGCTGCAGGGAATGATAAGATTCTGGTAGAACGGCCACTTTAATTCCTTGGCCAATTCTAAAGCCTTCAAATTTAACCTTTGACTCTGCATTCAGTAATAGGAACATTACATCAATGAATGTCTATCATCAAATTCCTATAATTAGTTCTTGGTGGGATGCCAACTAGATCAAGGAACCTTTGGTAAGATTAGCATCAGGGGAAACATCATCGTTGAAAGTTGCTTCGCATACTCTTCCTGATCTTGGAAGTTTGAAATAGCACGTTCCAGACACAAAACAGCAACATCACTAGGTAGAGATGTGTCATCCGATGCACCTGCAGCAAAAGTAAGTAAAGAGAAAGCTGCTCTCAAATGCTCTATCTGCCTAGCATGTAATTTATCAAGTTCAATTACTGAATTAAGCAAGACTCCTATGTCCAATATGTTGAAATACCAACGCAACAATTGCAAAAATTCTTTCAGCTTTAACTTAACCCAAAACCATGGCAGAAATTCCCAGATTTCAAACCCCAATTTTTTTGGGTACATCATCAACCTTTGTCTACTTCTTTGTGCTCCAAATTTATCTAAATAACAAGGCCAAATTCAGTTCTTTTCTGGAGATCAATATCAAGAAACATGCCCATCACACCCCGTGTTGTTATTGTGAACTTTTACCTTCCTGAATTAAGTCCCACATTTTAAACTCCTGAATATACATTTGTAAACTGATAAGACATGCATGAACATCTCATAATGTGAAAAGTGAAAACTATGAAAGATCTGAGATCACGATTCCTATAGCGAAGGTCAATCTAAACGGACATCACATCACCAAATATAAAATTCGTCTTCTACTATATTCTTCAAGATACTCCAATTCTGTGGGGAAAACAAAGTCCTAAGTAGAGAGCCATCTGATCAGCTCACACTCGCCCAAAAAGTTCATTAGGGACTTTATCCATACAAAAGCAGATGAAGGGAAACGAATTCAGAATTTGTTTTTCAAATTCACTTCATACTTCAATCCAGACTTAAAGTTCACATACAATTTGCCAATCATACATCAACTAAAACTGATTAGACATCTGACTTAAATTTAAGGAAATCAAATTTAGCATAGGATGCGCCAACAAACAATAAAAGAGGCACGCACAAGCAATCCCAATTTTTGGCCCTTTTCCTGTACCATGACAACTGTATTTTCCCTATCACAGCCTCGATCCATGCCCTTATTGTTTAGTTTTATACTAATGGCGTCTTTAAATGCAGTCAACAACGTCTACGTTGCAGTGTGTCAAGCTATATAAACTAGTTTCCTCATGTCCACATTGTGCCATCTTGAACTTCTTTTCAATCAAATTGAATCTCTCCTTGCACTGATGCTCCTAACTTCAGCTATGACTTAAATCACTATTTTTGCTGAATCAACCATTGTGTAAAGAAAGAAGGCAATAGAATAGACTGTTCAAACGTGTCTATATAAACTTGAAGAAACTCACTTGACAGAAAAATGCCGAGACATCTCTGAAGCACGTTCTCAAGTGCATCAATAAGAGCCAGAGGACGTATGCAGTCATCCAATCTATTTATAGTTAAAGCTGCCTGCACCACAGTAAGATCATCATCACAGAGCCGGCGCAATACTGCATCTTGAATAGCTACAAGTCTCTGCACAGTAGCAGGGGGACAGCATTAGAAATACAGAAAGGAAATAACTACTAATAACTGAAAGAACATTAACTTTTTTCCCTTCTGATAACTAAAATATTGGAGAACTTGAATTTCGTTAGAAGCAATATGAGGGAAAACAACATTAAATCCAGCCTTCAGGTATATTTAAAACCTTCAGATTAAAAATTGCAGCCCAGAGCAAGACTAAAATCATTTCAAACAGAAACCACAGGGTAGACCAAGTACGCCTTTTTTTATAAAAAATAAAAAAATAATAAAAAAAGGCAAACAATAATCGCGAACGTACTATGAAGCAAAATATGCATACAAGTTCAACAAGACGAATTTCCACTATACATAAATAAGGTAATTGATGCATATGGACCTGCTACCTATAAAAATTGCGATTCTTCCTTGGCAGACTTCTCCCCTAATAACACGGCATTCCAGGTAACTCTGACTCATGTCAGCACAATGATAGAGGCATAAGCAATCAATCTAGAAACTCATGACACCAACTGTAATCTAAGAAACCTAGCCAGTTTGATATTTGAGGATTCTCCACGGGCACCTAATTTAGCAAGTCGAAGATGAACAAGATGACTGTCAACAGGAAGCCTAAAACAATTCTACCAGCCCCTAACACAATTTCATATGGACATCCAATGTTAAAAGAAGTTTAATAGCTATTTGCAAACCAATCTCACCAGCACAAATACCAGATGACAAGTAGAAAAAGACTAGATCATCAACAATCTAAGAGGAGCAAATGGTAACTGAAGATTGTTAGCCACGTAATGGGGACATGTTTACAATGATACACACTGAAACATCAGTTGGTCCTCCGTCAAATACCACAAAATAAAAATGGTCAACAACTGAAAATAAAGAGCTGGATGACCAGTTACCAGTGGTCCAACAGAGGTACATGTGGTCTGATTCAGTACGAAGGCCTTAAAACAAGCCCAAGAAACCCGCATGGACTGAGTGGACGAACATGTTTCTATATGGTTGATATTTCCATGGTTAACATCTGAAAATTCATGCAGTAGAATTGAAGTAGTTGGTTTATGAAACCAAGTTGAAATGTTGAACGAGAGATAAGCCAATAAAGTTATCTCGAAAGCCAGTGCACTTATTAGTTGTTGAGGGTTCTTTTCAATATTCAGGATTTCTCTACTAGGGCACTTCATTAGGGATGCATCTCCTACCATCTCCATTTCCTCCTTTTCTTCATTCTTTTTGGCTTGGTTCTTCTCAATCAGGTCCACTTCATGTTATCATCTTCGTCTTCTGAATACTTAAGCAAGCAAGTTTGATAACAAAAGTATACCATTGTTGGGCCAGTTCTACGTCCAAAAGTTTGGAAGATTCAGTGCACACTCCCATACGTTTATCCCTGACTTTTACTTTCCCCTTCATTTTTATCTTTCTTGTATTTACAAACCCTGCTCTAACAGACTACAAACTGTCCATCTTTTCCCTCGCTACATGAGTCCTGCCTTGGATGTTTGGCTTTCTCGGACTCCTTAATTGTTTCACAAACTCCTTGATTGTTTCACAAACTTCAGTCTTACAAAGTTAATTTGAGGAATTTTCTCACATTTTTAAAAATAAAGAACCTTAATAGATTCACTATCTCGTTTCAATTTCCAATTACTAGATAATGGATCAACAAGTTCTGTAATTTAATAAAAGCAAAGACTAACTAACAAATCCCCTGCATGTTTAAACAGTTTTCTGCATCACTTCTTTGCCTTAAGCATATACACTGCTGTGTTGTATATGGATGCTCTGTCGCATAATCAGACTTTAGCTACTTCATAAGTAACATTGAAGTCCCCAAAAGAAGTGAAAGAGCATCTTCCATTTTGACGAACACTTTTCCAAGAAGTCAAAAATGAAGTGAACAATCTTACCCTAAGAATACAACCTGAGCAACTTACAAACCACACCCAACTCAAACTCAAAGCACCAAAACATGAATAATTGGCTAGTGAAGCATATGTTGTTACGTGGTACTGCAGCATCACAAAACAAATTGTTGCTGAAACACAAAAAGAGAAGCTTGAAGCATCACCTCTGAACCAACAGACTTCTCTTTCAAAACACCATATGTATTCAACCCAGAAAGTGCAGATCGTCGAACCTCAGCCTACACACATTACGAAACTAAAACCATGAGGACCAAAAGAAATCTCAACTGGATATGAATACCACATAATCTAAAAGTAAAACGCCATATGAACAAAAGTTCGAATACAAATGAGAAACAGACAAACAAATCAATCTACCAGCTTCCTGTCAGAAAACTCTATTGCTCAAGCAAATAAATAATACCTTTGGATGTTCCAGTGCAAACCAAATTTTCGAGTCAGTGACGTCAACAGACAAATCCAAATTCCCATCTAATATCCTGGACATGATCTCATGTATTGAACCATCATTCTTGGATTGCACTTTAGCATCCTACAGGAGTAGGGATAGCGATGTTAAGAACCTATGTTTAAATTAAATAGGCAATTAACAATAAAGAAAACAAGGGGGAGAGAGCAGAGAAATAATTAGCCAACACACCTCCAGAAAACTATGAACTGCTCCGAGAAATTCAGAGGGATAAATCTTGTTAATCAAGATTAAAATTTGCTTGGCCCAGCTTCCTGACAATTGTCCAGAACCACACAAAGAGGAAAAACAAGCTAAGAGCCAAGACAACAGGGAGGGGGGGAAAAAAAGGAACATGCAAAATGATGGATTGCTCTACCATTTAAATGTGGATAACATGCATGCCAGTAGCTGAACAAATCTAGAAAATAAAAGCAGCAAAAAGATTTTATGAACCAAAGGAACCTGATTCAGATGATAAAGTGTCATTTTCCTTCTGTGATAACCTCATGCAAGAGTATAGGAGCTTAGACACTATATGGTTAACAAATGGCTTCACAGGAACTGCCTCTATGATGGATGATAAAGTACAATGGCAAAGATCATCAGAAGAACTGCAAAAAATATATTTAGATTGGCAGTCACATTAGGAGAAAATAATAACCCCAAAAGCTAGAACTGCAAACAAAAGATATTTAGATTGGCAGTGCCATTAGGAGAAAATAATAACCCCAAAAGCTAGAACTGCAAAACATGCTCGCTGTCAAACCTGTAATCCAGGAGAGATTCCAGAAACACAGCCAAGAATTTGTCGATATTGAACTCCTTGGTCAGTCCAGCGAGAATCCCCGAAAGATCCCTATAAATCAGTGATAATATCTCATAAAAAGGAGCTTTTGAGCAGCATAACAGTAAATATCATATGTAGCTTCTTTATTTTATTTTTATTTTTTTACATTTCCAGTAGCAGTTCAGGAGTTAAGAATTACCTGATCTCTTTCAGACTATCCACTGCCTTCTTGGGGAAGATTTCAACAGATTGCAGCTAGCCAAAAATATCCAAACTAAAGTTAGGACATGAAAATAGAAACAGTTTTCCTCGCAACACGGTAGCCACACGCAAAAAAATACACCAAACGGCTCCAGCATCACTCTTGGGTACACAACCCTAGAAACTTCCTTATTCAAACTCACAAAAACCAAAAAATGCCATATTTTTGTTAACCTTTTAACTACAAAACCTGTTATTATCAGGGCCTACTTAAAGCTCCGCCAGTTCCATTCATTAATCCCGGTATCAAAGTTCGTAGGAGAGTGTTCTTCATACTCACCCTCAATCACAAACTTAATGCAATAGGTTCATAGAAGCTAGAATCTACGATGGGAAACCAAGCTTTTGGGGCTCTTTCTGGAGATATTGTAATTTGAACTAACCATAAAGCACCTTTACCTGTCACATTAACAAACACTTCCACACAGGGCTCTTTCTGGAGATATTCACTTTGTTCACTTCACATTTCCAAAAAAAATTCCAAAAAGATTCCTTCCCCATCTCTCATCTCTCCAATCATTAATCATATTTCTCTCTCTACTCATATCCTTCCATCCAATCATTATTTTCATTTTTCTCTCTATCTCTCTCCAATCATTACACCTCTCTCTAATTATTACTTTTTCCAAAAACTCATCCAAACACAGCGATTGTAACTTGAACTAACCATAGAGCACGTTTACTCAAGGTCAAGGAGATCGATGAAACTTCATTCAAAGAACTCCACAATGAAGGAAAAGAATGAAATATCATTGACTGGGACTTAGAAGTAAAGCTACTAAAATTGGACATAAACTCACAACAATACCTGAACTAGATTGACCAAGGCCATAAATGAAGTGCGAAACCACTGCAAATCAGTAGATTCTTTAGCATCCTCCCGAGCTACCTCAGCAGTTGACCGTATAAAGCTGTTGACAAGCTTTGGGGATAATGCTACCCTGTCTGCCAGCAAACCGACAATCATCAAAGCACCAGCCTAAAGATACAAAAAGATACACCACAAAGTTAGCAACAGAAAATACCATAACTCAAGCTACCAGCTTCAATGAGAGGATAAAAGTTAATTCAAAGTCAAGTTCATGTTGGTAGAGAATAATTCAAACAGACTGAGAGCACAATTAGTGGCGGCTCTAGGAATTTTTAACAGGGTGTTCAGAAATTACCTTTAACTCTACTAGCTTAACCAATCAGTCGTATCTTCACAAAATTTCATATACTAGTGTGTATAATGCAACCTCAAAAATACAAAAACACGTAAAACGTTGTAGTGGTTTTCAGTTTTTTTATATTTTTACCAAAGCAAAATCAAACAAGAGCATAAATATGCTTATTTTTTTTAGGAAATTATGTAGCGAATACGTTTGCACGGATCTTTTTAAACATATGTTTTTATTTTTGGATTGTCTGCTCTAAGAAAAACTAGACCATAACGATACCAATAGATATTTTTTCCTCTCCATTTTTTTGTCATTAAGATGTCTATCTTTTTTTGAGATGGTATATTAAGTATTCAATTGTAAATCACTTGAATTGCAGTGTGTTTTGTTTCAAACAAAATATTAGATAAAATTACTAGATGCAATATAACAACAAAATAAAAAAGCGTGCTCAATTGACCACATTTTCTTATATGTGGTGCCACCTATGATTGGGCTATAACGGGATATAATTTAGGTTGTTCAAAGTAGACTGATTTGTTGGTGGGTGTTCATTTAATTTTGCACTGGGTGTTCATTCATATTTCGGCTGAGTGTTTAAAACATGAACTAACCTAAAATTTGTACAAATTTTTACATGTATTATTAGTACAAAAAAAAAATTTAGGGTGGTCATGTGACCATCCACCCCATAGGGTAGAGCCGCCAGTGAGCACAAACTTGAATGAACTATAACTCGGTTAGTGCTTATCGGTGATAAGGGATTTGTCAGTGTTTTGAATCTCATAAAGGCATTTCCAGGCTTTGTCAATCAATGAACACTTCTTGAAGAAACTCAAATGTGTAGCACTTACGAAATGTACTCAACCGCTGCTACCATTACTAAGACTCGATAGCAAGTCACCGTGATCCCACCTTGGCTATGTGTACCCTAATCCAAAAATGCATCACCATCCATCTAGGAATGCATCTAGCCTCAAAGAAGACCGTCATATTTTGCTTCGTTATATTAAATCCATCTACAAAAGAAGCTGCAACAAATACATGCACATAGATATTGATGTACACATTGTTGTCCATATTTTTATCCCTACGCTCGGTATTGTTAGCCTTATTTAATGGAGTAATTCATTTCTTCTTCTTTTATTTAATATTTTTGTGCTTAGCAGGAGCCATAAAACATTGCCTAAAAATAGGAAAAGGGAAAAGAAATTAAGCAAAGAGAAGCAATTGGATTACACTCAGGGTCTTTGAATATCACCCATTGGACGTTGTTGAACGATTATTGCGCAGTCCAAGTGGTTAAAAGGAGGAGCATTATCGGTTCCTTTTTCCCAAAGACTGGACCGGAATGCATGGGATAATTTCCCTCTCTATGATTGTTGACAAGAGGGCATTGTATACCCAAAGGAAATTGAATGCTTTGCCTTGGAAATGTTGACTGGAAAACCAAAGGGGTTCATTGCTTATTTAAGGCAATAAAGGGGTGGTTCTCCAGAGAAAAAAGAAAATACTACGGGGTCTATGAGGGAAAAATGGAAAAAGACAGAAGGGAATGGACTGAGAAGGAAGCAAAAGGAAAGGGATCTTCTGCTGGTTTTCCAAATAATTCCCAAAAGAATAAAACTGAACCCTCAAGCAAAAATTAGTGCAACTCCACAAGTGGCCAACTAAACCATCCACTTGGGGTATAAGTAATGATATAGGACGGTTTAGAATGCTCGAGTATTGTTGCCTACACTAGGAATCGTGGTGGGTCTGTTGGTTCTGCGAGCGCACACGTGCACGCTCGAGAGAGAGAGAGAGAGAGAGAGAGAGAGAGAGAGAGAGAGAGGTGCTTCACCCTCACAAGGGTTAGGTAGTTTCGCAGTGAAGTACCATAGCCCAAACCCCAATCACAATGGCCTCAGCCTTGTAAGGAAAGATTACATCCATATTTATAGGCTAAACAATGGACTTTTGAATTCTTAGAAGTTTAAGTGAAATGAACCTAATTAAATCCATTAATCAACTCTGTCTTGGAAGGAAAGATTACATCTATATTTATAGGCTAAACAATGGACTTTCGAATTCCTAGAAGTTTAAGTGAAATGAACCTAATTAAATCCATGTGAATGAACCTAACTAAATGCATAAAACTATACAAGGTATTGAGACATGTGAATGAGCGTAGATATTATGCATACATAGAATATAACATGAATTCCAATGAATTAACATAACGCGTTTAATGTATCCAGATGAATATTAATGCAAGTATTAGATTTATGACGACTCTCGACCTACCAACTACCATGGATAATAACCCTTGAAATACAAACTACCATGGATGACCATTGAATGACCAATCCTTGAACGACACATGCTGCCCCATTGATTAGGATCGTTCAATTACCAAAATTTCCTCATCAAGCACTTTACTACTCCTTGTTGTCCTCATCAAGTAAAGCCTTAATTTTGTAAGCTGTGGGGTTTTTTTTTTCTTTTTTCTTTTTTCTTTTGGTAATTTTGTGATTAGATCAATAAAAATGTGGTGATTGTATTATCCAGACTTTGTTTCAAACAAATCTTTATTGCAAAATACAGTTTACTTATTTTCAGTGAATCTGTCATTATACAACGTTTATCCAAAAAATTTCATGCTACAACATATATAGTGAGTTAAAATTAAGCCCTACTTACTATTGCCTACTTTAGTGTTAATGTAGCATAGACAATTTGTGCCTATCAAAGATGTTTCATTCTTGGCTAAAATATACGTGAATTTCTAGAAGATGATATTTTGGCTTGTATTTATGGCTTGTAGCTAAAATACATCACTAACCCATTAATTTATTAAATCACGATATTCTCGTACAAAATAGCTTAAACCATTAATTATAACATCGGTGCTGGATCCAACACCTTACATTCTTTTCATTTACTGAAGTCTCGCATTTTCCCTACTCTTGAAACATCAAATCAACTTCCTTCAATTAATTTAGAAATCAATTTTCCGTGTTACCTTAATTTGATTTCCTTGTTTTTCCTCGTACTACTAAATTTTTAGATTACCCAAAACGCGATGTTAGAGCAATCAGATATCCACGTCTATAACAAGCGACCTAGCACTTCTAGCTATGCAGCTACAACTTTCACAAGTTCATGATGGCACAGTCTGTAAAAGGTAAAAGCTGTTCAAGTGATAGTTGATTAAAAACTGCCAAGGGCACAGGAAATAGAAGACGCAAACCAGGAAAGATAAAATTTTCTACAAACATTTTTCCAGGAATTAATCTTCAACCCTTACCTTGTGATCTATACCACCTTTGGCATCAGGCTGCAATCCGGAGAGTACATATGGAAGGACTCTCTTCACAACGTCATTGTCAATAGTTGTAAGAGAACCCAAAGCCTCAACAACAACAGCTGTGCAGAAGCTAATAACCACTTTCGAAGGCTGGAACTTCTTCGTGGATGAAGCCTGCAAATTTTTAAAACGAAAATGAATGTGTAATACGTTCATGGCAGTTTAGCAATCAACCAACATTTTATGCAGAACAAAGCTTACATAGCTGCATAAAGCCTCCAAAACTCCCTTGTCACGAGTGCTTTGTTGGACTATAACCTGCCTAGGTGGCGGTGCACCAGATGCTTTAACACCATCAAGAAACTTCCACTTACTATTTCTACACCATCAGAACTCAGGAATCAAAATTGGACTCCAAATAAACGCATAAAATCAAGTCGCAAAAGATGTAAATCTCCTTACCCTGTATCAAGTAACTGCACGATTCGAACAAAAACATGGGTGTCATGGTAAGGCAGAGCACATAGAATCAGGTCCTCAGTGTTGTATACATGAATCCTAAAAGTTCCACCAATACTCAGAATCCCCCATAACTATGGACGTTCACAATATGCATCATCAATTGAAAACTGTTTAGCAACCAATTGAACTTCGTACTACTTACTTGAATCTCCGAATCAAGTACTCGAGTGTCTTCAACGCCGAAGGAAGTTGAAAATAACCTGATAACAACCGTAAATACGAACTAATGGCTGCATTGATTTGGTTATTTTCCTCAATTCCCATCAATTCTCTATCCAACTCTCTACTCTTGTGACTGAACAAATCATTCTTGTAATTCCTAAACCTTCCTTCTGTGCTTATGAGAACCTCCAAACCTGTCAAATGGCGCCAACAATGCAAAAATAATAATCCTCAATAATTCGCGAAAGAACAAAGGTTATAGCTTTTCTTTAGTATTCTGATTAACCAAACGGCAGAACCTGAGTCGCATAATCGTTCTCGAGAATTTTAATACTTTAAAATGATTTCGAAAAACGCTTTCGCTCGCGCATTATGCGACTACAAAGGGCGGAACAGAGAGGGTACCTGAGATGGCGAGGGTGAGTAAGGTGTCGAGGTCGAGGTCGGCGGCTTCTTTGGGGCCGAAGAGAATGGAGGGCCGAGTGAAGGGCCGCTTACGTGGGTCTGAATCGGTGGTTTTGATCAAGGACTTGATGGCCTGTAACTGGGAGGCGATTGAGGTCGCCATTGATGGTGTGGAGGAGGTGGGACTGAGGTTTTAGGTAGAGGTTTTGTGAAAGAGTCGCATAAACCCTACACGCACCCTCGAACGTTTTCGGGGGTTTGCGGAAGGAGGGAAACGGCTCGAATGATGGGGGGTTTTAGGGTTTTTGTTGATTGGGATGGTTATACGGGTCGGCTGAGTTTGGGTTATCTTGGGTTAATAGGAAAGTATTATTAGTATGATTATATTATAAGAAATTAATAAAACTGTCATAAAGGTGCTCACAAATAATACGTATGTTTTACTTTAGCTTCCAAATTCGGGTGTGAAATTTGTTTTGCTGAAAAGTATATGATGCAAAGTTTGAATTTTTTAGAAATTTTATTCACTTTACCATTTTTTTTTTCTATGAAATTTCGTATTTTTTTTTATGAAATTATGGAATTTATAATTTATTTCATTGTAATTTATAATTCAATTGATCTCTAACAAACCAACCAATAAAATAATAAATATTGAATTGTGCTAGTAACAAAATCGTAAAAAACTCGTTGTTAGTAAACAAAAATAATTAAATAGCAGAAACATCTCTTCATCTATCACAAAATTTTGTAAAAATCGTTGTTAGTAAACCCCTCATTTATAAAACTCACCGTTTTGCACGAACACCCCCTCATCTATAAAACTCAGCACTCACACCCCTTCATCTATGAACCGTTAGTAGGGACACCCCATCTGCGTCATTTCCGTCCATTTTTTGGATGAAAAATGGATTACGACATATTTTGAGACACATATACCCTCTCATTTGAGATGAAAAATTTCCCTCCACTCTTGCTTCCATATAATAGGCGTCCAAACCCAGATTCTGGGCAAAAGTATATTTTTCATTCTTCCTCCACTCATGCTCTCTCTCTCTCTCTCTCTCTCTCTCTCTCTCTCTCTCCTTCTTTCCTGATCTTCCTTTCTCCTTTCCCAGATCTCAAATGGCTTTCATGGATTTCATTGGTTCAAGCACAGCCAAAGTGGACAACCACACTTGTCATTGTGGAATGCCAACACCCATCCACACATCGAGATCCATAGCAAACCTTGGAAGGAGATTATTAGGGTGTGTTAACTACAAGGTTAGTTGAAAGAACACCAACAACTCTATTCTACTACATTAGAGATTGGAGGAGAAATTTTTCTACCGATCGATTAGGGTTTGGGTTTGGGTTTGACTTTTTGGCTTGATATTTGATCGAATTGGAGGAGAGATGGGAAGTGTTTTGGTGTTTGCCCTAATAAAAGAGGAGGACAATCACGTACTTGTATCCAATTCTATTAAGGATTTGGACGGAAATGACGGTGTTTACTATGAATCTAAAGGAGGTGTCCTCTGCTAACGGTTCATAAATGAAGGGGTGTGAATTTTGCTTTTATAGATGAGGAGGTGTGCAAAAAATGTGAAATAAATGAGGTGTTTTTGCTATTTATCCTAAACAAAAAGATGTAAAATAAATGTGGTTTTTTTGTAGGAAAAAAATTGACATACCCTTTTTTTTTAAAAGATTTTTTTGGAAAAGCTACGATTTTTTTGTAAAAGTTAATTCTGAATTTTTTGCAAAAGTTACTGATTTTTTTTTAAAATGTTACGAATCATATAAAATTTACTTAATCATATTGCTAAAAAGTGACAAAAATAAAAAATGTTACTATTATCGATGATTGGCTTAAAAAGTCTGAAAAACTAAAAATGTATCAAATAAGGGTGTGTGTATTGTAGCAATTTCCGTTTTTATAAAAATTGAATACTAAAATTGAAATTCTTTTAAAGTACCTAATTGAATTCTTTAATCTCAATATTTGTTTGATTGGATTTCTTTAATAGTATCACAACATTTTTCATTGGATTTCTTACAATAAAAAACTTGATTTTAAAACCACAATTAATTCTTCACACATTTTTGCATTGGATTTTTTACAATAAAAAACTGATTTTGGTATTGTCACCGCCCTTCAAAAATTGGCTTAATAAATTTATTGCATTTCCTTTTTGTTCTTTTTCTTAATTCTGATTTACATGGAGTTTTATGGAAATTTTCAAATAAATTTTTCGCAGTTTTCATCATTTTCCAAGGATTTATTTTACTGTACCATCTTTCCATCCTTTCCATTATCCACGCCATTTTCCTGAACCTTTTAACATTTTCTACAGTGCCGGCAAAAAATCACCAACTTTTCGTTTCAAATTTTGATCAGGGTATATACATTCATACATACTCGAATATACGTATTATTTCACTGCGCAGGCCATCATCTTCATCCCGGATCCAACAATCTTGGTCCCAATCTGGGCCACGCGACACTGCTATCCCCAAAATTCGTCCTTTTCGAGTTCAGGTCCGAATCTAAGTTCGATGAAGTCTCTTTCTGTTTGTTTCCCCTGAAAATATTGCTCCACTGATGGAGTTTACGGAAACTTACAAGCAGAGTGGTCCTTGTTCTTTCTCGCCCAACGCCCAGTTTCTCGCCGTTGCCGTTGACTATCGCCTCGTGATCCGTGATGTTCTTTCGCTCAAGGTACTTGTTCAATTCCTTTTTAACTCTTCAATTTCCGTCACACAATTTGGAATTTTGGTTTGCAATATCCACGTGGCGATCGATCCGGTCCTTGTAGTTGGACTGTAGTTTGAATTTCTGGCCACATTATCGATAGGGTCCCCTTGTCTCTTTCGTCTTCGAGCTCAGGTTATGGAAGACCGAGATAGTGCAATTTTAGGACTTGATTATTAGTATTACCACTACACATTGGAAACATTTGGTATTTACTTGTCATTTCTGAACAACGTCATCCCACCGCCCACAAACGGGGCCCTATTAAAGCTGAAGTAAAGCCCTGTATGCACTCACCCCATAAGAGCTGATAACACTTGGAATGTTTCAAACCTGAGAGTCTGAGACTTAGAGGGCATTGCAATGTGAAGCATGTCCATAATCGTAAGAACTTTTTATTTGTGGAGGATGTTCTAGCAAATTTTTTTTTTCATTCATAACTTTGTGGGATCTGAACAATCAGAATTAAACACCTTGAGGTATAATTTTCGCAATGAATGAGAGATTCTTAAACTTTATCAATGATGGAAAGATTGTTAGCGAGGCTAAATGGATCAATTTGTAGAAATTGCAGTCCATCTTTGATTCTAGAAATAAGAAATGTATGCTGTCTGTTAGGAGTCTGATGTCATTGCCTGTTTGATCACTAGCTTATGTGAAAATGTAACTTTTGAACTTGCCAGTTTTGAATTTACCATGGGTATGCCAACACAGGTTGTGCAGCTGTTCTCGTGCCTGGACAAGATAAGTTATATTGAATGGGCACAAGATTCTCAATACATATTATGTGGCCTCTATAAGAGACCGATGATACAAGCATGGTCATTGACACAGCCTGAGTGGACGTGCAAAATAGATGAGGGTCCCGCAGGTATTGCCTATGCAAGGTGGAGCCCTGACAGTCGCCACATACTTACCACGTCCGAATTCCAATTGCGGTTAACAGTTTGGTCGTTGTTGAACACCGCATGTGTACATGTGCAATGGCCCAAGCATGCTTCTAAGGGGATTTCTTTCACTAAAGATGGCAAATTTGCTGCGATTTGCACGAGGCGTGACTGCAAGGATTATATTAGTCTTTTGTCTTGTTACACATGGGAAATTATGGGTGTTTTGCCTGTGGATACACTGGATTTGGCTGATATTGAATGGTCACCAGATGATAGTGCTATTGTGATTTGGGATTCACCTCTTGAATATAAGGTACAGTTTTCATGTTTGTAATCGCTTTTACGTTGTGGTTCTTCTTTTTCTAAGTACAGTTCTATTTTTTTGCATAAGAGTTTCTTGGATGTGTTGTCTTCATGAAATTTTGAAATTTATGCATTCAACTCATTCCAATGCTTGATATCTAGCCATGCCATGCTTGTGAAGCTTTGGAGTCCCAAGACTAACTGATTGGATCCATGTGACTCTGACCATATTTATGAGTGATAAGGAATTCCACCGTTATTCTTCTTAAACATAATGGTCCCCAATCGTGTCCACAAAACATGCGACGTTCCTGTAGAAACATGTGTTGGTGTTGGTGTTTGATTTGTGGCCAAAAGGTGACTTTTATGGATGATACTGTCACTATGTTCTAAAGGATTGTGGAAGTCCTCTAAATTCATTGCTATGGTTGTAGGATAAAATTTCCTGTTGCAAGTGGAAATTGGTTAATCTGAGTGTTATCAACAGTGATAAGAAGAAGCCCTTCGCCAACAAGTGTTGGCTAAAAAATTGTATCGTGTCATGTAATCAAAGCTATGCTATCTGTTTCTAGATATACATCAAGATGCATATTGAGTCATGGTTGTGGTGCATTTTAGTTGCAAACAGTGAATTCCCGGTATGTGATGCTAGTAGTCATATGGTTTCTGCAGGTTCTGATTTACTCTCCAGATGGGAGGTGTTTATTCAAATATCTAGCATATGAAAGTGGACTTGGAGTGAAAAGTGTGTCATGGTCTCCTTGTGGCCAATTTCTTGCAGTGGGAAGTTATGATCAGACGTTACGGGTATTAAATCAGTTGACTTGGAAAGTGTTTGCTGAATTCATGCACTTGAATACTGTCCGTGCTCCTTGTTGTGCCGCCACCTTCAAGGTATTTAAGGATCTAATATGTCCCACACTTTAACAATGAATATAGCTTGCTGATATTGTTGTTCCTTTGCATATGTTGAATCTCAGGAGGTAGACGAGCCATTGCAACTTGATATGTCTGAATTGTGTTTGAGTGATGATTTCATGAACGGCAATGCTGGTAAGTCTATTATCGTAAATGACAGTCAGCGTCCACCTGTTTCCTTATGTATTAGGCTTCTGAATTCCTGCCAGAGAATTTACTCCACTGAACAAGTTCTTATATTCGTCACGACTTTCTTTTGAATGACGTTATTTGTTTCAACACTTCCACTTTTGGAGCAGTTACATATATTAGGATCGTCAACAATTTGATTTTTCTAGGAGTGGCTACCTGTCGTGGAGACACATTATAAGTTCATCAGGATAAATGTACAAAAGAGCATTTATGGAACTCATTGAAATCTACTCTGTGGTGATGCTACGGGATATGACTAAAATATACAAGTAGAACTTTTTATCAGCACTTTTTTTATGAGGACTCAAAATTTCAGTCTGTGCCTCTGTAGTTATTGTCCCTGGACCCTTAGAAAAGGTGCAAGGCCGCATACGTCATGCCCTGCCCAGATCGCGCCCTCCATGGAGTCTCATGCACTGGTTCACCCTTCTTTTATTTATGGTTGGCAATTTCTTTTTTGTTGGCATCTACAAGAACGTAATGTACTGGGTGGCCTTTTATTGAAGTAAAGCTTCCTTGATGGATTGATTATTGCTGTTATCACTTAATGTCCCTATTAAGATGTGGTTATAACTTCTTCTAATTTTTCCTATAGCTACTTCATTTTCCTATTTCAGCACGAGTTTAATTTTATTATATGCAGTACTTGTATTCTGAATTTTTCTCTCATATGATGTATACCATCCTACTTTGAAAAGCACAAACCAGCTTTTCAAGTCTTCAGATTAATTGTTATCTCACCCTTTTATCTCTCCCTGTAGAAAATCTCTCTGAAGGACATATCCAAGTTAGGTATGATGTCATGGAGTTGCCCATTACCTTGCCTTTTCAGAAGCCTCCTGCTGACAAACCCAACCCAAAACAAGGGATTGGTAAGCCCAGCTCGTACTTGGTTTCCCTTGCTTTCTTCTCTGCTTTCTTTTCTCGCATAGTTGGAAATGAATTAAACAACAAAGATAGTAAGCACCTTTTCCCTATTTTCTGAACGTGCTTTCTGCTTGATGCATGTTTGAAAAACTTATGTTAAAAAGAAAAAGAGAATACACCGATGGTGTCGGTGGTAAACATCCACAGCTTGGAGATTTATGCTAGTATATGTATAGTATGTGGGGATGAATTCCTCATAATATTGAGTATATATTGTACCACCATGGGCTGCAAACATAACTAGGTCTGAAGTTGAACTAGGTTGATGCAAAAGTTTCATATTTGCAAATTTCATATAAATGAAGAGCGTTGCAATGCGAAGATTCATACACAGATGAACCTGTTGGGTGTTTATAAATAAATATATAGTAGTTGGGTATTTATATATAAATATATAGTAATAATTGTAACAAAAATTATTTTTAACTGGAATCCAAAATGATACCCGGTATCACACCGGTACATATATGTACCGTACCAATATAAAAAACGGTACCATGTCCAGTACGGTATTCAGAAGTTTAGTTTGCATTTGTTCCCAGTTTGCATTCCTCCCTTCATATTTTGTTTCGCTCTATCTATAATATTTGCATCTCTGCGGGCAAGACGGGAGTGCAATTGAGGGAGAATGTTAATTAGCTTGATATGCATTGTTGAGCCCATTTCCCAACAGCCTAAGCTTTTAGGACAACTGGTAACTTAATAGAACCTAGTAATGTTTTTCTCTGTTTCCCTTTTTTTCTAGTTGCATTTGAATATAGAATGTGCGTTTTACAAATTGGAAAACTATACCTGGACATTATGTTATATTCTGAACTTTCGCCAAGGCTTCCCAAAAGTCTGAGATCTGAAACTCTCAAGTGGATTTCTAGATCATTTGACCTATAGGTAGCCTTGCATGAAAGTACTATCAAATATGAAGAAACAACAGAAGTCTTAAATCCCCAGAAACATATGTTCTGGCTGGTTATCTGAAGAACCATTTAAAATTTGAACTGAACAAACTGAAATGATGTCAGGTCTGATGGCCTGGAGCAATGACAGTAGGTATATCTGCACTCGCAATGATAGCATGCCCACTGTTCTATGGATATGGGACGTACACCACCTTGAGCCTGCTGCCATCTTGGTCCAAAAAGATCCCATCCGGGCAGCAGCTTGGGACCCCACGTGCACCCGACTGCTATTGTGCACGGGAAGCCCTCACTTGTACATGTGGACTCCTTCGGGCGCTTATTGTGTGAACGTGCCTCTACCCCAGTTCATGATAACTGATCTGAAATGGAATTCAGATGGGAGCTGTCTTCTCCTCAAGGACAAGGAATCATTCTGTTGTGCCGCTGTGCCTCTGCTTTCAGAATCTACTGACTATAGCTCTGACGATTGAAAATGGGTATGTAACTTGATATTTGGCTAGCTATTTGGTAGAAATGTGGAAGCTCTATCCTCATCTCTGGTTGTTTGTAGTAATATTGATGTATTCCTGATAATCTAACTGTAGTTCAGATTTAGAAGCCATTGCTGAGAATTTCTTAGCCCATTTCGTCGTGGTACTAAACCTTATTGGATGCCATGCTAGTATACGTTTTAAGTGGCTACACTTCCTATATTAGAACCTGAAGCATAATATGACCATCGAGGTAGTATAGATGACCGTCGAGGTTGTGCGACCGATAACTGTCATTATTGGTTATTAGAGCTTCTCCCATGTTTGTTAATTATCACCTCCAATATGAGCATGTGTGGTCTCTCTACTTTTTGCCAATTGATTTTGAGTTGGATGCTTGAATAGTAGTGTTTTGAAATTAATGGATGGGAGTGACCTGGTTCCTGTGCCTAGGAAAACTGTGAGAATGTTTGCTTCTTTTGTGTGGTTGAACTTAGTTTATTAGATCAAACCGATATGGGCTGACTATTTGTGCGGTCAAGACCACAAAAAACTGAAGTGATTACTAAATCTCTGTTGTAGATTAACCGAAAGATTGTGCGACTACGAGAGTTGTATGTATTAAATTATCGTGTCAGCTTCTTGTGGAAAGAGAAGAAAGAATCTATGGTTGGAATTACCATTTGAAAGGTCATCTGCTGCAACTGAATAACAAGGACACTCTTATAGAGCATATAAAATTTTAGTGCTGTTTTCATCTGCTTAGTTTTCGACAACAAAGGAGCTTGTAAATCTTTGAGTCTGCCGGGCATTGATGTTAGTTTTGGTCCCTGGATGTTACTTGTATCAAGCTTTGCCCATGCCATTTATTTCCTTTTGGTTCCAAGCCCATTGCAGTTTTGAATGGTATGCTGTGGTCACAAACCATGCAAAAGCAAATTGGTTTCCAGTCATTTTTCTTTCCAGAGAGATCCGAGGAGGAGGGGGTGGTTTCGAAATTTGTGTTCTGGCTTGAATCAGGTCTAATTATACAGTGCTCCCGGAGCACCAACACCACCGCCACTTGGTGCTTCGGACACTCCAAAACCACGCATACTTGTAGGACCTGCAACTAAGAGTATGGACCTGTGCGTAAATGTGTGGTGTTGTAGTGGTCGGAGCACCACGTGGTTGTGTTTCAGAACCTGCTCCGGGACCACTGAAAAATTAACTCATGAATTAGAACCCATCTTGGCTCATAAACTCTTGATGTCCCACCTAGAAATTGATGTGAGAATTACAGTACCAAAGAGACCAGACAAAGGGTTTGGTATAATCATAATTTAAACGTCTGGCTCCATTCCCATAGTTTTGGGCCCTTTTAAGGTTCTCTTTCTGTGGCTGTTAGTTACTAAAAGCAGCTTCTGGGACCTTTTTTTATTATGGGTTCGAGAGTTGAGAGTGTTTTGCCAACTTACGTGTACGTCAACTACTCCCCTCTCTATATGGTTAAAGATCGATCATCTACACCGAAACTATGGGATTTGCAATAAACTATATTTCTTGCGGCCTAACTCTGCGAATTGAGCCCTGGTCAATTATGTGAAGACCAAAATCACCCACCAACCAGACTAACCCTAGTGCTACTCCGTCCAGTTATGCGGAGATTGGATCCGACACTAGAGGCCCAATCATGTTTCCAAACAAGGCGCTACACTTTCAACAGATGACTCAGCCATGTGGAAGCCCTTGTTCTGTATGTTTATCGATCCATCAATGGAAGGCATATACCCAAGCTGGACCAGGGTCCTGATCTTGTCCTCGTAGTTCCATTTTTTGGGGTAATCAACAAGTTGGTGTTTGTCCTCGGCAATGAATGGTGGGATTGATCCCCAAGACTTGTTGAGGTGGGCGTACGCTGTGCCGAACATTTGAGTTACCGAAGGAAAAAACTAGCTTGTGGCAAAAAATTTAAATATAACAGTCGTCTCACATTAGGTGAGACCTACACATCCATAAAACTCATCATATATATTAGAGTACGTTACAAATAACCGTTATGGCTGATTTTTTCTTTTTGTCTGGGTTCTATATAGTATTTGGTGGTACACGAGTTGTCAGAAACTGATGGACGTTTTGTGCCATGGCACTGAATGGAAATCTGAGCAAGGATTCGTTTGGTACAGCCAAATCGAATTATTGGGCCCACATTTAAAAGTCTCCACTATATACAGTATTTTTTTGGGTAATTAGGAAGAACAAAGTATTGGAGTAGCAACCAACTAAGAACTGCTTTGGCTTAAACGCCAAAAACTGAATTATTGGATTATTCGTTGTCTTTATTCAATTTTTTTGTATTTGTTAGTTTTGCGTCAAGATTTTGTGGTTTCTGGATTCCTCTCGACTGAAGCAAAAATTGTAAAAAATATAACAATTGATAAATTTATGGTCTCAAACTCAATTTTTTTTAATAAAGCCAAAATAGGTGGATTATTGGGCCAATAATCCACCTATTTTGGCTTTATTAAAAAAAAATTGAGTTTTGACCATAATTTTATACTCTTTGGATTCGTCTTGACGAGAGGAATCCAAAAACCACAAAATCTTGACGCAAAACTAACAAATGCAAAAAAAAATTGAATAAAGACAAAACGAATAATCCAATAATCCCGTTTTTGGCTTTTAAGCCAAAGCAGTTCTTAAAGGCCCGAAAAAACGATAAATAAGTTACAATAACAATTACTAACTCAAATCCATAAAGGAAAAAAAAAAAAAAGACTAGGAAGCAAAATTGTACTTAAAAAATATAATTGACTTGGTGATCAGTCGATGATTAATTTGTTCATTTTTTTTCTAGATTTTTTAAATCTTTGTTCTTAATATTGGTTAATTATGCAGATAAAGCATTAAGAAATGTTATTTATATAGGCCCACGAATGGCATTTTGGGGCGCTAATTTCAAATTTGAAGTATAATCTTCTATTGGAGATGCTCTAACACAATTACCGTTCATATTCTTATGAGATTATTGACTAATCAAGTTTGTTGGATACCGGTCCTTTAAGAAGGATATTAAACGTTTATCTCAATAATTGGTTTGTTATTACTGGGAAAGGAGGGATATTTGGGTCTTTTTGGTTTTAAGCGGAAATGAGAAGGCTAAAAGGAGAATGAGAAAATTTGCTCTCCTTTCACCAAAATTGAAAATTCATTTTGGTAGAATGTGTTTTGGCTCAACTCTCCCGAACACCCAGATGTGAAAAAAGCTGAAAATGAAAATGCAAAAAACAACCTTCCAAACAGCCTCGTATGTGGGGCAAAATCTGTCTTAAGTATAAAGTATCCCAATCGCTTTAATCACTAGTATTTGTTTCCATCAATTATTAGATTTTGAAATTCTAATTTTATTACATTCGCATTTTTTGTTTCATCACACAAATATGCACAATTTTTCTGTAAAGCGACACGAAAATAGCAAGGTTAATTGCATTTTTTTAAAAAAGTACCATTGTATTGTTTTTTCTTGTATATTAATAAATCACTCGATACACCATTTCCGACCGATACCGTGCTAGGTTGCTAACCTTAATGGCGGGCTAATCCACCCCGAAGGCATTTAAAAATAAAAATAAAAAAACCTTTTCTATGGTAGCAATTAGCAAACCCATGTTCTCTTTTTTGGAGATTAATCCCTCCGATCCTTAAAAAAAAAATAGTGGCTTAGTTCGTTTTTCTATTTAGTTTTAGTTTTAGTTTTTTTGATGACATCATCATTTCCCTCATTTCTCTCTCTATCTCTCTCCACTCATTACACCTGCTGACATCATCAAAACTAAACTAAATTATTTAACCAAACACATCCAGTGTATTTCATTTTCGGCAGTTTTAACTAAGTATAATTTTGAAAAGTTAGTGAGTAAAAGTTGGGATCCGGGGTGGGTGTTATGCGGCAAAACTACGTCGTTTTGTTTGATTTTTGTACACACCTCCAAAGCTTCCAAAGGTCTTGTTTGGAGGAAAAAAAAACTACTACAAAGTGCCTAAACCTAAAGTGCCTAAACCCAAAGTGCCTAAATCCAAGTGCCTAAACCCACTATACCTTACTCCAAAGAGCCTAAATCCCCTAAAATTGAACCCCAAGATTAAACCACAAAATTAACTCTCCAAACAGGGCCCTTGGGTGTGCACAAAAATCAAGCAAAACGACGTAGTTTTGCCGCACAATACGGCGCTCAACAACTACCGCACAACGCCTCCCCGGATTCCTAAAAGTTGATACATTTTCTATTTTGCCCTTAAAAGTAGATTCTTTTTTGAAAAGTTAGTTTGTAAAGTTTAATGATGATTTTTCATCAAGGGCAATAGTGAAAAGTGAATGTAAAAGTTGATGTGAAAGGTGTAGTGATAATGCTTTGCTAATAAGTTGAAATTGCGAAGTTACACGCTTAAAAAAGAAACGGATATTAATAACATTTAACTTATCATTAGTTACTTTTTTTTTTTTTTTCCCTTGTCAACATATCAATTAGTTTTCTCGTCTCTTTTGGGTAGCCATATCAATTAGTAGTTAAGGTAAGACTAATACTCCGTATAACCTAATAGTTAAGAGGATGGGTTGATGGCCTTGGTCCGAGACCTAAGATCTCAAGTTCAATTCTCCGCAATTTTTAAAGTCACTTCACCCTGTACGCGAGCATTTAAAACAACTATAAATGAGCTGTAAGAATTGACCCGATGTATACACAATCTGATCCGAACACCTTCAATCTTCATGACCCAAAAAATAGTTTGATTAATAATGGTCCGTCCGGGCAAAAAATACTTTAATAGTTTTAGTCCCCTTCAATACTGGAAGCCGTCCTCTTCAGTCACTTTCATTTAACCCTATTTTATAAATTATGTTAAGCGATGCGTAAGTCTGCTAAAAAAATCTCAATTTAGATCTTTCTTTTGCGGCCTTGACTTCAGACTAGGCCTAGTTTGCCAATTGATAAAATGAGTTTTTTCATTTTAGTTGAGTTTTATAGAGGTGTGATAAAATCACATTGGCAGTGTTCGGTTAGCAGTTTTGGGGCAGTTTTGGTTTTGATGACATTATCATTTCACTCATTTCAGCGGTGTTTTCATAAAAACATATTGTCATATGTTATGGCAAATGAAGAGATCATTTGTGTGTAGTCGAAATTATTTTAAAAAACCAAAAGAATGGTTGATGACTTAAAAAACATATTTCATATGTTCATGGCAAATTTAAGTTTAAAAAAAATTAATCTGTAAAACTCGCAAATTATTTTATACAAGTGACCAAAAGAATGGTTGATGACTTAAAATTTTAAGATATTCTTTCCTACATGTTTTTTTCACATTCATAGAGGAATTTTTTTAAGTTTAAAAAAATGATTAACAAAATATGATCAATTAATTTTTTCAAAAACTAGCACTATTAATATTTGGAGCGGTGAATGGGCAGGGCACTCTTGCCATGAATAATACTGGAGAGGAATCATCTATCTTAAAATAATAAAATGAGTTTTGATGATCGTCGACTAAAAATATTTACATGAATAATACTTTGGAAGAACTACATACAATGAATGTCTCAATCATCACAGTAAGTCTGATAAAGACCTAAAAATAGACAATAACAGGATGGTGGAGAGGATTTGAATCCTTTCTTTTTTACACTGGACAAGTCAAATAAGGCTTAAACCGCCATCCCTACCGACTCTTGACTAAATTCAAAAAACTGGTTTTTTTGTTTTGTTTTGTTCTTATTCAATTTTTTTTGGTTTTGTTCTTATTCAATTTTTTTTGGTTTCTTAGTTTGTCTTGACGAGAGGAATTTAAAAACTATAGAATTATTAACAAAACTTAAAGTTTTGTGAATAAAGACGAAAAATAATCCAAATTTTTTTTAGATTCCTCTCGTCGAGACAAGACAAGAAACCACAAAAAATCAACCGAAAACTAACAAATGCAAATTTTTTTTGAATAAGGACAAAAAAAAAAAAAAACAAACAATTTTTTGGATTTAGCCAAATCACACCCTAAAGTTCCAAAGGTGGCGCTTGACTTCTCTTTGTGGTTTTGCCCTCTCTTTGCTGTTAATTTCAATACAGTCCCAGAGGAAGAGTAATTAATTGGGCTTTTTTACCTTCTAAAATCATCAATAAATTCATTGTAAACGTACGCTTAGACTAATATCCTTTCTTGAAATTGCATTGGAGGAAGTTGAGGATCACTTAAAGATAAGATTATGCAAAATTCACTCCGATTTGGGGTTACAGCACCCCGCACAGCAAGACCCATGTATGTATCCAGGCCGTCCGTTCTTTCAAATGGGCCGCATTTTATCTTGCACGCGTCGACAACGAACGGTTCGGATGCAAATGTCTTTGAGATGAAATTTGGGGTTCCATCCGAGCAACGGACGGCTCGGATGGTGCATAGCAGCTGTGCGGGTACTGCACAGTAGCAACCCCGTTTCCACTCCTCCCATCCTTTACTCATGATCCTCTACGATAAGGAATTATGCAGTTAGTATTAGTATACATATTGGAGTATATAATTAATTTCTTTCTCTTCCTTTCAGTTAGAGAATGTAAATTAAAAAAGAGCAAATCTTCTCCTGACAAACTAAACAAAGAGTATAGTTTTTTTCTTTCCTTTTTTTTTTTTCAAGTAATAAAGAGTAAAATTGAAAAACTAAATAGTGACTCAGTAACACAAGAAGGCCAAAACTGTGCTTTTCTTTGTAGTTTAGGTGGGCAAAATACCTAAAAGTGACGAAAATGGTCTCAGCTAGCCCATTAAAGCAACCTCAAGGGGTCTAAGGCACCGTCGAGAGGAAGTGAGTGTGACTTGCAAAGAGAAAGAGAGAGAAACTAATGTGTAATATTAGAGTATAACTTTTTTACGGATGTGGTGCAAACACCAGGTTTGCAGCCATCGAATAAGAACATGCCACATCACTCAAATTCTAAAATTCCTCACCTCCCCCATTTACTCCTCCACATCTCATTACACCCCATTCTCTCTTCCCCAAACCTCTCTTAGGCCATCCGTAGTGGTGGAGTTAAATTTGTGTAGTTATATGACACAAAAGTGTAAAAAGTGGGACCCAATTATGTGTTGTTATGTGTTGTTATGACAAAATGTGTTGTTAAGTTAAAAAATGTTGTAGTGGTGTTGTTAGAGTGTTGTTAAAGTGTAAAAAAATATGTGAGAATACCACCTTTTTCTCTCTCCTCCTTCCTTCCTCTCTCTTTCTCTCTCATACTTTGCATGTGCTGGCGTGGTGAAATATTCTGCGTGTCAGACAACCCAACCCCACTCCCCCCCTCCCCTCTCTCTCTCTCAACGTGGGCCCCACTTTGGTGTAACTCCTGGTATGGTCATAGTTGACTACTGAGGTAGTCATTGCCAAGTTTAACACCACCTTAGCTACCATTTAACTACACCACTACAACTCAAAAAAACACTAACCTATACTAACTGTCCTAAATCTTACACAAACTACACATTTAACTACATTACTAGAGATGGCCTTAGCCCCAAAATGTCAACCACTACTACAACAGCAAAAAAGACCGACGAAGACTACGACGACCTCCACGCCATCGCCACTGCACAACACCGCAAGCTCATGGCAGCCCAATCACTTGAATCCGACCTCGAATTCGCCTTTCATCCCTTAATGGAAGAATCCCTTGTTGCTTCCCTCTTCCACTCCCCCCTCCCCTTTCCAATTCACCCCCACCAGAAACGAAGACGCCTTCAACCTCTCCACCCTCCACAACGAAGAGCTTGAAAAACTTGACCAAACTCTCCGCGACCAGCCGACCACCACCTCATGGAATCCGAAATGAAACGTGATTGAGAAGATCTCCATTGCCGAAGTCACTACTCCAAACTGCTTGATAGAATGTAATGGCTGCCAGCAGGTGGTCATGGTCAGTGGTGCGTTGTTGAGAGAGGAAGATGAGGCTGAGAGAGAGAGGTTTCGGGGAAGGGAAAATGGGGAGTAATCATATGTGGGAGGCGTAAACCTGGCGTTTGCACCACATCCGTAAAGAAGTTATTCTCATAATATTATTGCATTGGAAAAGCTTCAATGATTACAAGACTAATGAAAGGGGTAATATAGGCTAACCTTAATAACCTTAGCGAAACCCTAATAAACTAAAAGGACTAGACTATCCTGAACATAAAAAATAAATAACGATAATCTTAGTGATACCCTAATAACACAAATCAACAACTGCAAACCAGCTACTGCGGTCTGCGCTGAACATTGCAAAGCGGCTCTACAAAATAATACAAATCAGAGGTCCAAAATGAGTGCTGAAACTGCAAACAAGTGCTACTCATATGTTTGACAAAGAGAGAAGAAAATGTTCGTCTAAGATAGAGAGAACAATAAAGAGAGATGAGGTGCGACCGAGGAAGAGGAGAACAAACTGCAAACCCAACCCAGAAACATATGCAAACAAGAGGAAGAATAGATGTAGATGAGAGGAAGAACATATGCCAAATTTTCAATGCAGATTAGAGAATACAGGAGAGAGGAGAGATATGCGATCTGTACTACTTAGGGTTTCAAATAGAGAGAGGAAGAGAGATGCTATTTGGTTCTAGAAGAGAGAGATATGAAGACGAACAACGATTGTCTTTGAAACACAGAATACTAAATCTCTATACAGAAATCTGATGTTATCGAAGTTGTTCGAAGAACCCGAGAGAGAGAGAGAGAGAGGCAGACATGGCCTTCGATGAACAGTGGTGCGCCTTTGATGGAACAGTGGTGCGCCTTTGATGAAACAGTGCTCCATGAACAGTGCGATGAATAGTACTGATAACAATGCAAATAGTACCGAACAATGAGTTTGGAGAAAGGAACAGGACCTACGATGAACAGTGCAAAATTACGAACAATAACCGAACAATGACCTTCGAATTGTGACTGATGAAGAAACTGTATTATATATGAGTGCCCAGCGGACGGCGGCAAGCCTTAGGCAGCCCACTAGAGAGCGAATATCCCACATGCATAGATAGATCTTATGCTTTGATACCATGTGACTTGCAAAGAGAATAGAGAGAAACTAACGTATAATATTATTGCATTCGAAAAGCTTGAATGATTACAAGACCAATGAAGGGGTTATATAGGCTAACCCTAATTAATAACCTTAGCGAAACCCCAATAATACAAAAGAACTAGACTATCTTGAACATAAAAGATAAATAATGATAATCTTAGCGAAATCCTTATAATACAAAAAGACTAAATTGCCTTGAACATGAAAAATAAATAATAATAAACTGAAACCCTAACTGAAACTCTAAAATTATACTTCAGAGTGAGAGCAAGTTCAATGGTTGGAAAAAGGTTTGCGCCATTGCTAAAAAAATAATAATGGAAATGGCAAAAACAGTATCCCAAATGGTTGCCCATTTTTTCTGCAATAATTGTTCCTACCATTTGTCCATTTCTCTCGTCATTTTCACCAAAAAATGGCAGCAATGTGATTTTTTTTAAGTTGCATTGTGTGGGGTGGGTGGAGCCGTGGAGGGGACAGGGGAGAGAGGGGAGAGGGAGTTCTCAATGTGATATTTTTTTTACTAAGTTGCGTTGTGTCCGTTTGATATACAAGATCGGGAAAAAAATCAATGTGATTTTTTATTAACTAGCGTTGTCCGCGTTACGCGATTGCCGGAAAAAAAATACAAAAAAATACCAATGTAATTTTTTTTCCTGTGCATTGACCGGATACAACTTTTCCTGTGTACACCCAAAATAAGTGCCTAAATTTACCTAAGCACCCAAAATAAGTGCCTAAATTTCTAAAACCTATGAAAATGTTTAAACCCCCAAACGTATGAAAGTGCCTAAACTCCCAAAATCCCATGAAAGTGCCTAAACTTCTAAAACCCCATGAAACCATAAGATACCCTAAGTGCCTAAACCCCAAAAAAATTGACCTAAGAATAATGCACGTGGTTGTTTCGGTTTTAAAAAACAAAAAACAAAAACTTGACCTAGTTGTAAGTAAGTTTCAACCCTTGACCTAGTGGAAATTAAGTTTCCAAAAAAACCCTATCTCTTATGTTCCTACGACTCAAAACGACGTAGTTTTGAGTTATTTATTTGTTGTCCCTTTTCGCACCCAAAATGACGTCGTTTTGAGCGATTTTCAGGGTGATTTGCAGGGGTTGATTTCTAGCACCCCCGAATCCACATCAAACGGGTACAATGCTAGTTTTCTTTTCTTGGTGAAAATGAGAGATCATGGTCTTCATGGAGCATGTGTAACCAATGGTTGCTCAAGAAAGTGGGGCATATGACACTAGTGGAGCAACAAGTAATGAACGTGCTGTTCATGGGTTCATAGCCATGGAACTGCCTCTTTGGACTTTTATAAGTGGAGAAGCCGAGGAACTGAAAAGAACTGGCTATGAACCTACCTCTTTGGACTTATAAAAGTGGACACACAAGTACTGTTTATTTTTTCGCACGTTTAATATTTTTAATTTCGATAATGGAAATCTCGAGCATTTCCATTTCTACAGCGTTCAAGTACTGCGCTCATTTAGTGGAAAATTCAGAGCATTTTTCATTTCTACGGCGTTCTCTACGTTCAAACATCGCGCTCATTTCTCTTTTTCTACATCACTTGAGAAAATGAGAAATCCTCTTTGTGAGGCAAAAAGAACCGGCAACAACTCACCATCTGGAAGTCAGTCTATCCACAATCGGAGTACCAACCGTGTTCTTGACATGCCCCGCAATTGTATGACGACCCGAGTTGTAGTTTTGGTTTTTATTATTATTATTAGGAAAACAGTACCCATGCATTTTGAACCTCCGTCCTATTGTTGTTGGCACTTTTTGAAGACCGTGTTAGCTTTCAAATAGTTAGTATAAATTTTAAAAAGAAAAAAATTTAAAATCAGCCCATTAGGCTGATAATAAGGCTTGAAAAGTGTATTGAACTGTGTAAAAAGTGGATAAAAAAATGTAAAAATGTCTTAAAATATACAAAAAGTGTGTAAAGATAGAAAAATCCAATTTTAAAATATTCAATGTGAATCTTGTTTGACCTAGTTCTTGATAAGTTATACTCTCCCCTCTCCCAATTCATTGTGTCTGTTTCCTTTTTTGGACATCTTAAAAAATTGTCTAAATCTTTTAATTTAGACAAGTGATATTGACACTTTTTTTTTTTTTGTCTCTATTAGGTAAAATTTTACCCTTGCACTTTGTAAATAAAAAAAGGGAGTTTCAATATCAATTCCCTTAATTTATTTCAATCTGGATCTTGTTTGAAATTATATTAAACAAAGATTTCAGAATTATAAAAAACATTAGGGCATCTCTAGTGCATTACCTAAAAGAGTACCATAGAGTGTCCTAACTAGTTAACTAAGAAAAACTCAAAAAAATGCTCTCTGCTGCACAAAAATTGACTCCCTAAAATCCTATGTGACACCCCTCACTCCCTAAAGTGCCCCAAGTCCCTACCTAAATTTGGGGAGAGAGAAGAGAAGAGAGAGAGAGAGAGGGGAAGGAGGAGAGAGAGAGAGAGAGAAAGGAAAGACTAAAAAATACTAATAAATATATATAAACAACAAGTATCCAGTCCACACCCTTATATCCACATCTTACATCCAAACCATCATTTCCCGATCAAATTTTTATGATCCAAACGGTCTAATGTGTTTAGAAGGTGTTTTTAAGGGTTCACGCGTGAGAAATCAACAAAAAAAAAAGACTGAAAAGGGTTTGATCCGAGCAATTTTTTCATAAAAACTGTATATAACTGTACACTTTAGAAAACATTTTTTAGGCAGTGCACTAGAGATAACCAATTTTATACATTATGAAACATATGCAATTTTTTGAGAGGTTCCAAAAAAAAAACAGACACAATAAATTGGGACGGAGAGAGGAGTATTTTCCAAAATTTTCAAAATCATGAGTAATATCCCGTAAAAGAAAAAACTACTACGTACTACTACGTACTTACTTAAAATTAACGTTATTGACTTTTTTGCAAAGGGTGAAAAAGAGTAGTACTTGTATATTGTTTTTAATTGTGGTAACCTGCTTGGTGGCGAATCAAAAAGAAAAACCTGCTTGGTGGCCGACGATACTGGGTCCCACATCTTAACATCTCGACGCGTAGCATTTCACCGGATTGGCGGATTCTGATCCAAACCGTAGGTAAACAACGAACGAACGATCGAACGAGGATTTAAAAACAAGTTTGAAAAAGTACTACTCCAGTAATTCTCAATCCCAACCCCCAAAGCTACTTGGTTGTTCTCTCTCTCTCTCATCCTGACCAGCTCTCACAATCCTCTCGTGTCTACACTGTCGCCGACTTTTTCCGATAGATCGATTGAATGTAAGTCGAACATCGGAGTTTCTGAATCTATTGTTCGATCATCCGAGAGCCCCGATGAGGTGACCTGGAATGAGCTAAACAAGAGGAGGGATGGGAAACGGCACAGTGCAGAATGGGGTTTGCTCGTCTGAATCGGTGAATGGAGGGGAAGATTTACGGAGTAGTAACGAATCCTTTGCCGCTTCGGCTGATCATCTTGTCGTGATGGTCCACGGTATTCTCGGAAGGTCAAACACACAGACCCGCCTTCGATATTTGCATATTTTGATATTTGGACGTATATAAGTTCGTAATTTTCGTGGTTTGTGGTGAATTACTTCCTTTTTGACCTTCGATTTTATGGATTTCGCTTAAGTTTGATTAATTTGGAAGACAAAGCCGTCCCATTTGCGATTCCAATTTTTAAAGGAAACGTAACGATTACATGAAAAAGTACTCAACTTTCCAATAATGCTCTTAACTTTACAAATTTGATTGATATAGGTAGAACTACTTCAATTGAACATAAGGGGTTTACCAAGTTTTTATGGTTGATTTTGGGAAGTGGACATGTATTATCAAAATGGGACGGAGTCACGGAGGGAGTAATATTTAACAACCGTTTACTTTTCCCATTGAGAATTGATATTTCATGTTTTCTTCTTTGAATTGTCTGGTTGTATGAGAGTGGGTTCAATTTTGGACTTTCAGAACCCATTTATACTTAACTTGGACGTTAATTTGCAGTTTTGCTATGTGGAGACGAAAGTTCAGTCATTCTTTTCTCAGACCTAATATTATGTAGGTTGACGTATTGTTCTTTTTGCTAAAGAGTTTGTGATGTTCTTTGTAAAAGGGAAAGTTTAATGATGTTTGATGGCTTTTTGCCTTTAAACCTTGAAAATATATATGGAAGTTACAGTTCTTGTTGTCTGAATATATATTCAGGAGTTTGTCAGGTTTAATCCTTAGTTGTTTTTTGATTCTTTAAGGATTTTTTTGGACTTCTATCCAATGGATACCATTTTTCTCCTTATCCCCATCATCGGCAGTAATTTTCCTCACTCGATCAAGGCACAATTTTTTAATAGATTACCAGTTTCTCAGTCTTATTTACCTTTGTAATTGTCATTCATGAACCTCTGGATTCACAATTATAGGCTAGAAGATCATGCACGAAAGACATAAATGTGGGGCAAAAGCAGACCAGGGTAGCCCAACGGTTTAGTTTGTCACCAGGACCAACCACAAATTCGGAGGTCCTGTGCACAACTCCAGCTGTCAAAACGTTGACTTATTCGATACACATGGCTTGTGGATGGTTGCATGTAGGCTAGATAATCCCATGGGTGGGCCCGAGTGACCTTGCCTTGGGTTCCTCCTCAGCCGAAAAAACAAGTGGCTGTTACTGTTTTGTTGGATGTCCGAACATGCCTGACCAGAATAGTTGAAAGTGTTGTTATCTTTTATACAAGGGATAGATACTGGTATTCTCTGAAGGTCAAACACACTCTCGCTCTCTCTCACATACACACCCGCCTTCGATATGTACATTTAGATATTTGGACTTACATAAGTTCGCAATTTTCATGGTTTGTGGTGAATTACTTCCTTCCTGATCTTTTGATTTAATGAATTTTGCTTAAATTTGTTTGATTTGGAAGAGGAAAGAAACAGACCATTAGTTCCTCTGGAAGATCATGCACTGAAGACATACATGTGCGGCAAAAAACAGACCAGGGTAGCCACTTACAGGGCCGGCCTTGATATTTTGGAGGCCTAACGCAAATTTTAAAAATGGGGCCCTTGGTTTTTAAAAAAAACTACTAAAGTAAACTTCTTAACTTTTTATACTGTTAGAACAAATGAATCAAATATAAAGAAGTACCACTCATACATTCTGTTTTCTCTAACTAATCAAGCTATTAAAATTCATGGGCATTATACCGCTCATACACCCATTGTATTTACGAATCCGATGCTGCTTCAGCTGATCATCTTGTCGTGATAGTCCATGGTATTCTCGGAAGGTCAAACACACTCTCTCTCCCTCTCTCTCTCTCTCTCTCTCTCTCTCTCTCTCTCTCTCTCTCTCACACACACACACACACACACACACACACACACACACACGCAGAGACCCGGCTTCGAGATGCATATTTAGAATCTTAGATATTTGTACGTATATAAGTTCTCGATTTTCTTGGTTTGTGGTGAATTACTTCCTTCTGATCATCAATGTGATGGATTTTGCTTAAATTTGTTTCCTTTTCGTGATTCAGAATAGATATTGAGGAGTTTCTCTTTGAATTATCTGGATGTGAGAATGAGTTTAATTTTGGACGTTTAGAACCCTTTTCCCTCTTCATTTATGGTTAGTTTGGACGGTAATTTGCACCTTTGCAATGTAACGATCAAAGTCCAGTCATTCTTTTCTTGGACATAATATTATGGAGGTTATTGTTTTTTGTTTTTTCAAAATAGTTTGTAAGTTTGAGGTTGTTTGATGTTTCTTTTCCTTTAAACCTTTTAAACCTTGAAAATATAAGTGGAAGTTGCAGTTCTTGTCGTCTATATATATATTTAGGAGTTTGTCAGGTTGAATCCTTAGTTGTTTTTTTATTCTTTGAGGCATTTTTTTGGGGACTTTTATCCAATGTATACCATTTTTCTCCTTATCCCCGAACCCAAGCTTGGTTGCCTGGTTACAGGGCGGGCCTTGATATCTTGGAGGCCTAATGCGAATTTTTAAAATGGGGCCCTTGGTTTTTTTAAAAAATTACTCAATATAGGTGGGCTAGTATAAGGTAAAAAGATTAAATATGGTATTTTAGCTTCGTAATTTGGCTAAAGTAAACTTCTAAACATTTTTATACCATTACAAAAAATTGAATCAAATATGAAGTACCATTCATACACTGAGATTTCTCTAACTAATCAAGTTATTAACTTTAATTATAAACATATTATTTTTAACTATGAGAGAATGGATTATTTAAACCTCTTTTTTTATTATCAAAGTTTGTCGAGTGAAAATTAATTATTTTGGTTTATTTATAGTCAAAAGTGTTATGTTTGTAAATGCTTATGATGTTATTAAGGATTGGAAACTCTGTTATTTGCAGTGCATATGTTCACCTGGTGCTATATTGTTTTTGCAGTTCTAAAGATTGGAAGTTTGCAGCTGAGCAGTTTGTTAGAACGTTACCTGATAAAGTATTTGTTCATCGTAAGTAGTATTTCAACTATTAAGTTTGCATTTCAACTTACTTTCCCATTCCTCCCGTCATTTTGGATAATATTGACGCATATATGAAGCCTTTTACTACACAATTTGTGACTATTTCTTTGTCCTGTTCTAGTTTCCCATGTTTGCATCCTTTCATTCACCTTCTATGTGTAAAAAAGTATGAATAATAGTATGAATTAATGATAGGCTTGCTGGTTTGACCTCCATAATGAATAATAGTATTGTCTCCGTTAATTGCATCAGTATAGCTATCTTATGGGCAGTGTCATTGTTGACCTACTGATGCAAGTATAGAAATTGATCGCCTTGGCCGTGATAAAACTGGTAAAATTGGTATCTTCATTGTTGTTTATACTTTATAGATAATCTTTCTCTAAGGAACGTATGCGTTATTGTAATTGTTGTTAAAAACCTACGATACAGGCTACGTATCCTACTATTTGTATTGTCCCTTCCAAAAACTATACGTATTCCACCCGGTATCCTTTTTCGTATAGAAATCCTACATTACAATGACATATCATATGATATATTCGTGTATCCCGATTTGTTATGTATCCTACGATTACTTGTTGCAAAAAAATCATACCATACTTTAAGAAGAGGAAACTAAAACGCGGTCTGAATTATTTAATCTATTTATGGCTATATTCATACAATTTAAAGAAAGCCAAACCTCAATCCATTTAGAGCTCGAATATTAAGAAAATATTTTGATCATATTTTGCATGAAGTAGATTAGGGCTCTTCTCTCTCTCTTGACGAAGGCACCAGAAAGCCTCAATATGATATCCCCCCATTTGGTAGACTTGGAATTTTCCATCCTGAAAACTTATTTTCCATATATTCAGCAGATTTCAGATTGTAATAAGGTATAGCTAACTTTTAATTGTATATTTCCGTTTGTCAACATATCCTACGATACGCAATATGTATCCCGATCCGATTAACGATTGACCGCTTTATCAAAACTCAGGTTATTTGACTTGCTTTGCAGGTAGTGAACGAAATACAGCCAGCCGGACATTAGATGGTGTGGATGTAATGGGTGAGCGATTGGCGCACGAGGTTAGTGTTCCTTTTGTTCTACAGACTTGCAGTATAGTTACAGTAGTAGATCTCTGAAGTCTGCTTATTTTTTAAATACAACACACATCTGGCATATGGTTGTTATTAACACAAGGTATATTTTCAGATCCTTGAGTTGATTAAACAAAACCCAAGTTTACGGAAGATCTCCTTCGTGGCACATTCAGTTGGAGGGCTTGTGGCAAGATATGTGATTGGGAAATTGTTTCGACCTCCTAAAAGCAACAATGTGGAGGATTCATTGCCTAAATCCTGTGAAGAGCTGTCAAAGGGTACAATAGGTGGTTTGGAGCCTATGAACTTCATCACTGCTGCTACGCCTCATCTTGGTTCAAGGGGTAATAAACAGGTACGTTTCTTTATTGTAATCAGAGTCTTCAATCACGTTGATGTTGGAGTGCCAGTAGTAGGAAGAGCTTTATTTGAACTATCAAAATGATAGTTTATGTTCTCCTTGCATGATGGGTTGCGCCAGGAAAGAGATACGATGCAATCTGAAAAAGCACACGGTTAGGTTGTGAGAGGATTTGTTGTCTTTGTTTAATCTGGGATAGTTGTTTTTACGATTTAGGAAGTTGGATCACATGTGTAGTCATTGGTCAGCTCGATTGTTAGATTTGAATTAAAGGATTAGCGGAGTACCTCTTAAAGTTCAAGGGTTCTTAATTCTTTGGGCTGTTTGGCAAACTAGTTGGTTTAACCTTTACCTCATTCTCTGCGACTATTATTCAAAAGATTGTGTCCAGTGTTTCAGGCTAATTTGACTAAACCAACACCGAGCAACTTCGTTATGCAGTATTCACAATATATAGCCTTTAGCTGATGTTTAGGTAGTGTGTTAATGAGGATGTTCGTGGTTCCATGTGGATTTTACGGGATGCGTGAATTTTATCCCATGCAGAAGATGGAAGTTGCATAAATTTAGTGCTCAAGGATCCTAAAGTTGTGTAACCCCTCTTTATTGGAGTCCTAGGCCGGAAACACTTCCATCAGCATGCCGCAAATCCCTGCAACCCCGTTTCTCTTTAACATATCAAAAAATATGACCTGCTCATACGTTAATTCCCCTGTTGGGTTCAGTTGCCTTTTGATTGGTCTTCAGTAATTTGCTTTCTTTATGCAGGTACCCTTTCTTTTTGGTTCACCCGCCCTTGAAACAACTGCTAGACTTGTTATTCATTTGATATTTAGGAGAACTGGCCGGCATCTTTTCCTTACGGACAATGATGATGGAAAGCCTCCGCTACTTAAACGCATGATCGAAGATTACGGTGAATGTTACTTCATGTATATTGTTTAAACCCCTTCCTTTATTAAGTGAATTTCTTTTCCAAATCCCAAATGTCTTCAGATGTCAACATCAATCAATCTTGTAGTACTGAATTGCTAATGTACCAACCCATTCATTGCTGCAGGTCTGCATTACGTTCATTCAAACGCCGTGTGGCATATTCCAATGTTCAATATGACCGTATCCTCTCGACACTCTAGATGTAGCTCTTATATCTATTAGTAGTTTCAAAATTATAGTCTCCTTGTTTCCTTTTACCAAATGCTGCTCAGATATAGTGGGGTGGAGAACGTCATCAATTAGACGCAATAGTGAGCTTCCCAAGGTACCATGTTTTGCTAGCATGTTTTTATGAAACTATATACAAGTTGTGGTTGCAGTTGAATGACCAAATAGTATATTGTTCATCAGTGGGAGGATTCTTTAAACGAAAAATATCCACATATTGTACTTGAAGAACACTGTAAGGCGTGCGACATTGAGCAGTGTGAACCCACTGTACTAGCAAATGATTGTTCAGGGAAGCATACTGTACTACCAAATGAGAAGCTGGAAGGTTTGTATCTTCAGTAACATGTAATTAGAGTATTCAAAATTTTGCATTTATTGTCTATTGGTTTTGTTTTTGGCCAAGTGCAGCGGCTTCATTAATTCATCTTATTTCTCGACGGGGCATTGCATTATCTTTTAGTGGTGTTTGTTTTCTTTCTTCTTGCATGGTATTCCAAGTAGAGTACTATTTACTGAAATCGTTGTTTGGACTGTCCTTCTCAGAGGACCTAGTGACTGGCCTATCGCGTGTATCGTGGGAAAAAGTAGATGTCAGTTTTCATAGTTGCAAACTGAGATCTGCTGCTCATAGTCTGATACAGGTACCTCTCTCTCTCTCTCTGTGGTTATGATAAATACATATTTATGTGCACCTTCTCAGCAGTGCGGTTATCTTTGCGAATTCTCCCAGTAAACATTGTTAATATCCATTTATGGCAAGCTCTTTTGGTAATAGTGCAGATGGAATTACAGCCATAATAGTGCAGATGGAATAGAGCATTTTTGATGGAATAGAGCATTTTTTCTAGTTTGTAAACCTTGACATTTCTTTTCTATGGCTGCTTTTGGCGTGACGTTTCTTCGTACAATTAGGAGGAAAAATTGTTTTTCAGCTAAAGCTTTCTAGTTCAGATCTGCGTCTTCAATACCTCAACGCGTACTGAACTGATTTTCCACTGGGCAATATATGACAGGTCAAAGACCATGCTTTACATTCAGATGGCGCAGATGTCATACAACATATGATTGATCATTTTATCCTTTAGATGCTCAAAGTCGAGTTTCACTGTCAAGACCAAGAATGCCTGGTGTAATAGTAAAGCTACGGTGTGCCGGGTGCCAAAATCCCCTTATTTCTTAGGTGGATGAGAGTTTTTCAATGGCTTTCGGAGTTGTAAGTAGCAATTTACCAGGATATTGGCGATGACCAACTGTACGAAAACAACTGATAATGTATGAATCAATTATTATAAGAAATTTTGTTTATTCATCATCTCCTCCAATGTACATGAACAGGAGATATCTTCCAATAAAATGGATTTGGAGTTCTCAATATATATCTTGAATCTCTGTGTATCTTTTTATGTCGAAGATTTTAAAGATTCCCGGGCAATTCGTTCTTTTTGGAAGACGGTGTAAACGACTTCGGTCTGTGGTGATGTCTGAGCTGCATAAAGACGATTGTTTTCATCAATTTTCACCTCACACTGGAATCTGAGTCCTTGAAATTGTTTTCCAATTAAGAACATACTTATCTACGAGTAGAAAGATATTCAGAATCGTTTTTTTTAAATTTTCTTTTTTTTGAGGAAATCATAAACATATTGCATTAATAAGACCAAATATGTTCACTATATACATATGTTTATTTTTCATATATTATACGACAGAAAACAATCTCAAGTCTCGACTCGTCTTTTTCTATTCATTTGTTTTTCTTACAACTGAACAACAAAACAAAAATTAGAAACAACAACAAAAAATGCAGGAATGTTCAAACGGAGTTGGGATTTTTGCATACGGGGAAGGCTACATCCGTAGAGGAGGAGAGGGGCTATATAATTTGATAATATATATCTTGTGAGTCCAGATAACCACATATTGTGATTTCAGATTTGGTTATTTGCGCCGGGGACTTTTCCGGTGCCTTTTTTGGGCTCAGTAAAATTTTCCGGTGAATTTTTCCAGCGAGAGTATATTATGTATTAAATTTAATGAGAGGATATATTTGTCTATTGAAAATGGAGAGTGACCTTATACCTTAAAAAATGCAAAAAAGTGGATTGGAGGTGTTATGGAAATATGAGGTGGACTAGACATGTTACTAAGAGCTATAATGGATCTTAGAGCAATTCTTTATATATTTTTTCAGTGTAATAGTTGAGTTTTTTCAAATTGTAGTGGACGCGAGTCACGCGACAACCCCTAGTGGCTCCATTATGTATTAAATGCACGTTGGCCTATTCAACGTTTCCTCCATGGGGTAATGTAGACTAAAAGTTTCGAAGCCATAACCAACTCTGATCTGGATGCTTTTCATGTTGTTAAGTAAAGATAAATACTATATTTAACTCGAGATTAATGCGGGCTAGGGGTGCACGCGTGCCCGGTAGCCCCCCAACCCAATCCCCTTTTTTTAGGGCTTGGGATAAATATTCAGGCCTATAGGGCCGGGCTGGGCTGGGATTTTAAGCCCGTTTACTAAATGGGTTGCGTTTGAAAAATTCCTCTGAAACCCAACTCGGCCAGGCCCGACCCGATTTAAATAATATTTTATTTTAATACTATATATAGAGATTGATGGATGTTGGAGAGTTCCATCTTTTTGAGTATTTTAATTGCACTTTTATTTATAGGTCTATTTTTAATATTTTTGTAAGAACTTAGAACTATAAATATATTATTACGGCTGTGAATTGTAATTGCGATTGTTATGATTGATTAATTTATGTTTGTGATACTATCTTTAGAAAAACAAATAGGCTTCTTGGATGTGTTTGAGAAATTAAAATTTTATTTGGGTTGGGCTTGAGCAAATTAAATGAAGCCCGACTATAAATGGGCCGGTCTTGGGAATGCACAAATCTCGTTATTATCCAGTATAAGCCCGGCTCGAAGCTGGCCCAACCTGGTGTATGTGCACCCCTAATGCGGGCTTCCTCTGTGTTAATTAGTCTTGCATGGTTTTGCATTCAAACACTGTAAAAAATTATTCTAAACCCCAAGGGGTAGGCCTAGTGGTTAATGCTTGGAATTTAGGGGTTTGCTCTCTCCAAAGGTCTCAGGTTTGAAACCTCTTAGATGCTATCAACTCCTGTGGGGCCAGTCCATACAGAGTTTTGCTCTGGCTTTAAATGGGGTCCCTACTAGTGGACGGTGGGATTAGTCTCACAGGATTAGTCGAGGTGCGCGAAAGCTGGCCAGAATACCTGGTTATCAAAAAAAAAAAAGGATTCTAAAAGAGTAAACTGTCGAGATTTAGTTGTCGAACTAAATTTGAACTCGACTTATTCGACTCGTTCATCAATCCAATCACGAAGGTCATTTTTGTTAGAACTTATTGTAAAAATTGGTGTTCCTTTTTTCTAGCTATTATAATGAAGGGAGAGCACATGCAATGGCTAGGAAGAAAAATAGAAAGTACCAGAAATAACAGAAATTGAAGGGAGTCTGGAGAGAGAGAGAGAGAGAGAGAGAGAGAGAGAGAGAGAGAGAGAGAGAGAGAGAGAGAGAATCTTTATTGATCAAAATTCGACATACATGCTAAATGGGACCAATGCCCTTTTATAGCTAATCTCATACAAGTTCCCACCACTTATTTCTTAACTGCTGTAACTAACTTCCCGTAATAGAAATGTACAATTACAGCAGACCCCCCTTTATTTGTAGCTAATGCTTTTATGTAACATTCCCCACTGGTTGAAAAACAGCCTTGACCTCAAGGCTGAAAGTGAGGAAATTTGGACTGCATCTCAGCATGATCAATCCAGGTTGCATCCTCAGGAAAAGAATTGACCCATTGAACCACCGCCCTGTTGCCCCTTTTCACCATTCTTCTATCCAAGGCAGATAAGGGCTCAAACTCCACAGTCCCTTCAGGACCAATAGGGGGTAGAGTTGGTTAAGCCTGCACATGATCCCCAAGCTTCTTTTTAAGCAAAGAAACATGGAAACCTGGATGAAACTTAGCAGTAGCTGGCAGCTGCAACTTATAGGCTACTGTCCCCACTTTTTGTAGGACCTAATATGGACCATAGAATGTAGGAGACAGCTTCATGTTCCTCTGTAAAGATAGTGAAGTTTGCTTGTAAGGTTGTAGCTTTAAGTAGACCCAATCACCTACTGCAAATGCCCTTTCTGACCTGCCTTTGTCAGCATAGTACTTCATCCTTTGCTGTGCTTGAGAAAGATTTTCCCTACGTTGTTTGGTGATTGCAGCCCTTTCTCTCAACCAATTATCCACCTCTGCCACTGAGCAAGGCTTGGAGATGTAGAAAATGTGGTCTGGAGGTTCGTGCCCATAGACTGCATAGTAGGGGATAGTTTTTGTGGCTGAATGGTATGAGGTGTTATACCACCATTCTGCCAAAGGGAGCCATTTCACCCACTGTTTTGGTCAGTCACCAGCCATACACCTTAAGTAGTTTTCCAAACATTTATTCAGGACCTCTGTTTGACCAACTATGCTAAGGCATAATTCACAGCCTTGTAAGACAAAGAGTTCCTGCAAAAAATGGCTGGTAAAGTTAGCATCTCTATCTGACACAATGGAGGAGGGCAAGCCATGGAGTCTGAACACTTGATCAAAGAATACTCTGGCTACATCCTTGGCAGTGTAAGGATGTGTTAAAGCCATGAAGTGACCATACTTAGTCAGTCGATCCACCACAACAAAGATGACAGTTTTTCCTTGGGAATTAGGTAAGCCTTAAATGAAATCCATTGAAATGTCTGCCCAAACCTACTGTGGGATGGGAAGTGGTTGTAAGAGGCCCGGATATGGCACATTTTCACTCTTATATCTCTGACAAGTATCACATTCAGAGATAAAATGAGCTACATCATGTTGAAGGCCTTTCCAATAAAAAGTGCTTTGAAGTCTTTTGGTAGTCTTGCTAATGCTTGAATGCCCTCCCAAAGGAGATGAGTGAAAGTCTTGAATTAACCTCCTTCTCACAGGAGATTGCCCTACCACCAACCTGTCTGGGTAAGTTAGGATGCCATGGTTCAGTTCATACCCAGAGTGGTGTTTTCCTTGCTGTAAATCTGTGATCATCTGCTTGATGTGGTCATCTAGTTCTTAACTTAGTCTAACTTCATCCAACCAGCTAGAAGTTACACAAGAAAGAGCATGAATTGTGACTATTGAATCTCCTGCAGTAGGAAGTTCCCCCTTTCTAGATAGAGCATTTGCAGCCTGGTTATCCCTTCCAGTTTTGTAGATAATGGCATAGTCAAAACCAAGCAGCTTTGTAACCCATTTTTGTTGGAAAGGAGTGCCCACCCTTTGTTCTAGGAGGTATTATACCATTCCCGATGTTCTACTGCACATATCCGACCTGTCCCATGAGCGATGAGCCTAACCTTACCAAGCTGACCTTAGGAGGTTAGTTCATCTTTATAAAACTCGTTTAACAAATAAAGACTTAACTTGTTTAGCTCGTTAAAGACTTAGCTCGTTTATAGTTGAGCTCTACCTCAAAAAACTCGGCTCGGCTGGGTTTCACCTAGTCAGGGGTAGGAGGTATCCAAATTCCAACGTCCATTTTAACTTCCGCGGCAGCTCAGAAAGTCGTCTAACAGATTTTCCAGTTCAGAACGAATCCATCTTTAACACGTAATCCAACGTTCGTAGCATTGACAAGTTCATAAGATCCCGTCCTCGTTTTCGAAACGAACGCCTTCGCCTCTCTCTCTCTCTCTCTCTCTCTCTCTGTAGAACCTTCCACTTGGATTTCGATCTCGCAATTTTTTTTTTCTTTCTTTCAGTTCTCCCATGGATCATTCTCTCTCTTCTTCTCTTTCTAAACTTCCTCCTCCACTTTCTCTCTCCGAAACTTCATCGATTCTGTATTCTCGGTATTCACTAAGGCCCCTTTCCAATTTCCCCAACCTGAATTTCAAACCCAGGACCTCCATCAGACACCCATTGCTTTCGCGCCATATTCAACCGGTACGAGCTCAAAATCCTGATCAGACTGTCAACGACGGATTTGTCCTCGAAGACGTTCCTCACTTGACAACCTTTCTCCCCGATTTACCGGTATTTCTTTCTTCATTTAAAATGCCTTTTTTTTTTTTTTCCTACGTAAGTGTTTTTTTTTTGTTCATTCATCATTCCTAATCAATTACATGGGGTTAGCCACCACTTGCTTTTCCTACATAAGTTTGCTTTTCCTACATAAGTTTAATTAGGTTAAACTTGTATTTAGAGTGGGAATGCTGACCACGGACCCTAGGGCGGTTGACTTGATAATGTGTAAAAGGTGTCTCCTATATAATTGTGTTGATTTTGTGAAAGCGTATTGTTTTCGGTGAGATGTGTATTGAAATTCCAACATTATATGCATATTATACACCGCCTAGTGGATGGATTAGCAAGACCCAATTATAATTTGGTTACTCTGAAGTTAAAAGTCGTAGGGCGTATCCAATCCTGAATCAGATTTGAATTTGATGGAAAAAGATGGGCAAAAGACTAGCTCTAATTCTTCCAGGGAAGGGGGTTTTCGAGACATTTTAATAACTATCAAGCACTAGTGTCTTTCCAAAGGATTATTAGGTTGTATTAAACTGAAGTAAAGAAGTCAGTTTTTTCACATGGAAGTTTGGTCATGTATCCTTAGAATGGTGAAAATGGATTTGCTGCTGACTTGGAATAACTGGGTTTCATATTTAGGAAGGTTGCATCTCTTGTGAGTGAGGCTTTTGCTGTAGGGAGATGTGAATTATTATACGTGGTAATTTGTTGGAAGCAATTCTTGATAGCACATACGCACATTGGACTCATTTGTAATTGATACCAAATCATAATCAACAAGGAACCAGCTTGATTGTCGAGTGGGTAATTTTTCTTGTTATATGGATTTACTATGCTTGCGTGACTACTTCTGCCTAAGTGAAATACAGTATACATCGGTAATTCGTCTAATTGAACTGGTACTGAACATGTGGGTGTGATATTCAAGTGCTAAACAGGCCTTGCAGCTTAACAAGTTGGAAATCGACTGAGATATGATGAGTTGTTTCAATTTGAGCCTCAATATGTCGCTTGAGATGCAAATTTGATATATATAATTTCTCTGTCCGATCATCTCAAGGAATTCTGATTTAAACCTTTGGATGATCAAATAGAGATTAAGCCTTTTTTTCTTTTCTTTTCTAACAGTCCTACCCAAATCCATTAGAAAGGAGCCAAGCTTATGCCATAGTCAAGTATGTTGACCTTTTCTTTACTTCTCTGTTCTCTATGAACCATCATATATTTCCATTTTCAAGCATATAGCCACTTGAAAGTTCATTGCTTGACTACTCTCTTTGATTGCTAGGGAAACTTTTGTCCGCCCAGAAGATGCGGTAGCAGAGAAAGTATGTTACTTCTCTTTCTTTTGTATTATTTTCCTACGGAAGTTTTCTGTTTCTATCTCAAGTTGTGTTTCGATTTTGTCTTTCAGATCGTTGTTCAGAAGAGCAGTCCTAGAGGAGTACACTTCCAGCGTGCAGGGCCCCGGGAAAGGGTACGTATATTAATACGCATTGCAAGGTTGGCACTGGGCTTAATCAGATGCTGTTGCAAACTTGAATAACTTTTACCTAAATTTTTTCTCGTATCAGGTTTATTTCAAGTCTGAGGAGGTGCGTGCTTGTATTGTCACTTGCGGTGGTTTATGCCCAGGGATCAATACAGTGATCCGAGAGATAGTTTGTGGGTTGAATTATATGTATGGTGTTGATAACATACTTGGAATTGAGGTGAGTTTGCCTTGACCTGTATGCTTCACGGTTCACGCTGAAGTTCTGGCATTGAAATGTTTTTTGATGTCTATTTTGTACTCCTCTTTCCTAAAAGTTTCGTGCCATATGATCGTTTCCCTTATATAACATCATCTAATTAAACAGTTAAAAATTTACTCAAAATTGAGTCGTATTCTAGTAGTAGTCTGCTGATCAGTATTATTTTTTTGGCTGCTTTGGGTTTTCAGATGATCACTTCAGATATTGCACAAATCTTAAAACTTGAAATATTGTAAAAGATCAAAGCTTCTACATGAATCTCTTTTTCACCATTTCGGTCTACCATGTGCTATATGCTCAGTTATGTCCTAGCTTACTTTCATAAATACTTGGATTCATGATCATGACGCTATTGAAAATTTTCAGGGAGGATACAGAGGATTTTACTCAAAAAATACAATGCAGTTGACACCTAAAGTTGTCAATGATATTCATAAACGTGGTGGCACGTTTCTTCAAACCTCAAGAGGCGGGCATGATACAAACAAGATTGTTGATAACATTCATGACCGGGGGATAAATCAGGTAATTTGCTTCTTCCCTCTGGCTTCTGTTTGGATGGAAGGTTTTATTAGTGTTCCTTTTTTATTTCTAGGTGTATATAATTGGAGGTGATGGGACTCAAAAAGGGGCAGCTGCTATTTACAAGGTATTGAATTCCATAAATATGATCTCGTTTCTCTCTTATCCACTCTTCGCTAAGGGTGTACCATGCAAGATGTTAACCGTGCATATTTTTGTCAAGGAAGTTGCGAAACGTGGTCTTCAAGTGGCAGTGGCTGGAATTCCCAAGACAATTGATAATGATATTGCAGTTAAGTCCTACTAACCATTCCCATACTATGTTCTTGTGTGAAGCATGCATGCTTCCAATGTAAATCTGAAGGCTGAGCCACAGTGTTACGACAAGTATGATAGGACTCAATATCTCAAGGATATGTCGAACAGTATGGTTTTTTCAGTCATGCAGTTGGTAGTAACCTATGAAGCACCAACACCTCTAGGGATAACCGTATCGCAGTGTCACGACACAAGGACACGTGTCTGGACAAGCCACGTGGAGGGGGACACGGTTTAATTTAATTTTTGGGGTGGGACACGGGGGACATGGATGGGGACACGGCGGGGGTCGGAATGAATTTTGAATTTTTTCAGGGGTAAAATCATAATTACTCAAAAGATTGGGAATAAAACTGTAATTATACATTATATAGATATCTCTCATTTATGGATAATGGATGTCTTGTTTTGTTTGCCTTTTCTCAAAAAAATAAAATAAAATAAAATAAATAAATAAATTTGCACGTGGCGTGTCCCCTGCCGTGTCCGTATCCCCATTTTTTTAGAATTCCCGTGTCCCCGTGTCTGTGTCCGTGCCTGTATCCGTGTCCGTGCATCATAGTTAGTAACACAGGGAAACTTGTGCTTACAAACAACTGTAGGGCAACTGTAGGACAACCTAAGGTTTTTCAGTCTCTATGTATTGGGGAGGCAACTATTTTAAGTTTTCCCATACTCTTATAAATGAAGAACGATTTCTTCATCTCAGTCCTTGTTTTATTGAATTGAGTTTTAGTAGACAATTTATTGAAGTTGTATTTTGATGTTCATTTAATTTGTTTTCGAGTAGTTTTCCGCGCATACAAAAGTCTGAAAGCAGGATCCATTCTGATCAATTCTATAGCAGATATGTTGTTGTAACAAGACTCAGTGACTATAGAACCCAGTGAAGTTACCTTAAAAAATCATGACCATACATATACACGTCCTCAGAACCCTCCATTCAGGAGACCAGCGAAGTGAAATGACATATAGGGACCATTTCAGCAAACTTGAACGTAGTTGATAAGCAAACTTAGTGGACAGCCAAGCACTACTCTGGAACTTCTAGATAGACGTCGGTTGGTTGAGGACCAAACACTGTCTTTGTTCTTGAAGTCTCTTCTTTGCTTTTACGCATTTTAAGCCACAGGATTCAGCCTTTTCAGTAGTAGGGAACGTAAATAAATAGGGACAAAGACACATTATAAGTTTGTGGCGTCATTGTGAACAAAGAAACATTGTGGTATTTGTGGCTTCATGGTATCCCTAGCATTTTCCTCCATGAAGGAGGATAAAATTGTTTACCTGTTCAATAGTATCATGATGTGCTTCCCGGTCTCTCTGAAGTTGAGGGCCTGAGGCCTAACAATGCAACCAAGCTAAACCAAACCAAATCGGACCTTAAGTTCCAATCAATTGGGGCCTTAATTTTTCATTAAATAAAGCTAAATGATACCATTCACTGCAAATACAGTTTGAAGGTGCTGAACAAAATCAAAGTTTTAGCATTGCTTTAATATCAACACTTGCTCTTTTACATTCAATTTGAACGACCTAGTTGAGGGGGTTCTTAGAAAAGGGGCATAAAAATAATATATATTTTTTCTTTGCTTAGTGTATTTTGGTCATGTAGTTTACTTCGCAAGAACAGTTTTCCTGTTTTGGTCCCACTCACGTGGATTGCTAAGAGCCTGGGAGGATAAGATGTGCGGATCTGATATTGCATTCTCACTGCACCAAGCTAACACAATTTAATTTTTGTATGCATCCTATTTATGTTCTTCGAAATTTGGTTATCAATTCATTGGTATTTTCATAGCAACTGGTTTAATATGCTTTTCTTGTTTCAGGTGATAGATAAATCTTTTGGTTTTGACACAGCTGTTGAAGAAGCTCAGAGGGCCATTAATGCTGCACATGTGGAGGTGGAGAGTGTTGAAAATGGAGTTGGAATAGTGAAGCTTATGGGTCGATACAGCGGTGAGTTGTGTACTACGCATAGTTGTCAAATCGCGAATCGAATCGAGAATCGGAATAACCCTTTTCCAAATCGTGAATCGAATCGAATCGTGAATCGTAATGATTGAGTCTAAGTTTCAAAAATACTTGAAAAATGTGTCCATGCACTTGAATAATAAAGATACATTGTAAAATTGACAAGTTTAAGCTTAAATCAGTATTAGAAGTTTTTTTTCTAACATAAACTGATGATTACATGGTCTAATAGTAGATATTTGTACATGAAACTAAATACTATAATAAAATGAATATATGCATTTAGATATAAATATTCATTATAAAAATGAAAGCTTAGCCTTACAACAATTAACAATAAAAGTTTAGGTACAAAACTAGTTTATATGGCAAAACTAAGGTAAAACCGCTAAAGTGATTTCACATTAGTCGAATGTACTAATTGTGGGAAACCTTGATTTGCATATAGATTTGTATCGTTTTTGCATGAATCGAGAATCGAATCGCGAATCGAACCGTGAATCGTATGATTCACTACCAATTCTAGATAAACCTTGATTCACCTATAGATTCGTATCGTTTTCACTTGAATCGTGAATCGAATCGCGAATCGAATCGTGAATCGTACGGTTCTGACAACTATGGTACTACGCAATGCATTAATTACCACAGAGATTTTGTTTTGATTTCTTATTCCTGCTTCCATATTCCGACTATTCTGCTGCAGGCTTCATTGCTATGTTTGCAACTCTGGCTAGCCGAGATGTGGTGAGACTACCCGATTATTATGTTTTGCTCAGCAATCTACTTTTTCATTGTCTATTGTTTAGATTATTGTGGAGGGTTCTTGGTCATTTTGGTTGTAGTTAGAGTTTGTTACATAACCACCTCTTTTAACTCTAGCTTCTTGATCTGGCCTTAGTGTAGTTAGAGTGCATTGTTTTATGTGTAGATGACGAACTGTATCTTTTAGATATAGTCCAGAACTCCAGGTGCAGACCCAGTTCATCTTGTTTAGTATCACCACTTGTAAATAACACAGTTTACAAGAATAGCCACCTTTTTGCAAACAATGCCATGAATTTGGTCAGTCCGCATAGATGAAGCTTAAGGTTAGGCCTGTCTTTTGTCTCCAAACATCGTCGATAAATGGGGCTTTTGATCATCCTAGTTATATCTATAGGGTGCCTCTCCTGAAGTTTACACTGGCGAATTTCCGTTGCCTAAATTTCTTGCTGGCATATACCTCTTCTAATTCCTAGCTGGGCCTGTACTGACGCGTCGTAGTAGTATTTACTTTTTCCTTGTGTACACGATTGGTTGATATGTTTTTGATTGCAACAGGATTGTTGCTTGATTCCAGAGTCTCCATTCTATCTTGAAGGCCAAGGTGGGCTTTTTGAATTTATTGAACAGCGGCTAAAAGAAAATGGGCATATGGTAATTGTATTGGCAGAAGGAGCAGGACAGGAATATGTTTCTCAGAGCATGAATCCAGTTGATGAGAAAGATGCATCCGGAAATAGGCTACTTCTAGATGTTGGTCTATGGCTAACTCAAAAGATTAAGGTGTTGTACCATTTCCTTCGCAAGTTGAGATTGTTTCTGTCGGACTTATTTTGTGATTCATTAGCTTTTTCAGTAAGCTTTTGCTCTTGATCACATACCAAAACATGCAAAATAGTCATTGCCTACAAATTTTCTGCAGTCAAATTCGCACTGTCCATGAAAGTGGAGATTCTGCAGGCATCCAGTTGTATTTAGGAATCTCTCAAGTGATATTTATGTTGTGGTGTAGAACTATGACTTTTATCCTTTCAATTTTAAGATCTAGCTCCATAGAGTGGACTTTGAGAAGCAATACTATTCATCAAGCCCTTTTCCTTGAATGTTGATCTCATCAAGTCTAGGAACCTCTATTTCTGGTTTTGATGTCACAATGTATGAATGGTTTTGTTACTGTTGTCCACAAGAAAAAGTGAAAATGCTTCGCAGCTGTAGGAGTGTATGATCACTCCTACATCCATATTTCACGATATTTTAGCTCCAATCTTGCTTCGCAACTCAGCCCTTTCCTGTTGTCTTCTCACTTTGATCTGTGGAATTCATCAGTGTTTCAAAATTGCCAGTAGCCCCTTTAAGGAGAGGGAGGGGTAAAAAAAAATAAAAAATCATGACAACGGATTAGGTGTTACTAATATTCATTCTGAATTTCTGTTGGGTTGGTTGTTAATTTTTTTCACTTTCCAGTATTTCATAGCTTCTCCTTATTACTATAATGGATTTGTTTACTTTGGTGTATATGCTCCCCGTCACAGGATCATTTTACAAACAACCGGACGATGGCAATAAAGCTAAAATATATAGGTACTTCACATATCTCTGTATATTAACTTCTTTGTTGCAGTTTGGGAACCTATGTACCGTTAAATGACATTTCTTCTTTTCCCCTATATTTTTGTTGCACATAGCTAATTGTTATTTTCTTTTAGATTCTGAGTCATAATATTGAGAGAAAGGAGTTAACTGACTCAAAATTCATCATTCATTTACCAACTCTGACATAGAAATCTGTTTTCTATCTAAATGCTGTTTGTTTCAGATCACACTTTGGTTATTTTGGTCAGTTTGAACACCCGATGTGGGGTATAGTGAATGTTTATGTAACGAGGGCACCGTCTCTTCCATGATCATCTGGATTCATCATATGCTTCAAAGTTTTGTGGTGTAGATACTGGCGTCATAGCTGAAATTTTCCTGTTAAAGAGGACCATAATATAAAAAACTGACTGTTTTTGAGTTGGGTGATGTGGCTTATGTCATTCCCACGGATAGAATTCTTTGGAGAGTGTTATTTTGTCCCACATTAGTTAATTATTATAACCTACAAAGCTAGTATATGAGCTTGAGCGGGCCCCTCCACTCTTTGCTAATTAGTTTTGAGTTGGATGCTTTAACATGGTATTAGAGCTAGGCTTTCGGAGGATTTTGGACAAAACTCTCTTTGTTATTGCTCTGTTGTTTGTGCCGGAAGTGCACCATATTTCGTTATAATCCCAATGTTGTGGATCCGTTGTTTGTCTCTCCACGTGTGGGTCAAGGGTCGCACGTGCGGGGGAGTGTTAGAGTTTGTCCCACATTAGTTAATTATTATAACCTCCAAAGCTAGTACTCCCTCCGTCCCATATTGCTTGCCCTTTTTGGGAATATGTGCATTTTGCACGCAAAAAATAATGTATAAGCATTCTTTACTTTTGAAATTTTTTTACACCAATTTAAAGATCTAATTGAGTAGAAAAAATTGGTGTGATTTTTTTTGAAAAATAATTTTCGTAAAGTCATCATTTTTTGCGTGCAAAATACACGCTTTCCCAAAGGGGGCAAGCAATTTGGGACGGCGGGAGTATATGAGTGGGCGGCCTCTCCACTCATTGCCAATTGGTTTTGAGTTGGAGGCTTTAGCAGAGAGCGAAACAAAATTTCACTCTGGGCTATGAGAGGTAGTCATGTAATCAATCAGAGTAACTTCCTTCACATTTGTATGTCTAGACCTATTGGGGTGAATTTTCGTTTAAACATCCTTTGGATGCTTCATTACCAATATTTTGATACATGTCTCTAAGCAAGGGCTAGGGTCGTGTACAAGTTGGAGTAGCATTCAACATTCAATCTTATCCTGCACTTTCTTTGCCGAATCTAGCTACTATTGATATTGTTATTAGACAGTATTCATTGTTCTAAGACCTCTATTAAATCTTCTTCAGATCCAACATACATGATCCGAGCTATTCCAAGTAATGCATCGGATAATATTTACTGCACACTGCTTGCTCAGAGTGCTGTGCATGGGGCAATGGCAGGGTACACAGGCTTCACAGTTGGTCCTGTGAACAGCAGACATGCTTATATCCCAATCTCTGTAAGCACTTCCATCCTTTATTCGGGTTTATGATTGAGGTTGTGTAATTTTCTTAATGTGAATTTCATTTCACTGCCATGTAGTTGGGGTAAGTTTGATTTTGATCGTGTGGTTGGTCAGTTGTTCACTCTCGTCGAGGATTTGGATGGAGTAACCATGCGTCGACACCACTACTCTCTTGACCATGTTGGAATGATCATGTGTCGATGCCATACGTGTCGATGGCTACTGGCTAGGCACAATTGGAACGTTATACTCTGTGGCAAGCAAAATATAATTTACCTTAATTGGAAATACTGAAAGTTTAGCTCATAATCGAGCTTTAAATGAGTGCCATGGTTCCATCTACATTGAATAAGTTATAAATAAATAGGAGGAAAGCCAACCTTGCTATGTTTGCATGTCTTTAGCTAGTCTGGTGTGGTGAAAGTGGTGACAAAAAGTCTCAATTTTTCTCTCATGATTTATGTAAAGGATTATCATTCTTGAGGATATGAAGGTTCTAGATTTTGATTGACTTTCTTTTGCTTGATTTTCTCATTCTAATGGGGTTTTTTTTGACGTGATTACTGAATCCAAAAGAGGCCGACTTAATTTTCACTTGTTACATGGTGTGAATTTATCGGCATGCAGAACCAATGATGTTTTGAAGCCAAATATTTATGAGTAATAATATTGTACCATTTTAATCCGATTTTTGGGGAGCATACTCTAGTTTCTGTATATACTGAACATGAAAGATAGAGGCGAAAAATTCATTTCATAGATGGAGCAAATCCCCTACTGGGGAGGTTTAGCAAATTTAGTTTTTTAAAATGATCTAACAGCACTCAATCTTGTTGAAGTCTAATACCTATTTCCATTTGCATGGCAGCGAGTGACTGAAACTCAGAACGTTGTCAAAGTAACAGACAGGATGTGGGCTAGACTTCTTGCGTCCACAAATCAACCCAGTTTCTTACAGTATAATGAAGAGATGGAAAAGCGTAATAAAAAGACTCTAGATGTGATCACCGAATTGTAGAGTATTTCTATTTAAAACTCAAGGATGCAGTTGGAGAAATTCGCAAATGAGGACATTTTAAGAGCCAGAGGTAACTTCATTACTGGCTTTTCACATAATTCTTGCTGTGCAGTCAACTACATATTAGCTTAAGGAATTTTTTTTTTGTTCCTTTCAAGGAGTACTAGACTTCTAGTTCCGTAGTACTGTGGCTGTTTATGTTTGGTCTAAGAACTATATTGGCTTTTTAGAAAATCTTTTGAATCTGTTTAGGTGACAGCAAGTAAATAGTTCTTGTTGGAAATTCCGACATGCATTATCTGTTATTGGTAGATGGCATTCAATAATATCAATGTATTGAGCATTTCCGTTCTTGTTTGCTCATGTGCATTGCATAGTTAGCTAGCCCCTTTTGACATATTGCTTGCAATACTGGGACCTGAATATTGTCTACATTTTCGAACAACTGCTTGGAAGTAAAATACGCAATGAAACATCTATCTTCAGAGCTGATAGTACTCGCGTCAGGGAAGGGAAGTGATCTGAAAACGTTCTCAAAATCACCATTGAGAGGTGTCGAATCTTTGTATCTCGAATGCAGGTAGCTCTGGTCTGAGTCTAACGGAAACTCAAACATGACACGTCACATGCTCTAGGTTGTGGTAGAACTGTAGTAGGTTTATATTGGTAACAATGTTTGAATACTTTTTTTGACTGATCAACATCTAACTGGGCTTAGTAGCATTTTTTTTTTTACATGTTAAATCCATTTTTAGAACCATTATAACCAATTTTTCCCATCACATTTTGCCCAAGGTCAGCCTTACCTCAGCTGCAAGCATTATCAGGAATGATTGGGCGTTTAACTTTAAATTCGATCAGAATTTCACTTTCTTTAGATCGCAAGTCAGTCTCTTAGAGTCCTGTGGTAGCCTTTGAAGAGGTTCCCTGAAAGTGAACGGGAAATTGACTTAACAAAGAGAATTCATTCACGAACTGAACAGAGAATAGATAGTTTTCCTGATCAAACTAGAGGTTATCAAGCTTGAAAAAAGTCGAGGTCTATCGGAAGTCAAATCAAAGATGCCACTAGCTTAAGCTTATTTCCCCCTTCATCCAAATTCTTTTCTATTATATACGTAGAATAAACACTTTTATTGACATAGTTGGTAATTCCTATAACATAAGAATGCTAGATTTTTAGGTTTTACTTTAGTATGCTAAATTTGCCATTTTGGAAGAAATGGGTATCATGTTCAGAATGTGCATGTCAAAACATAATTCAGTAAGTTATTAGCATTTCTAGTTAACTTCCATCCACAAGAATCCCAGTTAAAAGTAAAGCACAACATAGGAAATACGGTAGGCAATTTTATCCTCACAATTTTGTGGGGATGCTTATTTTTGTCTGGACCAAACCACTATATGCTTGTCGGTTAGTGTTCGTCATCGCGCCACGTTGGCATTTGGATCTGATTGGACCAAAATCATCTGTTTTAGGATCTGAATGACAACTATATCCCTAACAACAAATTAGTCCGCGAACGGCCCTGGATATGAATATCTGTTAGATGTTTTGTGGAGGAACAAACTTGGGTAATGATGACAAAAACTGGTTTCCTAGGATAATATCCTAGAAAATATCCTAGATAATATCCTAGTCCATTTACAAAATTTGTCAATATTAGAATTCAGTGTCGGTCACTTGCAGCTGTTGTGTACGTTAGTAACATTTGTATTGAATGCAAGGAAATTACGAGACAAAACTTATGCCGACTGGAGGGGGGTCCCAATTTGCAAGTTGATGAAACAAGCCTTGAATTTAAGGCAGAATTGCCTTGAACAACCCTATAGGACTGCTGTTGAGATGACTGAGGTGCCATTTGGGTCCCCCTTATATAAATACAATCCTCAACTTGTGGGCTGCGGCCGCCTTACCAAATGCAGTGGGGTAGAGGTTTTAATGCCCAGAGGGGTATAAAAGTCAGCTGATATTTGGTGTATATGTTACTTAAATTTATTTTTATTTTGGCCATTCACAAGACCAAGGAAAAGGTCAACCTGTTATAGTCATGAGAGGGATAACCCAAGAATATCTGTACAAGTGTCTAGGGTTTCGGTACAAGTGTCGGGTGTGGCTGCATATGAAGTGGCCGGACGCCATAGCATATGTGGACAGAGGGGAGGTGCTGCGCAGCAGTGCTGTGCGGCACCTGGCGCGGCCGCGCTGGTGTCGGTCCGATGATCGGAGACGTCCATCATGTAGGTCTCGTCGAGTACTACATGTGCACCAAAAATCAACTCGATTTGATATCGTTAAGTGTGTGATCGGAACACATAAAACTTGAAAAAAATTGGAACATATATGACTTGAAACACTGGATGAAAACTATTGAACCCATTTTTTTCAAGATATTTTTCTTTCGATGACACTCTTAACGATATCCGATCGAGTTGATTTTTGGTACACTTCAGAAGATCTTCGGCTTCTACAATGATACGTCTCTCGCCGCCATCGAACCGAGACCGGAGCGCCGCCGCACTGGCGCTGCACAAAACAAAATACAAATGATCGTTCATTCTGAAGAGTTCATAATAGTATAAATCATCGGTTCCACTTCAACTCCTATCCGGGACTACTTTATGTTTTATCTTCCCCCCTTAACTGTATAGAACGTTATTAATCTGTCACTGCATATTTTCGTAGTACTGCGCTGCGTTTTCCAGGTATATTATTCGTGGAGACAATAACGGCTCACTTGTTTCTGCATGTTCACATGGAAAAAGTAGTGACAAGGACAAAAATTTAGTGATGTGAAATTGTGATAATTACATGAAGTTGAATAGAGTGGTTGAGGGTTAAGGAGAAATTATTAGTTGCTCTGCTCTAGGGTTTTCTCTGCCGCACATTTGTAATGGAGGAGAAGATTTTGGGTACAAATAGGGTATGGGTGATGTGGTACCCGTGTGGCACATACGGGCCGTCCAAAAATGTGGCATGGCATCTGGCACATACGGGCCGTCCAAAACTGCAACTGGCGGCTTGGATTGAGACATACTTTAAAAAAAAAAAAACTCTTGGCATTTCAATCTGGACCATCGGTTGTATTTTTGGACAGCCCGGATGTGCTGCATGGGTACTACGTGGTACCCTACCCATATCCAAAATATTATCGTAATGGAGAGAGCCTTTGGAGTAGGAGTGGCAACGGGTCGGGGTCGACCCTGACTTGAAAATTACGACACAGCCTCGACCCCAGCCGGATAATTTGTGGGTTGTTCATGCCTTGCCCCTTTAAAAAATGAGGGAAAATTTATTGAATCTAAAAGCAAAATAGAAGAAAATAATTATATATAAGGTGGTATATTAGTATATCAATGAAAATATAAAGGCGAAAATAAACTTTTTAGTATAATGAGCAAAATATTGGGATATAAATATTATTTTTAGTTTAATTCTGAAAATTTTAGACTAAAATTATAGTTTTATATATAAAATATTTCGGGGCAGGGTAACATCGCCCCGAACCCTATCCGACCCAAGTAGTATTTTTTTTAAATTTTTTTCCCCTGAACCCGTCCCAATACCCGGAAATTTGACAAAAACTCGCCCCGAATGGGGTGGGATAGGGCGGGGCGGGGTGAATTGTCGTCCCTATTTTGGAGCACTGAATAATCACTCAGGAATAAGTCTTGCTTTGGGGTCAACAAAGGGAGCCAAGTTTGGGTGTGTTCGACTTGTATCTTTTCCCAATTGTTACTTCTTGATTTGGGCAAAGCACCTACTGTGAATGCAGAGTTTAGGCCTCGTTTGATTCGGAGATTAAAATAGACAAGATTAGGAGTCCTGGCATAAATTGTACTGAACTATTAGTCTCGGTATTAATTTAGTCCTGCATCTCACATAATCCCTTGTTTGATTCGCACGAGATTAACAATGGGACACTTTTTTTTTTTTTTTTCAGGACTTTTTGATCTCTCTCAAACCAAACTTTCATTGAAGTTCACCCCTTCCATTGTAGCAAATTTTGAAGTTCTGATTCGAGTTGTGATTTCTTAAAAAACACAGAAATCAATCTGTTCGAGAGAGAACAACTCAGATTCGAGAGAGAAGAGAGAACAACTCAGATTCGAAAACACGAGTTGTGATTTCTTAAAAAACACAAAAAAAAAAAAAAACACAGATTGGAGTTGTGATTTGTTCTTCAAAAACACAAAAAAACACAGATTCGTAATCTGAAGTTTCTTCAACAATCGGGAGAGAGAGAGAGAGAGAGAGAGAGAGAGAGAGAGAGAGAGAATCAAGTACCTTGTTCGATATGGAGTGAAATGGAGACGATGATTGAGCGGCGGAAGAAGAGTGAGACCGAGCGGCGGAAGAAGAGTGAAGAAGACGATTGTGTTTGATCTGGGGCGTGAAAATATTTCAATGGCAAATTTGTAAATCCTGGGCCGACAAACTCTCGTGTGTTTTGTCTGGGATTGGTAGTCTCAAGATTATTAATCCCAGACACCTTTGTGGGAACCAAACAAGGGATTAGGCGGGATTAGACGCATTTAATCCTATCCCAGGCTCCCAATACCTGAATCAAACGAGGTTAGGGTATTGAAATAGTCTCCCATGCATGGTTTTTGAGAGGACTACGTAGTTTTTGAAACAAATAGGGGAGATCCTGTCTCCCCCCTAATCTTAGATAGGTCGTCTGAGGGTTCGCCGCGGTTCATTGCTGTGTTTACACACTAGGCTACCCTTCTCTGAAAGCTCCTTCCTTTTTCTTCTACTCTTCATAGTCAATTGCATGCCAGTCAACCTGAAATATCTTCAGTGTTTGCTCACTAGTTTTGGAGGCCTGAAATAATAAAATTTTTGAACATATATTCGTAAAAAACCATTAATAAATATTTATCATTGTGCAAACTTACACATATAGTCATCCAAAAATAAACAATCATTACAATATATAGGAGGCCTACATGTTTTGGGACTCCTATTTTTTACATTTCTAAGGGGGTCCAAAGCGGTAGCTTATGCCATGAGCTGACCCTGATATCTCCCTCCTTGACAATGGGTCCTTTCCCCCCTTCCATAATCAAACTCGTGTTATGTTTGCATTAATGCAATTGGCAAATTTTCAGATGGAGAAAACGAAGGCAGTTGGACTATATCTTTCCCTGGCCGGTCATCATTTGGGTAGGTTTGACGGCAGAGTAATGAATCAGAAAATAAAAAAATTCCTATTCACCATACTGCTATGGTTTAGTGATATGGTAAAACCATATATGTCCCTTTCCACCAGGATATTTCCACCGCACTAATAGCCAAAAAAATGGAATTACTAGAACTTAAATCATATAATTCGTGCGCCTATATGCGAGCGTGGTGCGATCGCAATAGTATAACTGTATTTGAATCACATCTCAAACTATTTAAATCCACCATAACGAGAATCAAGAACGCAAGCGTAGTGTCAGTATTGAGAATGGGAGCACAAAGTATTTTAAAGAATTATGTGACTAAGGTTAGAGGATCGCCAAATTATGTAATTCGTTCCTGGATGTACTAATTCGATTTAAGCATAAGGTGTTAACAATAATCATTTTTTAACAATTACACTTAGAACCATACCGAATCTTAACCCTAGTTGACCGTCTGACCGGATAGGGTGCGGATATAGTTAGTTACCTTGGATTTTATATATCCGAACTATTTATACCTACTGTTTGCCACTCAAAAATATAATACTTTACTCCCGGAATCCATATTGTATATCCGCTTGTAACTAGACATATATAATAACGCCTACTCCCCCCTATTCTTATGGTATTTGCCCTTATATATATCCGCCTTTTAATTATGAAATCACAAATTTTTTTTTAATGAAAAACCGATCGGATCAAGATCTTCCTAGTTATTTTTTTGGTGATTCCAAGGGTGGATCCCTAAAAAAATGTTTTAATATACATTGGACGGTTCAGATCATGAAAATATGATCAGTAAAGTGTGGACGGAAAGTTCGCATTTTAGGGTGTGGATAGGAAGCTTGGTGTATGTTTATACATCGGCTCTTCTAGTATTTATTACTAAAACAAACTATCTAAAACATATTTCACCTGTAATATATATGTGCACGTGTGTATTGTTCTCTCTCTTTCTATCATCTTTCTCCTCTTACTATCCACCCAAACTGGTCGTTTGGCGACCGGATTATTTTTGGGTGGATATATTATGAGGGGAGATATTATAAAAGGACAGATATGTATATAAGGGGCAATATGTTATAGATGGTTTGTTTGAGTAATTTATAGAATATAGGATATGTATATGCTTGGTTGGTTTGTGATGGATATGAGTAGGTGGATATAAAATGAATTAAACGGAGACGGTCGTATATTTGTAATTATTGGCTGTAGTTAAAACACGAGACTTAGGGTTTTCTACTACATTGTGAGAAAATATTAGACGGTCCGAGATAGTTATTTGAGACAGTTATTTGAAAGGATCTCATCCCTTGGCCTTGTTTGTTACATGGGATTTGGAGGGTGGGATAGGAGATAGAATGACGCGGGACCCAAAATCCTGTGTTTGTTTCGTTTAATTTGGATGAGATTTCAAATCCCCACCCATTTTTTATCCCGATCCGTACGGGATATAAAATCCCATGGGGGTGGGATTTGGATGGGATTTCCCCATTTTAGAGCAAAAAACCGGATATCCTGAGCAATATCCCGTCGAACACAAACACCGGATATGAATTTTTCCCATCCATTGATATCCTGAGCAATATCCCAAGGATTTCATATCCCACCCATATCCCATGGATTTCATATCCCATCCATTTATCTCCGGCCAAACAAATGAGCCTTAAAGAAAAAACATGCAAAATCTTACCTCATGCCTTTGGTTAAGATGACACTTTAAGCTTGACATTATTTTGAATATTTCACCATCTACATAAGTATTTACAGTTATTGCAGTGTAATAAGAATATAAGATGATTAGGTCCACGTAACTAATCTACACCAGCACCCTCTTGATTGCTGCTTTCGAGTAAGACGCCACTGTTTTCACACAAGGCCCACAGACAGCAAAGAATAACGGCCACTGAGGTGTTACGTTAAACTCACCGACACCAAACTTGACGGCCTCAAAACGACAGACCCACCTAGCTAATTTAACAACGCTCTGCTCCAGCTCCGCCGTCTCTCCGCCGCTTGCGGCCGGTACTCACCGGCGGGGCAGATTTTCCGGCGGCCAGCGGGAAATTCAAGATGGCTTTAGTTCCTCTCATCTTGAACGCAGCACAGTCGTAAGCCCTCGCTGCGTCAACCGCCTCGTTGAACGTCCCGAGCCAGACCCGAGACCCTTTCCGGGTCGGGTCTCGGATCTCCGCCGCGTACTTGCCCCACGGTCGCCTTCGCACCCCTCTGTAATGACTTCCCGGGCCTCTCGGAGTCGGATCCGACCAGGTGTTAATCGGGGTTGGACCCGGTACCGGAATTTTCGAGCCGGAGGTATTAGGTTCGGGTGAAAAAGGGAATAGGATTTTGGGTTTTGACTCATAGTCGGAGTAGTTCAAGTAGTTGTCCAAGACGGAAGTGGGTGAAAGGTCCGATTTATCAGAGGCGAAAAAGGTGTTGATGACCTCGTCGGATGAGGAAGAGGAAGAGGAGGGAGATAAATTGAGGGTAGTGGTGATGAAGGAGTCCATAGAGGTGAAGTCTCCAAGGAGATGTTGGCTTATGAGCTCTAGAGTTAAGTACTCGTCTTTCGTCATCAGATTTCTGAATGAGAGAGAGAGAGAGAGAGAGAGAGAGAGAGAGAGTCTGAAATGGGAGGGTGGTGGTGGTGGTGGTGGTGGATATGAAAATGGTGTGGTTGTGGTGGATATATAGAGGGGGAATGTGGGGAGTAAGGGGTTGAATAAAACGTGTTGGGACACTACGTAACAATACGAGGACCATGAGAAAATTTTGTGCGTAGATTAGGTTGGGACACGAGTGCCTGACACCTAATCTTAGCTGTCCAAATATGTTTTGAATGGACCCTCAAATTTGATCGGTTCAAAACATGTTTGACGACTCGAATTGGGTGCCAGCACCACTTTTTCCTACCCAATTCGCGCACAATTTTCTCCGAGGACCATGGATTAATTGGTTGAATGAGAGAGTCTTGTTGCTGTATTAGAAACGGTTTTGATCAGGCTGAGGTAATAACAGATTATTTGTTTCTGTTGTGCATGACATCATCTCACTGTTTTCTGGCTTCCGTTTGACTAATTTTTCCGATCCAATTAAATCAAAATTGCTACAACCACATTGCTCTCACTTATATATTGACCCTGCACATAGGAATGTGGGCACTTTGTTGACCGACTGGATCTACGTGCATGTGAGAGGACTATGTTTTGCAGTTGTATTTCTAATATTATTTTATATATCAATCATTACCGTGCGTATAACACTAGCAAGTTCAAGAGAGTGTAGATTGAACACCAACGGTAGGTTACCGTGCGTATAACACTAGCAAGTTCAAGGGAGTGTAGATTGAACACCAACGGTAGGTTACCGTGCGTATAACACTAGCAAGTTCAAGGGAGTGCAGATTGAACACCAACTATAGGTGTACTGGGGGAAAATTGTGTCCAAAACAAGTGTGATCTGGGTAGATACCGAAGAACTCATGGTTTGGATGTTTGTAACTTCGTATTTTAGGAGGGAAAAATAACATATTAAAGCGACGTAATGTGAAGGGTGGTTCAAGACTACAGTAACTTGTTCCCAAGAAAGGCATTTTTAAGATAAATCTCAACTATGTATATCTGGTAGGTTAAGTTAGCCAATCATGCAAAGCGTCTCCTCAACGCGACCCACCCCGACCTTATCCGTCTCCAATGAATTTTGGGGACAAGGCACATCTTGGTACTATGCTCCGGTACCGATGGATCGGGACATAAAGGCATATGTACAACTTGGTGAAGCTGTGATGTGTACGTAATTGACACCCTTGATAGGAAGTGATTGCACAGTGCTAGCTCCTAGATATGCCCTAATGGACGCAATATTCAGTCCCAAGTAATTTAAAAGACTGATCTCATCGTATACTAGCGAAGGTCCAATTAAAATCTTCTTGCTTAGTTTGTTAGAATTTTGCTACGTTGCAAAGCAAAACGTTGTGGTTTTATCAATATGATGACCATCTGTTTTAGTATATATGTACTACTAATCATTTCATTTCTAATCCTTATTCTGTCAGTTAGTTATTGATCCGTTATCCAATTAATTCGGGAGAGGGAAGGACTAATTATATATGCTAGGTTCAGCCATCTCACTTGTGGATGATCAATCCCTGACCTTGTTTGGTTTAGTTTTTGGGTAAGGATTGAAGGGAGAAATGAGGTAATAATTAAAAATATAGAGGTAATAATTGGAGAGAGATAGAGATAGAGATAGAGATAGAAATAGAAATGAGAATAATAATTGAGAAAATCGGTTTCGAAACCCAAAACGAACAAAGTCATTCCTCGCAATTTATTTAAAAAAATAAAAGCGGTAGAAGATTACAAAAATATAAATTACATCAAATTGAATATAAATCCACAATCATGCTAAGCCCGACTAAGAGTTCAGTGAGGGAACAAATAAGAATTCAGGTGAATAAGAGCATCTCCAGCGTTAACCCTTTTTTTCCCTCAAATTTGGTTCAAAAATTTGGGTAAAAGTTTAATTTGATATCACTCTCTCCAGTGGTTTACTCAGATTTCTAGCCCTAGCCGCCGTACGCCGCCTTCCACCACTAGAATCTCAATCGCCTCCATCACCAAGATCGCCGCCGTCGAGCTCTGAAACCACCGCCTATCACCACGAACGTCGAAACCACCACCGCCTACCACCACGATCGTCGAAACCACCACCGCCTACCACCACGAACGTCAAAACCACCACCACTGCCTACCACCACCAACGTCTGAACCCACCGCCGAAGTCGAAACCACCACCAACGTCAATCGCCACCAGATCCGAAACCACCACCAACGTCAAAACCACCACCGCCTACCACCACCAACGTCTGAAAACAAAGCCGAAGTCGAAACCACCACCGCCTCTCACCGTGATATAGCCGTTGGAAATTTGGTTCAGGGTCTGAATCTCCCCAAATTTGGGGAAAAATCTGAGTAAAGCTTGATTTGGTATGGGTTTGGTTCCATGACTGGAGCAAGATTTTGAGGGTTTTTTACTCAAATTTAAATTTGGTTCTGAGTTTGGTTCTGGGCTGTAGTTGCTCTAAATAGTAAATATGTTGTTTTGGTAAGGATTGAAGCCTTTATCTCCCCTATGGAAGTGTAGAAGGGTGGCTAGCTGATCAGCTAACCCAAATTGGCTGCCATAAATTTTTTTTTTTCCTTTGAATGATAAAGTAATCATAAAGTCTACTTGCACAAATGAGGAGTCCACAGATCGTGTACAAAACGCCTTGTATAACCCAACCCACTTCTGGGTTTCACATGAACGGTTTGGATCGTTCATTATATTTAAAATAATATAAAATAATTCTACTATGATTGAAAAGTTAAAAGATTGTTTGCGTGAGACCCAAAAATGGACCATATAAGGCGTTTGTGCACGATCTATGCATTCCTCGTCTGTGCGAGTAGCAAAGTTGTACAATAATATTATGCTAGATACAACGCATTTAGATGTAGGATGACGAAGGAAATGGTCCACAATAGGAGGGCGATCATAACTGACCAACTGATATGGATCATCAAATTGAAACTATACTGGACTTTTGGCTTTTGAATTATTG